>OX123183.2:82214449-82585517 GCA_944739405.2 Euclidia mi
ATCCAAATCTTCGTTCTTCCAATAATCTTCTCCTACTTTGTCCTTCACATAGTTCTGCTTTAATTCACTCGTCCTTTCCCATTCAAGCAATCCTTCTTTGGAATGCCCTTCCTCTAGAAATCAGGATGGCTACTACAAAGGATCGCTTTAAATCCAGAGTGAAACAGCTGTTGTTGGATAAATTGGCAGATGTATCCTAATAATATGTTTATGTATATTGGTATTTAGTGTATGTATATATTTAATATTATTATAATTTGTTATGTATTCTTAGTTTATAACTACTATATATTTTATATTTTGTATAGCTACTTATTTATTAATATGTTCTTGTACTATCGAATGTATGTATTTTAAACTATGTATATAATATGTATTATGTTTATGCTACAAAAGTTCTTCTTCACTCACTTCTTTAATACACCTACTTTAATCTCTGCACCACTCTAAGGTAGACTGGGAGAGAATGCCCAAGGCATTAAGTCCGCCTTTATACGCTTCAGTGTATATAAAGTTATTAAATAAAAATAAAAAAAAATAAAAATAAAAAACATAATTATCAATATGTAACTTGTTTCTTTTATACAAAATGCTATGCATCTGGTTTAACTAAACCAATTTAAGTAGTGGCTATAATGTGTTCTTGTGCTTACGCAAATGTTATTTTATCAAACTGAATTTATCAAACTTAATTGAACTAAACTAACTTTAACTAAAGTGGGTATTTGCACATAAATTAAATCAATAACTTATATTCTTGAATAAATAAGTGGCTATTTACATATATATCAAATAAATAATTTTTATACCTCATTAAATAACTAAAGTGGTTGTGTACACCCAAAATTAAATAAATAATTTCAATACTTAAATAACTAATGTGGGTATTTCTACATAAATCAATAATTTTTATACTTTAATAACTAAAGCAAATTAATTGATTTACAAGTTAAAGATAATACCATTTCGTATTTCACCGTCGTTTATTTTAACCTAAAAGCTGAATAAAATAATTAAATCTTATTCTATTATAGCATAAATGTGATTATAAACGATTGGGTACAGTGTCATTAACAACAATGTAAGACGCATATGTATGCGAAGTTATAATTACCTACATAATTATTTGTGAAGGCCAACAATAGTGCTATTATTTTCGAGTTGGAGCTCACAAGTCACAAGATAACGCAATGTTGTGTTAACGATTTATGTAAACATGCTAACATAAAATGAATAAATATTTCAGTTATAAATTGTCGCAGAAGTTTATTAAATGTAATATTGTTACAAAGAATCTGTTATTTATGTAACTAAATATCGAAAAATCAGATAACTATCTAACTATCTAAATATCAGATATGTTTCTCTTGGTGATTTCCATATAAAAGATCTTAAATTAACTCACTACAAAGTTTAAGAAGGTAATGATTAATGCTCATCACTAATGATCTAATCACTAAAATAACTTAACACTTTGTTACAAATAGTATAAAAATCTTTAACTCCCGATTACAGCTAAATCATGTACCCAAATATCTTGTTATATATGGCTTTAGTAATGTCTGATCGAAATATAATAAAATATTTTTTCCCTTATAGCTCAGTGGCTAAAAGGTTGTTGTCGGATCGGTCTGTGGTTCGATTCTCGCTTTTGTTTTTTTGTGTTTTTTAACTATGGTAGTGTATACTATATCATCGACCATCTCCTTCGATGATGTATTATACATTACATCTTGCTCCGAACATTTTTTTGTGCTTTTTAACTATGGTAGTGTGTACTATACCATCGATGGTGTATGATTCATTACATTTTACTAAGAATTGTGCAATTGTCTTTAATTAATTTGTATCGTGTTCAGAAACTAGATAATGACTCTCGTCAATGGAATGCGGTCAGCGCCAAGCACGCAGTGATGACTCACGTGTTCACCGGCTCAAACTTTCGATCGCAGTAATAATTGTTATTCAATTTTAAATGAATACAATTTGTCCTTGCAATATTGCATCGCTTGCAATTTGCTTGTTAATGAGCAATTTGTTTGTTATACTGCCAACTGATCGTAATATTGTTAGTATCATAATATAGTAAAATCGTAATATTAGTTTACGACTTATACACTTTCAATTTAATTTCACTTATCGAGCCCGGGTTGTCAGGTGGTGCCTACCAACATAGACTGGGTGGCTTTTTGCTATAAAACTCACGTATAATACCTCTTCGCGCGTCGTGTATTATAAAGAATACGACTCGCATCGGGAATGAATGCTGGCTTATTCATGCGTATGATTGTGTGTGTGCCTTTTGAATGTGATGTATGTCAGGTAATAGGAACGTTCAATGCTTGGTGACGTATGAATGGTCGAGGGTTATACTTGTTTTTTTTTTCTCTTTCAGGGTTAATAGTTGCCTTGTATTTAAACTACTGACACCACCACCACTCATCTGTTTCAGGGTCCCAGAATGATGTTGCCGTCCACCAGCCACAGAATTTTCCCGGATGGAAAATTCTGGCCTATTGGGGGGAGTGTGTGACGTCACTGTGACATCGCGCTCACTCCTCCCACTCATGTCATCGACGCCCCAGGCCTCCCGCCTGCTATAAATACGGAGGCGCTGGGACATCGGGCCCCTTTTGCTGCATTCGACGACATCGGCTCGAAAAGCTACGTACATCAGCTGCTACATCTTAGCGACCATCGGCAGGCGGACCCTCAACAAATCCCTTACCATCGCCGAATCACGCGACCCTGTTTATATCTTTTCGAATAACATTTTTTTAGTATTTTTTTCGTTAATGAAACGCTTGCTAAATGATGTTTAGATTTACTTGAAGAATTAAATCAATTTTTATTGTAACATTTAACCACGTTTCTCATTTAAACACACCCTAAGTAGGGATAACGTTACAGTGGACACCTGGAAGGTCTCCTTTGTTACAATATTACTAGATGAGATTCCCTACGTACTCTCAATTCGTTATATCCTACCATGCCTAGGACAAACAGGGTTAAAAGGGTATACTCCATAATACATATGATATAGATGTCTTATGAACTTGTTCTGGACACGCTCCAACATGACACCATACTTCTGTTCAAGTTGCACAAAGGAAACCTCAATAGCACTTTGGATTTTGTAGTCGGCTGCAAATATAGCGTAAAATAAATGAATACTGAGAAACCAAAAATATACTGGCCAAAATTTAGCAGTTGAACACGAACTTTATTCAAGTATTAACATGAAACTATATCCATTGACTTCTTTACATTATGTGTGTTACCTGAGAGACTCATACCCGCCCACCTCATAAGAAATAGATGAGACACGTACGCATAGGTACACTATTAAACTTTGTACTAAGTTCACCATCACGACAAGATAAATAATGCAAGGCACACACGTATAAAAATACACGCACGTGTCGCAGAGTTCAATGAATTTCTAGTCAAATGTCGCGTGTGTAGACCCACTTACAGCCATCGTGCTCGCAGATTTCAGCAATAATGTTGAGTTCGCAATACTTTTTAATACAGTAATGGTTTGCTCATCCATTTAAATACGAATACGCAGAGAGATCTTTTTATCTCGCGCCCAAATCGAATTTTCGTCTGTCGAGATATTTCACGAAGATGCAAGCGGAAAATTCCTTTGTGTTACTACATAGATATGCTGATATTACGAGATATAAGAGAGACTGGGCAAAGAGCGTATAACTCTGGCGCTGTCAATCGGTACATGCACCGGCATGTCCCCGGCGATAAGCGTACCTACGTCTTCATTTCAGCAGATTGGAAGATTCTTGTAATGGGCCGTTTTGTAAAATAGCCGTTTGTCTAAGGTAATTGATTGAGCATTTATTATTTATTTTATTCATTACAGTTTTACAATATTTTAATAAAGTAGTGCTCCACAAAACCGGTTTAGCTGTTTGACTGTGGAAGAGTCGCATATAATACTGTAATATGGGTACATTAGCTATTTTACATACATATAAATAACCCCGTTTTATAAAACCGATCCCCTTCAGTGAAAAGGTAGATATCTTTTGTCGGTTATTTGTAAGGTTTAGAATGGCATTATGTCTTAAATCATACGACACAATGTGAAGTGCTATACTATGGCGAATAATGTTGTTTTATATGTCTGGACCCAACATAATTGGATAAAATTTCTGTAAATTAATTCATGTTATTTTTCGTCACATAATATTCGTTATTATATCTCGATACCTCAATTATAACAATGATTCAATATTTAAAGAGAAAGTACCTAAACATTTAAGTGTATTGTACAGACAGAGACACGTGTGATTTGGCTTTGTTAACGTTTGTATGGGGTAATCGCAATCGAAGGATAAATTCAGCTCCGTTGGAATGCTGGAGACAGGTCTGTTGTTGCACAAACCTGAAATAGTTAGCGTTGCGTATCCAGGGTAAATATTTTGATAAAAATTTCACGCGCCCAACGATTTTATATTTGTCTGATCAATACCCCAGATTGATGAGAAGATTGGTGCGATCTGGTAGCTAGGACTTGCCGAATTATTGTTTAGCTTTTATATTTGTTTTTAAGTCATTCAGATGGTACATAGTGCAAGAAAAATATTCCAGTTTTTATACGCCAGCGAATCATAAATCAGCTTGGTGAACCAACACCTGTCCTGAAATATGACTGAACGATATGTCAAATGTCAGGACTGAATGCTCAAACAAGAAAGATGGAAAAACTAAGTATTCCTGCAACATTTTCGCCAAGCCTATATGTATGGAGTATGCTAAGTTCGGATGTAAAAATTGTACTGATTTTGAGAGTAGTGACTAGTAACTTATATTTGTAAAAATAATATCACTTTTGTTTTTTCTGATGGAAGATCTTATAATCTTTATGTTTATGTTGATTTAAAATGTTAAAAACGAGTTTCTTTTTATAAGTGTTGATTTTTCTAAATCTCTAAAATAATTTTCCTATAATCAGACTGTGTGAAATTTACCCGTGTGGTTGACGGCATAGAATACAAGTGTCACCACCCCCCATCTTCCCGTGGGTGTCGTAAGAGGCGACTAAGGGATAACACGATGCAAATACCATCTTTGCGTAGAGACGGAAAACTCGACATCAAACCCTATACGACTGCCTCGTTGGTCTCGCGACATAAATGTGCGCGTGGGATCGGGAGGTCCCGGGTTCGATTCCTGGGTTGGGCAGTGTTATTGGGTTTTTCTGTCACGAAATTCTCAGTGGGACTAAAGTATATCTGGCGAAAAGTGGGTGTAGAAATACACCTCTGCCTACCACTTCGGGGATAAAAGGCGTGACGATATGTATGTATGTAATTAGACTGTATAAGAAAACAATGAATAAGAAATATTAATGTCATAATTTAAAACTTTTGTGTTTAATTTCACTATAGTGATCCTATATACTACACTATATGATTAATACAATTATATGAAACATAATAGGATTAGTGTTATGGTACTTTATGTTCTGGGTATGTCACACCCTGCCTCATTGTTGATGTAACTTTTTTTCACCTCATGCTCGGCGGGTTAATAATTAATCAATCAATACGCAAACTAAATTCCAATGTTAGTCAAAAGCAACATTATGATATTTCAGCAACTTCTTAACTATCAGCCAACATTTAATCCTTTAGAAATTTATGTATATTTCTAATACGAGTTAGACATTTTGAATAGCTAGTATAACATTAGAAATTCAAACAATGGTATTAATAAAATAAATACCAGTAGGTAAAACTGTAAAAATTCTAACCATAATGTAAAGAAAAGTCTCAAAGAAAAATTGTGATAAGTACAATAACTTACGAATGAAATAGAAAGATTTTTAAACGTTAAATTAAGTTTTATTAACATTACAAATTCTCGCAAAATTTCAGGCAAGAAAATTATATACAAATTTATAATCGAAAATGTTTCTTTTTAAATACTATCGGAGACGTCTGAAATCATGAGAGAATTTCTTGAAGCTTTAAGGGAAAATGTACGATATATTTTATTTTTAAGGTCAAGCAGATCCGCCGCGGAGGGCCATTAAATCACAATTAGATGTAATGCGGGTGGATGCGTGAGAGCCGACTGAGGGCTTAGCGGCCGCGAACCCTGGCCGTAGGGCTTTGTTGGACTTACGCGAGCGCGTCTTTTAATACTTATTTTTCACGCCTCCAATCGCCATTTGTTCTTAGTAATAAGTCTTCGTCTTAATAAAACAGCAGTGTATTTCACCCCCTAATTTGGGATTATATTGAAGACATTATTAGATAAAACTTTATTATAGCATTTGGGGTAAATGTTTAAATCGGTTAGGTAAGAATAAAGATGGCGGCGGCCATTCCGGCAAATGTACGTGATGTAGCAGACAATAAGATAGACGTCTGAGGTAACGACACTATCGCTTGAAAGCTGCAGGGTTGTATCGAGAAAATGATACCGTCAAAAATTACTGAGAATAGGAACTAAATTAATAGATAGGGTGTTATCTAAAAACTAGAGTTATTGCCGACGAGATAAATGAAAGTGTTTGCAACGAAAACTTTGGCTCTTCGACAGTGAGGTCGAACAAAAGTACTCCTTCATCGAAAATCTAACGTAATATTCAAGATTATTTTTTGAGCAACATTTTATTCTTTGTGCTTGTTATATTTTAACGAGAGTTCCTGACGTTTGTCAACAACAGGCAACGCTTAAAAATAATCTTTACAAACATTTGTGTACCACAAATATTTATATGTTTTAAATAAAATAATGATTGATTCTACCCCAGCGTCTAATGAGAGTGGACGTGAAGCAGAATTAAATTTCCGACACTCGGGGACTCTTTTGTTCTTTACAATCTCATTAAACGTGAAATACTTTACAAATACCGTCTAATTCACCGCGAAAATCTTATTATCCCTCAATATCTGAGATTTAGGATTGTGTCTTATTAACGAGAAAAAAAGGGACAACGATTGACCGGGGGTGGAACACCCACAATTTAACAAGAATTAACAACCACAATGCCTTGAAATAATGAGCGGGGAGAACGAAGTTTCTTACGGAACCCTACTGGGGCTTCGCGAAGATGGTGATTGATAGATCGAGTTAACGTGCGAAACCACTCGTGGTAATACCGATTATTTCGTATTGATCAGATTCTGTTTTACCTGATCTTGTTCTCGCTTACGTACTTATTGGGCCTCTCGCGGAGGTCAAGAGCGAATAAGTAAGTCTTTTACGTAAGTGTGCTTCTATATCGAGTCAAGAGAAAATATTCCCTTCATCGAGAATGCTCAATGACTGGCCACATTGTTGTTCAGCCAAATACCGGACACTTCAACTTAACGGTATTTTAATTGTCGATCTTACATTTTTAACCTTCGTTTTGACTATGTGAGAAAATTGGATTGAAAATAACATACGACGATAATTCTGGAAGAAATCTAACAATGAAAACTTGGAAAGTAGAAATCTAGCCATTTAAGAGGTTGAAATTGTTATAACCTGTTGTAGTATCGCATTTATTCAAACTTGTCTATAGCTTGATCTGAAAAATACAATTGTTACTTTCAACATATATAGTAATGGTTAACAAATATCTCACTTTTTTGTTCGCTGTACTACTTTAGTGTTGTTAGGTGCATTCTAGGGTTACTCGAAATATCGGTTTTCTACACATTGATTGGATTTGAAAAAGCTATTGCGTGAATATTGTACGCCATTTCCACTGGTTCTTTTAATTGAAAATCGGTAGGTACATTTTGATTGATGATTATTATTTCACTCCGTAATTCACTCCAGTAAATAAATGTTCCATTAAAATGTATGTTATTTTCAATCAATGGAAAATGGTGAAATTTTACCAAGAAGACTTTTTGCTTTAATATACATTTCAAATTATATATATAAAAAAGTTCATTACTTTTTAACGAGGTAGTAAAGTAGTACAGGTGGGAGGAAGTTTACACGTCAATCAATAAATCAGTCACCTCGGACGTACTATTAAGTAACAGATCAATCGAACATTCGACCTATCCGTAGAATAGAGTTCCATGTGACCATAGACCAAAAACTCGTTAAATAGCTAAATGGGATAAGGAATACAAACTCAAAAAAAATATGTTTTTAAAATTTTCGTATCTTATTTACTTTCGGAGATATAGAATCGAATAACGTTTCATCTGATATTTCTTCCGCGCAACTACGCACAACGTATACAAGGGACGGGGCACGTGGAGTACGGGTGGCGTGAGCGCAGCGATCGATCAACAGTCCGGCCGATGTTCATTGGAAGAAGAAGAAAATTGGGGCGTTTTCGTATTCTATGCTTAATTTGCATGATATTTAAAAAAAAAAACATTCAGTGTTTTAAATAAAAAGGGATACTTTTAAAGATGTAAGGATTATGCAAATTACTATTTATGATTCAAGTAGATGCAGAAGAGCCTGATCTTAGTTCAGCGTTTTCAAACTTACATACCGCGTTTGCAAATCAAGATTTAAATTCTGGTATGTGACGATATTGTACAAGTATAACTTTACTTTATACAACTTTTAGTTCCTAAATTCTGCCAGATTATTTTATTTAACACTTTTTGACTCAGTTCATAGTAAAAAGCGATCGATGTTTATTTAGAATGTTTTTCGATGGAGTTGTTCAAAAACGCAACTTTGGCGCAAAAAGGCGTTTACCGTAATAAATGTTCACAGAGTAATCGATTTTTATGCAATATTGAGCAACAACAATAATACGTCAGGGGGTGCTTCTGTCTATTGGTCTGTCCGACCATTAGACAGGGCTTCGGGTACGCGCTCCCGGCTCTCCGAGCTACTGTAGTCACTACCCTATATCCTTCCAGTGACTACAGTACCTCCACCTACAAACCCTTTATTCCTCATCATACATCCTATCCATTTACCCCATTTCTCCTATCCCCCCTCCGTTATAACGATAACATTCCCAAGGAGGGCTGGCGTCAGGCAGGCGGCCGGCTAGTAAAATCCATGCCAAAACATATTTGCAGTATGGCCACATATGTTAAAGAGTGCGATAGGGTTAGGGCGTCCCCGCAGGCGACGCGCAGGGGCAGCACCCGGCACCTGCGAGAAGTATGCAAGGGTTGTTGCACTACTCCGGGCGAGTGCAACGTAAGAAGCGAGCCTGTGACGTAAGGGTGAGGTATGCAAGTTTGAATGTAGGTACGATGACTGGAAGGGCTAGAGAGTTAGCTGATGTTTTGAAAAGAAGAAGAATAAATGTGGCATGTCTGCAGGAAACAAGATGGAAAGGTACGAAAGCTAGGGAGATCGGAGAAGGATACAAGTTTTATTATTGTGGAAGTGATGGGAAAAGAAATGGTGTGGGAATTGTGTTAGACGAAAATCTGAAAGATGGTGTGACATGTGTAAATAGAATTAATGACAGATTGATTGCTGTGAAAGTGATATTGCAAGATATTATTCTGAATGTGATAAGTGTGTATGCCCCTCAGGTAGGATGTGATGATTGTGAGAAAGAGAAGTTTTGGATGGATTTCGATAGCATGATGACGGATATTCCGGAGAATGAAGAGATAATTGTGGGAGGAGATTTAAATGGTCATGTGGGACGAACAAGTGGAGAGTATGGAAGAGTACATGTAGGCTGGGGTTTCGGCAGCCGAAATAGCGAGGGAGAAGCAATTCTCCAAGCTGCTGCCGCTTTTGATCTTGTAGTGGCTAACAATTGGTTCCAAAAATAAGAGCAATACCTGGTAACCTACAACAGTGGCCACCATATGACCCAGATTGATTATTTTCTGCTAAGGCGTAAACGTATCCACTGGGTCAAAGACTGTAAGGTGGTACCGGGAGAAGACTTGGTCTCACAGCACAGACTCCTGGTGGTTGAATTAAAAATTCGGCTGAGCTCGAAAATAACCAAGGAGCAGCTACCCCCAAAAGTAAAATGGCATATGTTAGAGAAGAATGAATGTGCAGTAGATTTCAGAAATAGAGTGGTAGATAAAATGATTGAGATGGGCGATATGAAGGATTGCAGCGTGAATGAGAGTTGGGAGGAGATGAGTAAATGTATGAAGTGCGTGGCAAAAGATGCTTTAGGAGAATCGAAAGGAAAACGTATGAAAGATAAGGATACCTGGTGGTGGACAGAGGAAGTACAGAGTGTGCTCAAGGAAAAGAAAGCAAGGTTTAAGGAATGGCAGCTGATGAAAGAAGGTTATAACTCGTTGAAAGAGATTAAGAAAAAGAAGTATGATGAATGTAAGAAAAGAGCCAAAAAAGCCGTTGCCTCAGCTAGAGCAAAAGGCCTTAACGATATATACGGATTAATTGAGAAGCCGGAGGGCCAAAAGTATTTATACCGACTGGCTAAGGCTAGAGAGAGAAAGGCGAGGGATGTATCCCATATCAAGTGTATGAAAGATGAAACAGGAGTGGTTCTTACGGATGATGATAGGATTAAAGAAAGATGGAGAACATATTTTGAAAAATTAATGAATGAAGAGAATGATTGGTGCAAAATGCTTGAGATTGGATGGGCGTGGCTGACTTTATTCTTCAATAAGATGTTGCATGAGAAGACAGTACCCAAGGAATGGTGCAGCAGTTACCTCGTGCCCATTTTTAAAAATAAGGGAGAATGCAAAAATTATCGGGGAATAAAGTTAATGCCTCATAGTATGAAAGTATGGGAGAGAGTAATTGAGCGACGTTTGCGAGCAGAGAGTGAGATTTCACGTAACCAATTCGGTTTTATGCCTGGTCGAGGTACGGTGGATGCCATTTTTGCACTTCGCCAAATTTGTGAAAAATACAGGGAGGCGCAATCGATTTGCACCGTTGCAAAGACTCCAGAACAGAACAGGTTTCAATGAAGTCAAAGGCCTTCTCATAGCCCACAAATGCTAAGCATAGGGGTTGACTACACTCCTCTGTCTTCTGTATAATCTGTCACACTGTGTGAATGTAGTCTATGGTGCCATGAAACTCATCAAGTCTACGCACGAGACGGTTCGTAATGGAGAACAGCTTATTGACGGCACATTTTGAATTTTCAATGTTGAACTAGAACGCAACGTATAAACGTTTTGAAGGCAGCTTGGTCTTTGTTGTCTCTCCACATAGTGCGAAGTTGGTGTAGTGTTAGAGAAACATCACTTCACGTGATTGATTTTCTCGGCACTAGGACACATATGCACGGCTGGTTCATACAAATACTATGACGAGAAACTTGTTTGGTATTACATATTTACAACATAATCTAGTTCTGCTGTCTACTACTGCTATTTCCTTCTTAGTACGGTGGAATGTTGTTAAAACTAAAACAGGCGAGGTAAATTTTTCCTAGTCGGAACGAAAGCGGTTAAGGCACTTGAGGTCAGTCGAGTTGTATAAACGTCCAATTCGGACCAAATTTACAACTTTTTCTCACTTCCCTGTCTCAAGTCGAGGCAGTAAACTGGGAAGCAATCTCGCCGTACTGACTACACTGTTATTTTGCAGAATATTGCGGAGCGCGCGACTAATAAAATGACAAATAGCGGACGGCTCTGTGTACGGACAACATGTAGATATGAAATGAGATGAATGTTGACAACGAACTTTCCACATTTATTGCCTGATTATGTTATTATTCACATACAATGAAGGCACGAGATTTATAAAATACATGTTAGGTATTTACTAGAAAATATAGTCGGATGTGCGCATCCAATATCGAAGCGCTGCCGCATATTTGCGTTACAAGTTTTGGTCTAATAGACATTGTGCCGAGCGTACACTGTAACCGATATGTTTGAAGACGCCGGACCGTTATGCTCAAATTCTTCAGTACAAGTGTTCTTAGCCCACAATATCAACCGTTCGATATCCAAACGTCTCAATTTCGCCCCGAGCTAAGGACGTCAATACGTTCTACCTGTAGAACCCTAATCCAATTTGTCTTTTCTTGTATATCGGTTTACGTTGATAGAGTGACTCCTTTTTTTTTTTTTTTGTTTTACGAGGTGGAAAATCCCTTCGGATCTCCGACTCTTGGGGGAAATAAGAGCCGGAGTATGTGGTGTTTCCACTAAAAACCACCTCGACTTCCGCCATGTACCCGTGTGTCGGAGGGTGGGGCATCACCAAAGCACTCGTCGCCACCCTCCGACGGGTATTGGCCCGCCAGATGGTCAGGCGGGCCCCAAACAAAACCCCCTTGGCGACGGATTAAGGTGTTGGACTCCGCCGCCAAAACGCCCAGCGGCCGCAGAGGATAGGGAGGACGGCAACGCAACACCGCATCTCCTCTTCCTCTGCGGCCCCACCGCGACGCATCGAATGGTGCGCCCCCATTTGGTCACGGGAGATAGGGCGCGCGGCAACGCAACACCGACACGCCTCTCCTCCCGCGACCGCACCCGACTGCGAGGGACAGACAGAACTGTCCCCCGCACCCGCACCGTTGGACACATCCTGCGCAGGCCCCTCCAAGCCCACGCGGAGCGTCCCCTCCTGGATCCCTCTTAGCTTCACCGCGGGTGACCAATCCACGGTTACTGAGCCCCCCCACCACGACAAGGTGGAGATCCCACGGGGGGGTGATAGAGTGACTCCTATATACCCTGATAAGACATCTATTAATTAAATGTAAATTATTGAGCAACAGTATAGATTTTTAATAGTGTACTTATTATTTTTGAAGTAGCCACTAATTTAAGCTTAAAATATATAACATACGGCAAGTAACGATATAATTATACTAAATACGTATTTGAATGATGCTCTACTTCAGATCGTGTTGACGTTGGACAAGGAACGTTCGATAACTATTTCGAGGCTCGGCTTACGTATATAATTATGTCATACATACATACATACGTCAGTCACAAAGAACGTGCCTAGCCAATAAAACGAAACAACGAGGCTATCAGAAACAGACGCAGGCGTCACTGCCGGTCTGACATTGACAAATAAGCCATTTTGAAAAAGATCCCATTTTCCCCGAGACCCCTACTACGTACGACTATTAATAACAATTAAAGAAACGTGGATAAAATCTCGCCGAAATGCAAATTAATGAGTGGAATATTTCAAGCATTCACGTTATTAAATTTGTCTCTTTATTAAACAGTCGACAGTTTCTACAATACCTTCTAGGTGCGTTATTCAATTTTATTTTCGGCGCAACATTACTATGAATTGTTTCGGTCGCTTACAATGATTGTTCGTGATTGAAGTTAATATCGTGGCATTTCAATTTCTATGAATGCTAAAACAGTCTTATTTGTATGATTAAGTTCCAATAACATTTTAATTGGCTCCTTTTTAAATAATCGTATCGGTTTCAATAACATAAAGCTTGATCAAATAGTTATCGATATAAAATAATGTTTGTTACGTCAAAATGTATTATCGGTACGTGTTGAAATATAGTTTTGTCCGTATTGATACAATGTGTGAAGTTTATATTTTTATGGACCGCACGTGAGGCAATGAAAAAGGCATTCAAGAAACGAATGGTCGTTAAAATGGTTTTGCTATAAAGGTTTAGTGGCTGCTAATGTGTTTAATCTAGAATAAAAGTAACGATAATTGCAGCAATTTGCTACAAAACTTGGATGTAATTTTAGTTGTAGGATTCGCAATAGTAGTACTGAGCGGATAATGGGTTACCGAAATAATTCGATATCCGCTAACGTTTACGCAAATTCCTGTAGTAGGCGCACTGAATACGGAACTGAGCCAAACGGAAGCCGTATTACGAATTTAATCTCGCAGAAATGTGGTATTGTTGAAATTGCTGCAACAAAGCCTCTGTTTACGATAAACGTCTAGAAGCAATATTCCCTAGGGAAAAATGTAGCACGGCCGGATTATAATATTTTCTACATGACTTTCAAATGAAAATCTTGGAGTGCCGTCCCTTCGACAAAAGCAACTCTATCTGTTTGTTTGACCGTATGCCTAATTCTCTTTGGTAATTTTAGAAGACTGAAAACTGAAAATAACTTGATCTTATCTTTACACTTATTTACGAGGAAACAAAGGAAAAATATGTTTTTAATATTCTTTTATTTTATTTTAAGAGATTTAGAAAGATACGGTCGTAACGGAATCCTAAAACGTGCCTATAATAAATACGCGCTATTTAAATGCAAAATGCAAAGAGAACAAGGTAATAAATCTTAGAAATATTTGTAGAGAACTGTTGTCTAGTGATTTATTGTGCAATGTTTAACAAGTGGGAAGGTATTACTCACTAGTTACGGTAATATGAGAGCTGGAGTGGAACAGGCACAAAGCAATAGCACGTTGCAGCATGAGAAGTTTTCCAATCTAACTTCATGGTACATCAGGAATTGCTCGCTTCTTACGTGCCGTTCTGAAAGTAATTTTGTGTTTATACTCGCAGCCCTGCAATAGGCGAGTGCCGTTCTTGCATCGCTCCAAGGAATCATTTCGGTAATGAATACTGTGTGAAGTAAGCTTTTAACCTAAACTCTTTAGGAGTCGCTGAAAGGAAGCTTTTAGCATGTTATTTTTTCGGTTTATTTCGGCCGTGAGTGGCGATTCTAGTTGAAAGGATTCACCTTTTTAACTAGAATCGCCAGCTTCATATCATCGAATGCTTGAACGTCGCTAGATTAAAGGATGGCGTTATTTAGTAAGTCA
This sequence comes from Euclidia mi, assembly GCA_944739405.2. Taxonomy (NCBI): domain Eukaryota; kingdom Metazoa; phylum Arthropoda; class Insecta; order Lepidoptera; family Erebidae; genus Euclidia; species Euclidia mi. The sequence continues at coordinate 82,229,108 of OX123183.2, forward strand.
GGCGGCAGGCGAAATGTTCTGTATAAATAATCCGGAATAAAGCCTTCACACAAAACGCGCGACACGAGTGGTGGGAGGAGAGATTTATCCCCTTGAATCTAATCTTGCGAATGGCGAAAAGAGCACTTTTTACAAAAAAAATTGTCTCAGTTGTCGCGGCTGCCGCGACCCCGGCTTTAGAAAGTATACATTGACATCATTCCCGCCGTCTGGAACTCATTTGGCGTGTTAGCAATGATGTTACCTGGATAGCATTTAAAAACTCCGAAGGATTAAGCTCAGAACTACTCACTCTTATCTCGAACGTAAGTACTTTGATTACTGCAAACCAAAGAGACCGCTTGTAAACATGTTAATCTGAATGAACAGAGACGTATTTACAATAAAAACATAGTTCTTTTGGTATAACTTTCCGTCTGCTGGTAATATTTAAATGAGCACCTTGAATATCGTGAGTCTTTGACGGCGGAATTCATTTGTTTATTATTTTAATTTTATGAGGTTATCCTGATAAGAAGTGCCTCACCGTAAACGCCAGTGAGGTATATGAGGTAAACTGGCACGTTGCTGGGCATACTGAGAGAGCTAGCCGTTTTATGCTACAACCAGTGTGGTTATCGTCTCAGTATTTTCATTAAGTTTAACTCTACCTTTTATTAATTCGTTATTAAACATACCTCAGCACTGGCATATAATATTATTTATCATGGTGAGCTTAATATTTTCTTTAAATTCAAAGGCTAAGATATCAATAAACCACGTTAATCAAATGAAAAAGTAAAACACAAAATATTAAAGCCAATTCGGGTAGAAAGAGATTTACGCAAAAACATAAAAATGAGGCAACTGTCACAGTGAGAGTTTTGAAACGTTATCAAGAAAGCGAAACGTTATTTCGCATAAAAGCACAAAAAGGTCGCATATTTTCAATAATTAATGAGCCCTCGAGCAACGCATCTGTTTAAGTCTATATTCATTTTATTACACCTACAAATCGATAGGCATCTATTCAATAAGTAAAAAGCCTCTTCTATTAACTGTAGATAGCCTCTAATCACTATTGAAAATGCGGCGAAGCAAAATACATGATTGAAAGTAATGACGTTTTCTTTAGTTTGTAGTGGAAGATAGAAGTGAAAGATAGTTCACGGTCGAGAGTTTAAAGTTTATTACATCATACATAATAGTTCATATTCATACACGTAGAAGAAGCAGAGAATGAGAAGGAGTACACAGTCTATTGTTTATACAGTAAGATGAGGTTTTACCCACTACAAACAAACCCATCATGACCCTGACACTTTAAGGAACATAGTGATGTCATCTCTATTTGCTGATCGATTGATCGTTAATCGAGTTATGATCCAGTCATCCTTCTTCCATCATAAAACCATTTCACTCAACAACCTTTAACCAATATAGTAATTTAAAACTTTCGTGGTCATTTAAACTTAATTTAAAATTGTTTTTCGGGATATAATACCACGTACCTTTGTTTGGAGTAACCGATATTTCGGCACTGTTGCAAGCGCCATGTTCACGGATGTACTGATGGTATTGCGGGTGGATGAATGTTACGAGCAAGTATAGCGGTCTACCCGTTTTCGTACTCGTTTTTTGCGTTCAACACCACTAGCACTGTTACCACTATCGCACTGTCCCCGATCACGACATACTACACTCACTACGTCAGCTCGCGGTTTGATTTTGTTCTTTTCACGGGTTTTAACATAGACGTACCACTGGATGCCAGATACTCGACAGTTGAAACCCATCCTCTCTATTGAAATTCTTGAACTTTTAAATTTCAATAGCCTCCCTAACCATTCGAGGTATGTAGTGGCGTTCTGTCGAAAGCACCTGAGGGTTATGGTTATGTCTAGGAGTCTAAGAGGTGTTGAGCTATGGCCAACTTGTGTGGCTCATTATTTTTGACTGCCCTAATGTGTTCCTTTATTCGGCAAGATGGTGCGTTTAGTTTGTCCTATATAGGAACTCCCACAGCTGCAGTCAATTTTGTATACACCTGGCTTTTCTAAGGGAAGACTGTCTTTCGGCGTTCTTATATATTGCGACAGTTTCTTAAAAGGAGTGAAGATAGTTTTAACTGAAACCTTCTTAAGGATGTTGGCGACCTTATCTTTCACTCCTTTGACGTACGGTAAGTACGCTGGGTGTCGTTCAACCTTGAAGTCCAGGTGTTTTTGAGTATATCTGGGTGGTCTAATTCGCCTACTGTACCCGTTCTTGTGTAGAACGTCGCTTATATGTGAAAGTTCCTTATTCAAATGTTCCTCGTCACACAAGCTGTATGCCCGGTCGGTAAGCGACGTTATAACGGAATTCAGTTGACGTGGGTGATTATGTGAGTCAGCGTGTAGATAGCGATCTGTGTGCGTTGGTTTTCTGTATACGGAGTGGCTCAGGGAACCGTCACCTCGTACGGCGATCATAACGTCAACGAACGCCATTCTTCTATCCCTTTTCATTTCATACGTAAAATCCATTTTACTGTGGATGCTATTTAAATGTGCCAAGTACTGTTAAACAGTTGCCTTCATCGCCTTCCATAACACAGAAAATATCGTCCACATACCGTTTCCAAATTTTTATACTTAATGGGCAGTAGCAATGGCTTGGTTTTTGAAATGTTCCATCCATAGGTTGGCTACCACTGGAGCTACCGGGCTGCCCATCGCTACGCCATCAATTTGTAGGTAGTACTCACCTCTGTATAGAAAGTAATTTGTGGTCAGGCAATGATGCACCAGGTCGGCATATGCCACAGCAATGTGGTCCTCGCTGATCCTACGTCGAATTACCTCCATGCAGTCTGCTATCGGTACGTTCGTGAAAAGCGATTATACATCAAAGCTAACCATCACTTCTTTTTCACTTACGTTACCCTGACGTAGAATTTCAATAAAATGTCGGGAGTCTTTTACATACGATGTTGTTCTACCCACCAATGGCCGCAGGACCTTACCTACGCGTTTAGGTAGTTCGTAAGTAGGTGAATCAACTTGACTGATGTTACATAGCCCTCAGGTACTTTCGACAGAACGCCACTACATACCTCGAATGGTTAGGCAGGCTATTGAAATTAAAACGTTCAAGAATTTCAATAGAGAGGATGGGTTTCAACTGTCGAGTATCTGGCATTCAGTGGTACGTCTATGTAAAACCCGTGAAAAGAACAAAATCAAACCGCGAGCTGACGTAGTGAGTGTAGTATGTCGTGATCGGGTACAGTGCGATAGTGGTAACAGTGCTAGTGGTGTTGAACGCAAAAAACGAGTAAGAAAGGGGGTAGACCGATATACTTGCTCGTAACATTCATCCACCCGCAATACCATCAGTACATCCGTGAACAGGGCGCTTGCAACAGTGCCGAAATATCGGTTACTCCAAACAAAGGTACGTGGTATATATCCCGAAAGACAATTTAAATTTTAAGTCGCATTTTTTTTTCTTTTGTTATCATTAATTATTTAGTTTTTATAGTTTAGCTAAGGATAGTTAGTTATATAAGTAGATTTATTTTGTTTGTATATATGACAAATAGCTTATAATTTAGTTATAGCATACTGTTTGTTTTCCTATTAACATGAAATAAATAATCCATCGATTTAAATTAAGTTTAAATGACCACGAAAGTTAAAATTCCTATATTGTGCACCGGTACGGGCCGGTAAGTGCTAAATTAATTAAACACCTTGAACGCGCGCGGAAGAAATGTGAATGTTTACGTCAATCGTTGGTGTTTTTAGTGAAGTGTCGGGACGCAGACATTATTCCCGTTTGTGTCAAAATAAAACCCCGAAACGATTTTCACGGTTCCACGGGCATTCTACGTAATGCGAGTGTAAAACTTTTGCGTAAGTTGATCGCCAACACCCGTTATAAACTTGACAAATTACAAACGGAGTTGTATAAAATACATCTTAAGTGCAGTGAAGTGTTGACTAAAGCTGATTTTGATAACTGTGATCGCATCTATCTACAGGCACAGAGGTCGAGAGAACTAAGCGCCTTGAAACAAGATCGAAAGTTTGATTTGATTTGATTTCTTAATGAGGAAACAAAAACCATCTACCCCCCCCCCCACCAAGAAAACTCAAATATTGAACGCACGGTTATCAATTTATCCGATAAAACGTTAACGGAAGCTGCACTCAATATTTTCGAGAAAGGGTTAAATTTCGCCCCAACATCTAGTCATGTTCCATACGAGAAAGTGATCGGCACTGTTGAAGAGGTTATCCGACGGAATAAAATACCTTCCGAAGAGGCCGAAGTTTTGCGACAAGACGTCGCTGTTTGTTTACGTCGAGCCAAGCTTCCTCAGCCTAACACGAACGTCGCCGAACGTGTCGCATTACGTGAACTCTGTGAAGATGAGAGCGTACTTGTCCTGAAAGCTGATAAAGGGAACGCGACGGTAGTTATGAACGTTAGCGAATATGACGAAAAAATGCGTCATTTATTAAGTGTTGTCAACACCTACAAAAAGGTAAATTATAACCCGACCGCCCGATTGATCCGTAATACCCAGAGGCTGATCAAGGAGTGTCAGCACGCGATCGGTGAAGATACGGTATCCCATTTACTAAGACCTCGTAATGTTCTACCCCCTACTCTATGGTTTGCCAAAGGTTCACAAGAACAACGTTCCTTTGTGGCCTATCGTCAGTCAAGTTGATTCACCTACTTACGAACTAGCTAAACTCGTAGCTAAGGTCCTGCGGCCATTGGTGGGTAGAACAACATCGTATGTAAAATACTCCCGACATTTTATTGAGATTCTACGTCAGGGTAACGTAAGTGAAAAAGAAGTGATGGTTAGTTTTGATGTAGAATCGCTTTTCACGAACGTACCGATAGCAGACTGCATGGAGATAATTCGACGTAGGATCAGCGAGGACCACATTGCTGTGGTATATGCCGACCTGGTGCATCATTGCCTGACCACAAATTACTTTCTATACAGAGGTGAGTACTACCTACAAATTGATGGCGTAGCGATGGGCAGCCCGGTAGCTCCAGTGGTAGCCAACCTATGGATGGAACATTTCGAAAACGAAGCCATTGCTACTGCCCCATTAAGTATAAAAATTTGGAAACGGTATGTGGACGATATTTTCTGTGTTATGGAAGGCGATGAAGCAACTGTTCAACAGTACTTGGCACATTTAAATAGCATCCACAGTTAAATGGATCTTATGTATGAAATGGAAAGGGATAGAAGAATGGCGTTCCTATTGACGTTATGATCGCCGTACGAGGTGACGGTTCCCTGAGCCACGCCGTATACATAAAACCAACGCACACAGATCGCTATCTACACGCCGACTCACATCATCACCCACGTCAACTGAATTCCGTTATAACGTCGCTTACCGACCGGGCATACAGCTTGTGTGACGAGGAACATTTGAATAAGGAACTTTCACATATAAGCGACGTTCTACACAAGAACGGGTACAGTAGGCGCATTAGACCACCCAGAAATACTCAAAAACACCTGGACTTCAAGGTTGAACGACACCTAATGTACTTACCGTACGTCAAAGGAGTGACAGATAAGGTCGCCAACATCCTTAAGAAGGTTTCACTTAAACTATCTTCACTCCTTTTAAGAAACTGTCGCAATATATAAGAACGCCGAAAGACAAACTAATGGTGCGTTTAGTTTGTCCTATATAGGAACTCCCACAACTGCAGTCAATTTTGTATACACCTGGCTTTTCTAAGGGAAAACTCTTGCCGATTAAAGGAACACATTAGGGCAGTCAAAAATAATGAATCACACAAGTCGGCCATAGCTCAACACCTCTTAGACTCCTAGACATAACCATAACCCTCAGGTGCTTTCGACAGAACGCCACTACATACCTCGAATGGTTAGGGAGGCTATTGAAATTAAAAAGTTCAAGAATTTCAATAGAGAGGATGGGTTTCAACTGTCGAGTATCTGGCATCCAGTGGTACGTCTATGTAAAACCCGTGAAAATAACAAAATGAAACCGCGAGCTGATGAATTGAGTGTAGTATGTCGTGATCTGGTACAGTGCGATAGTGATAACAGTGCTAGTGTTGTTTAACGCAAAAAAACGAGTAAGAAAGCGGGTAGACCGCTATACTTGCTCGTAACATTCATCCACCCGCAATACCATCAGTACATCCGTGAACATGGCGCTTGCAACAGTGCCGAAATATCGGTTACTCCAAACAAAGGTACGAGGTATATATCCCAAAAGACAATTTAAACCTTTAACCAAAACTCCCCCAATACACTTCCTCCAATTTCATTGCCAGATAGCCCATATAGGCTGTAGCTATACCGATCACGAGGCACCTAAAAGCCGCGCACAGGATGCGCGCCACTCACGAGCCGCGCACCGCACACGCGTACCAATGTACCAACTGAATTTTACAAGGATTCTTCGTATGGTATACCCACTAAATGGAGAACTCATTTCTTTCAGACTAATTCGATATCCGTACATCGAAATCTTAAGTAATTATCAAATTCTGTAACAACTTCACTTGATGCTTGGCTATTCTCAATAATAAGGATGTTAATAACGTAACATTCAATTCTTCATTGTTCATCTTTTCTACCAGTACCTACAGCCAAATTTGATTTTGTCTATGCGAACGCAACGACTACTAAGATAGTCAGACTGTAACGAGTTCTTTCCAATTCTTGCAACACGCTCCTGTAGAACAACAACAGAAGCCAGGTCGAGCACCACTGACAGACAATTTTAGCGATTAATTTAGAATCAGTGAACTTAAATCAAATAAGAGCCATTTGAGTGGCAGTGTATCCATGATTACGTCCAACTACCACATGTTAATGCACTTCGTCTTACTAGACGCCACGGCACGGCACGGCATTACTATGCCGGGCCACGCTATGGTCCTCGCTACAAGGCTAGACCCGACTATACCACCCAGAACTATCGCTTTCCCGAACTACCCCGCGCGGTCTACTCTACGAGCAGATGCCGCTTTCTAGGGGCAATATTGCTTGCGACCCGCATCACGAAGACAAGACCACTTCACTCATAAGTTATTTCTTTACTATGTCAGCAATATAGGTACTTGAACCTCAAAAACCTTCCTACGATGATAAGCGTACTTGTAGGTACGCTTATTTGACAGCGACTTCACGTTCGATTAAATCAAATCTTGCAAGTATGCTACTAAATGAAATAAAAAGGAGCTTTATTACAGAGCTTTATTAAAGGAGCTTTTATCAACCTTTGTACCTCTTTACCTAACCGCTTTCCATAAGGTTTATGGTTTATAACAAACTTCTGACCTGCTCTTAACTGAAAGGCATAAAACTATCACGGTTACAACTAAGCTCATGGTGAATTCATGAATACGTACTCGCTATTACAGAAAGTACACTAGAACGCGGCGTTCAAACAAAGCCCGTATTATCTTTTTTAAACTTAATGGTTGATTCTAAAATGCGAAATACTTATCCTAACCCAATCATTAGTGATACTATGACAGCGCACCAACGGTTTGTCTTGTTTACCCGCCAATTGAAACTATGGCTAACTCAAAAGCTTGTCGTCGCACAGACGAGGGTAGGTAGAACAAGACCATCAAAACAACGACTTACAAGGTTCGCAACTCAATTGGGAATAAGGTTAAGCAAACAATCATCACTAACGACCACCAACCTGTTTTTTTTTTCGACCAAACTGATTATCATAACACTACAATGATAACTCAATAATCTTCTTCTACATTTGATAATCGAGTTTAACAGCTGCTACTAGAAACCTTGTACTGAAGGTATTTTCTTTACCGTATCACTCCTCAACGTCTCAAACATAACTTGGGATTGGCTAGAGAAATCGGGGGCACTTGATAAAGATTCCCAGCGTATTACATGAATTTAAAAACAGTTACAATTTTTACGCATAAAATCTTAAAATCCAATTAAATTTCACTAGTGGTGCCATCTATTCATCACAGTAAGGTAGCACCAAACATTTTTATTAGTGACACATCCAACGACATGTTAAAATTTGCGTTCAATAAGAAGATGGTTTAATTGTAACACCGAGATTCGTCTGTACAAATCCGAACCATAACGAGCAAAAGTACCGCTTTTAACTTAGGCTCTAATCACGTTCAAACGAAAACCGTTAGGTATTATCAACAATACGAGTCGGTAAAATAATGGCGCTAGCAATATCTTTCGAATATGGGCGGTCAGGTTACACTCGAACCAACCAAATACACGTCTTAAGTTCTAAACAGCACTACAGGTTACACGTCTATTTAAGAAATAAACGCTACAATCCGTTCCACACAAAATCAGCGCGGTCAGCCGCAAAAGCTCAGTGTCAGCTTGTCAGCTTGTGTTCCAAGTTTCTCCGAGAAATATTCGCACAGATAACATTTGTTACAACCTAACTCTTAGGTGAAAAACGGTTATTAAATTATTGTAAAATATTAGGTTTGAGAGCTTTATAGGAGAAAGCTTTGAAGAACTTGTTGAGAATTTGTTTATTGAGATAAATTTTTGCCCTATTTCTAGTTGAGCAATGTGGCTCTATATCAAATGAAAAATAATAAATTGTAGTAGAAAATGTTTTCAATTTGAAGTGAGTGTATAAGAGTGTTTGTGCACCGTGGTATGGGCGAAAGCTCATCTCCTGGCTGGCTACGAACGTTCGCAGTCGCAATTTGTCCCGTACAGCCTTAAAAATCCGCATTTTATTGTTCCACCTCTCATTTCTACATGAAAAAAAACTTTCTTGTTTTTATAACACGAATAATGATGCAAATATCTATTTAATTTTGTCTTATTAAATTCTGATTGTGACTTTTATTTGCGCTCAAACTTTTATTACCCATTTGATTACCATGAGTTTGGCTATTTGAGTATTATTCGTGTTAAAAAATACTTTTCTGTTCTTTATATGTAATAAAGGCGGTGAAAGATCGACGAACTTCGCAATGACAAGTGGCTAACCGTAGACTAATTAACTAGCGTGATTATACCACTCAGAAAGACTTAGTTGTTAATAGAAAACATATTTTAGCTCGAAATGACAACTCTTGAACTAAGAAATTCCTGAGACTGATGTAAAAATCGAACCCTTGACACCTGACACACAAGCAGTGTTCAGACAACTACTTAAACCATAACACTATTCGTGTCATTTTCACGTCTTAATATTCTGTAATTTTATATATATGTTAAGAACTAGTAGCTTGAAAAGTATAGTTAATTAAATATTTCACAATCCAAACACTATCTCAACGTTAAAATTATTTCAGCTGATTGAAAATTTGTGTTTAGTAAACTTTTCAAACAGTAAAGCAATTTAGCGTTTTGGAAAACACACAAATTTGTCACTATTTGAATCAAAATAAATTTTACAAAAAATCTCGTCTACAGATGAAGAAAATAAGTAAATATTAGAAATTTGTATGTCTTGTAACACATGGTAGGTAGGGAGGTACAAATTGCACCTGATGAATGCAATACCGTCTTCTAGTCACAAACTCGAAGGAACCTAGATTCTATGTATTTTATATCAAAATGCACGTCATTCGCACATTGAAATCACATCAGAACACTTCGTAGAAGCACTTTCATACAAAATTTAATTATTTATGTCTAGCTTGGCCCGTCAGTGTCACGGTTATCGCTTTTGATTCTAAAAAATATTTTCGCACCTTCATTTTCCAATTTAGATACTTGCATAATGTATATGCATTATGGTGAACACAGAATGTACATTAGCAACTAAAAATAATTAGAGGATGGTAATTTACCTATAATTTGCATACGAATTTGATCCACAAACAATAGACCGACGGCTACAAGTACCTCATAATTATTATTGCCAGTTGCTTCTATTTTAATCACGGTAACGTTTTCTTCATATTTTTCGCGGATTGTTGGTGACAAGAGTACAAATCCAAATATTTTTCATAATGCAAATAAGGAAGGAATTTTTACTTACCCATAAAAGTTGGATGACTTCTATAACACTGCAGTGAATATTGATATACACAATGATTATGCATACATGTGTAGTGTGGACATGTGTGTGTGGGTGTGGGTGTGTATGATTGTTGTATTTACGCGTTTGTTTGTTGCGTGAGTAACGTCCCAAGAAGTGCATTGAAGTCGGGTCAATCACATTTGACGCGTCTCATTTATGACTCCAATATCCCGGTACTCTGTCACGGCGGCATACAGCGAAAGTGCAATGATAAACCCTTGATACTGTGTATTTGTTTGATCTCGGTGTGAGTATGATAAATGTAGGTAAAAGTCGCAGAGTCGGCTGACACACAAAGTGAAATAATTTGTGTGAGTCTGCGTACGAACGCCCCCGGACGAACGTGCAACTGTCAATTACTTTTCCAACTTTAATTTTTCTTGATTCTATTCACCGGGCATTTGGAATCGAAAATTCATCTCTGCGTTGTAAAGAATAGCGAATTTTAACGTGGGAACAAATCAATCATGCTGTGTGCTGATTTAAAACTGCTTTATCTGCTTTTAGATTATAAAGATGGATGGTTGACGAAAAATATAGTTGGAAACTGTATTTTAAATCGTATACCCTTAGACCTTTCATTAAAACATTTCACACCATTCATTAATACAAACTTAAATCTGAAAATATCAGAAAGTATATTCTATTTACGATATTGACAGCTATGACAAAACGGTAATTGAAATAAATAACTTTAGGTTACAAATTTCTTATAACTTCTTTAATTTTAAAACTGACTAGAGGACACGCGCAGGTTATTTTTTAAATTAACCATTTCTTTTCGATCCCGTGAGAATTTCAGACTCTTATTAGTGCATCCCTAGGCTCACGTATGTCAAATTTCAGCCTAAGCTGCAATAATCCCAATAGTTTTGGCTGTGCACTGTCTGTCAGTCAGTAAGAAACTGATAAATTTTATATTTGTTGTTATTTCGACTAAAACAAAGATGACATTCGGTTTAATCAAAGAACACGAAGAATAAAAGCAGTGAAACCTAAATATAAACGTGATAGAATCCGTATAAAGTGGTTTGATTTCTAGCGTCTTATTATTTTCCAGCATCCAAACAACTGACAAGTTATAAAGTTGATTAATTAGTTGAACATTCAAGCTAAATTTATTCCAATGGTTTCTATCTCCTTGAGGCAAGCCTCCTTAACCACAGTAAAATGAAAATAAATCATGTAAAAACTTGAAGCAAAATAAACATTTGCTTTTAAATAAAATTAAAGAATCGCAATCAAGTTGACACGCTAACAATCAATGCTATTAAGCTGCGTCAGACAAAAAGGACTACACATAAATGACGTCAGCCAGAGAAATAATTTATTAAAATTGTGAAAAGGCCGTATTACGCGGACGCTACCCGCTGAGATTCAGATCAGACTCGGAACAAATAACGTCAGTGCGGCCGTGCTAAATGGAGCGGATAAAACACGCCTATCACAGCGTTCTTCAAGTACGTAAATTGCCTCGCCGAAACATACCTGCGCACTTTTTATATAATTAAATAAAAATATGTATTTGAACAACTTTGTTCATTTAACCGCTTGACCGCGCAAAGTGACTATTTTCCCTTTTTTGGGCGAACAGATGAGCGCGTAAACTGTAATTTTTCCCACGCTTTTCCGCTGCGCACTTATCTGTTTGTGGAACTCGGATAACTTAACCGATTGCAATATGTTGCATATCAATAGACGCGTAATTAAATGAGCTTTCTAATGATATAAAATAAAACCATATATTATGGTTGCAGCCCACGCAAGGGCAGTATAAACTGAAAATAAGAAATATTTTCGCGCCATTTTTGAGCGCGATTTTATATTTCTGACATATTCCTTTTTCTCATCGTTTTTTATTATGGAAGGTATATAAGTATTATACACGGTTAGAAAGGTTATTCAATTTACTTTTAGAGGAATTAAATATAATGAAAAGAAACATTTTAATATTAAACATAAAAAAATAAGACTAAGATATTTTTTTTAATTGGCACCAATTTTCATATTTTATTTTTTTAAATATCGTTTTATGTTATATATCAGATTCAAACTGTTCAGTTTTAAGTTTACACCTTTGCTCGATAGATGGTGGTGTGCCGTCCCGCTGAATCGCGATATGATTTCGTTACCGGCCGGGGTATATAAACTCCCGGCAAATCATAAATAAATGTCTACGTTTTGAGTTCGGTGTATTATTTCTAAATTCCAGTCTTATAGTAATACCAACATAATTTGGTCCTTCGAGCCGGATACATTATTTTTGCTTTCAGAAACCTTGTTAAGTTTTCAGCACCAGCACGGATTTAGCGCTACCTATAAGCGCAAGTCTTGGAAACAACATCTTGGAGCTGAGGAGACGGATGAGTTTAGAACTATCACGACAGATACTCATCCAGAGCAAAGCAGCAACATTTAGCGGATAATTCGAAATTTGTCAAGCAAGCAAGCGGAGCGTGTGTGAGTAAAGTGTGATAAAATCAAGTGGACCTGAAAACTGTGAGTACAATTTCTTAAAAATATTAAGTGTCAACTGTCAAAGACTTGTGAAATTTAAAAGAAAATCATCAACTTAAAAAGGTTCTGTACAAATAGTTCGGACATAAAAAAATTGTGTTGTCAGTAGTTCATCATCATCATCATCAGCCTTTAATAGTCCACTGCTGGACTAGGCCTCTCCTTTGAAAGGAGGAATTGGCCTACTATACCACGCTGGCCAAGCGGGTTGGTAAAATTGGTTGCCTGTAAAGTCGGTATACGGGCGAAAGTTTTACGTGACAACGACTTTGAGTGGTAAAATAATTTTAATGTGAATATTCATTCGTATAGTAGGAAGAAAGATGAAAGACGCGTGCCTTTCACTTTTTATGTCTGTCTCTCTCGCTCTTAGGCGGGACGCGTGCCTCTCACTCGCTCTCATTGTGAGCGCATAACGTGAGCGGAGCGTAACGCAGTTTCTTGAAGTGTCACCCGGCAAACCAATTTATAAGACGTTGTTGCTTATTTGACAGCGACTTCACGTTCGATTAAATCAAATCTTGCAAGTATGCTACTAAATGAAATAAAAAGGAGCTTTATTACAGAGCTTTATTAAAGGAGCTTTTATCAACCTTTGTACCTCTTTCCATAAGGTTTATGGTTTATAACAAACTTCTGACCTGCTCTTAACTGAAAGGCATAAAACTATCACGGTTACAACTAAGCTCATGGTGAATTCATGAATACGTACTCGCTATTACAGAAAGTACACCAGAACGCGGCGTTCAAACAAAGCCCGTATTATCTTTTTTAAACTTAATGGTTGATTCTAAAATGCGAAATACTTATCCTAACCCAATCATTAGTGATACTATGACAGCGCACCAACGGTTTGTCTTGTTTACCCGCCAATTGAAACTATGGCTAACTCAAAAGCTTGTCGTCGCACAGACGAGGGTAGGTAGAACAAGACCATCAAAACAACGACTTACAAGGTTCGCAACTCAATTGGGAATAAGGTTAAGCAAACAATCATCACTAACGACCACTAACCTGGTTTTTTTTCGACCAAACTGATTATCATAACACTACAATGATAACTCAATAATCTTCTTCTACATTTGATAATCGAGTTTAACAGCTGCTACTAGAAACCTTGTACTGAAGGTATTTTCTTTACCATATCACTCCTCAACGTCTCAAACATAACTTGGGATTGGCTAGAGAAATCGGGGGCACTTGATAAAGATTCCCAGCGTATTACATGAATTTAAAAACAGTTACAATTTTTACGCATAAAATCTTAAAATCCAATTAAATTTTAACTAGTGGTGCCATCTATTCATCACAGTAAGGTAGCACCAAACATTTTTATTAGTGACACATCCAACGACATGTTAAAATTTGCGTTCAATAAGAAGATGGTTTAATTGTAACACCGAGATTCGTCTGTACAAATCCGAACCATAACGAGCAAAAGTACCGCTTTTAACTTAGGCTCTAATCACGTTCAAACGAAAACCGTTAGGTATTATCAACAATACGAGTCGGTAAAATAATGGCGCTAGCAATATCTTTCGAATATGGGCGGTCAGGTTACACTCGAACCAACCAAACACACGTCTTAAGTTCTAAACAGCACTACAGGTTACACGTCTATTTAAGAAATAAACGCTACAATCCGTTCCACACAAAATCAGCGCGGTCAGCCGCAAAAGCTCAGTGTCAGCTTGTCAGCTTGTGTTCCAAGTTTCTCCGAGAAATATTCGCACAGATAACATTTGTTACAACCTAACTCTTAGGTGAAAAACGGTTATTAAATTATTGTAAAAGATTAGGTTTGAGAGCTTTATAGGAGAAAGCTTTGAAGAACTTGTTGAGAATTTGTTTATTGAGATAAATTTTTGCCCTATTTCTAGTTGAGCAATGTGGCTCTATATCAAATGAAAAATAATAAATTGTAGTAGAAAATGTTTTCAATTTGAAGTGAGTGTATAAGAGTGTTTGTGCACCGTGGTATGGGCGAAAGCTCATCTCCTGGCTGGCTACGAACGTTCGCAGTCGCAATTTGTCCCGTACAGCCTTAAAAATTCCGCATTTTATTGTTCCACCTCTCATTTCTACATGAAAAAAAACTTTCTTGTTTTTATAACACGAATAATGATGCAAATATCTATTTAATTTTGTCTTATTAAATTCTGATTGTGACTTTTATTTGCGCTCAAACTTTTATTACCCATTTGATTACCATGAGTTTGGCTATTTGAGTATTATTCGTGTTACAAAATACTTTTCTGTTCTTTATATGTAATAAAGGCGGTGAAAGATCGACGAACTTCGCAATGACAAGTGGCTAACCGTAGACTAATTAACTAGCGTGATTATACCACTCAGAAAGACTTAGTTGTTAATAGAAAACATATTTTAGCTCGAAATGACAACTCTTGAACTAAGAAATTCCTGAGACTGATGTAAAAATCGAACCCTTGACACCTGACACACAAGCAGTGTTCAGACAACTACTTAAACCATAACACTATTCGTGTCATTTTCACGTCTTAATATTCTGTAATTTTATATATATGTTAAGAACTAGTAGCTTGAAAAGTATAGTTAATTAAATATTTCACAATCCAAACACTATCTCAACGTTAAAATTATTTCAGCTGATTGAAAATTTGTGTTTAGTAAACTTTTCAAACAGTAAAGCAATTTAGCGTTTTGGAAAACACACAAATTTGTCACTATTTGAATCAAAATAAATTTTACAAAAAATCTCGTCTACAGATGAAGAAAATAAGTAAATATTAGAAATTTGTATGTCTTGTAACACATGGTAGGTAGGGAGGTACAAATTGCTCCTGATGAATGCAATACCGTCTTCTAGTCACAAACTCGAAAGAACCTAGATTCTATGTATTTTATATCAAAATGCACGTCATTCGCACATTGAAATCACATCAGAACACTTCGTAGAAGCACTTTCATACAAAATTTAATTATTTATGTCTAGCTTGGCCCGTCAGTGTCACGGTTATCGCTTTTGATTCTAAAAAATATTTTCGCACCTTCATTTTCCAATTTAGATACTTGCATAATGTATATGCATTATGGTGAACACAGAATGTACATTAGCAACTAAAAATAATTAGAGGATGGTAATTTACCTATAATTTGCATACGAATTTGATCCACAAACAATAGACCGACGGCTACAAGTACCTCATAATTATTATTGCCAGTTGCTTCTATTTTAATCACGGTAACGTTTTCTTCATATTTTTCGCGGATTGTTGGTGACAAGAGTACAAATCCAAATATTTTTCATAATGCAAATAAGGAAGGAATTTTTACTTACCCATAAAAGTTGGATGACTTCTATAACACTGCAGTGAATATTGATATACACAATGATTATGCATACATGTGTAGTGTGGACATGTGTGTGTGGGTGTGGGTGTGTATGATTGTTGTATTTACGCGTTTGTTTGTTGCGTGAGTAACGTCCCAAGAAGTGCATTGAAGTCGGGTCAATCACATTTGACGCGTCTCATTTATGACTCCAATATCCCGGTACTCTGTCACGGCGGCATACAGCGAAAGTGCAATGATAAACCCTTGATACTGTGTATTTGTTTGATCTCGGTGTGAGTATGATAAATGTAGGTAAAAGTCGCAGAGTCGGCTGACACACAAAGTGAAATAATTTGTGTGAGTCTGCGTACGAACGCCCCCGGACGAACGTGCAACTGTCAATTACTTTTCCAACTTTAATTTTTCTTGATTCTATTCACCGGGCATTTGGAATCGAAAATTCATCTCTGCGTTGTAAAGAATAGCGAATTTTAACGTGGGAACAAATCAATCATGCTGTGTGCTGATTTAAAACTGCTTTATCTGCTTTTAGATTATAAAGATGGATGGTTGACGAAAAATATAGCTGGAAACTGTATTTTAAATCGTATACCTTTAGACCTTTCATTAAAACATTTCACACCATTCATTAATACAAACTTAAATCTGAAAATATCAGAAAGTATATTCTATTTACGATATTGACAGCTATGACAAAACGGTAATTGAAATAAATAACTTTAGGTTACAAATTTCTTATAACTTCTTTAATTTTAAAACTGACTAGAGGACACGCGCAGGTTATTTTTTAAATTAACCATTTCTTTTCGATCCCGTGAGAATTTCAGACTCTTATTAGTGCATCCCTAGGCTCACGTATGTCAAATTTCAGCCTAAGCTGCAATAATCCCAATAGTTTTGGCTGTGCACTGTCTGTCAGTCAGTAAGAAACTGATAAATTTTATATTTGTTGTTATTTCGACTAAAACAAAGATGACATTCGGTTTTATCAAAGAACACGAAGAATAAAAGCAGTGAAACCTAAATATAAACGTGATAGAATCCGTATAAAGTGGTTTGATTTCTAGCGTCTTATTATTTTCCAGCATCCAAACAACTGACAAGTTATAAAGTTGATTAATTAGTTGAACATTCAAGCTAAATTTATTCCAATGGTTTCTATCTCCTTGAGGCAAGCCTCCTTAACCACAGTAAAATGAAAATAAATCATGTAAAAACTTGAAGCAAAATAAACATTTGCTTTTAAATAAAATTAAAGAATCGCAATCAAGTTGACACGCTAACAATCAATGCTATTAAGCTGCGTCAGACAAAAAGGACTACACATAAATGACGTCAGCCAGAGAAATAATTTATTAAAATTGTGAAAAGGCCGTATTACGCGGACGCTACCCGCTGAGATTCAGATCAGACTCGGAACAAATAACGTCAGTGCGGCCGTGCTAAATGGAGCGGATAAAACACGCCTATCACAGCGTTCTTCAAGTACGTAAATTGCCTCGCCGAAACATACCTGCGCACTTTTCATATAATTAAATAAAAATATGTATTTGAACAACTTTGTTCATTTAACCGCTTGACCGCGCAAAGTGACTATTTTCCCTTTTTTGGGCGAACAGATGAGCGCGTAAACTGTAATTTTTCCCACGCTTTTCCGCTGCGCACTTATCTGTTTGTGGAACTCGGATAACTTAACCGATTGCAATATGTTGCATATCAATAGACGCGTAATTAAATGAGCTTTCTAATGATATAAAATAAAACCATATATTATGGTTGCAGCCCACGCAAGGGCAGTATAAACTGAAAATAAGAAATATTTTCGCGCCATTTTTGAGCGCGATTTTATATTTCTGATATATTCCTTTTTCTCATCGTTTTTTATTATGGAAGGTATATAAGTATTATACACGGTTAGAAAGGTTATTCAATTTACTTTTAGAGGAATTAAATATAATGAAAAGAAAAATTTTAATATTAAACATAAAAAAATAAGACTAAGATATTTTTTTTAATTGGCACCAATTTTCATATTTTATTTTTTTAAATACCGTTTTATGTTATATATCAGATTCAAACTGTTCAGTTTTAAGTTTACACCTTTGCTCGATAGATGGCGGTGTGCCGTCCCGCTGAATCGCGATATGATTTCGTTACCGGCCGGGGTATATAAACTCCCGGCAAATCATAAATAAATGTCTACGTTTTGAGTTCGGTGTATTATTTCTAAATTCCAGTCTTATAGTAATACCAACATAATTTGGTCCTTTGAGCCGGATACATTATTTTTGCTTTCAGAAATCTTGTTAAGTTTTCAGCACCAGCACGGATTTAGCGCTACCTATAAGCGCAAGTCTTGGAAACAACATCTTGGAGCTGAGGAGACGGATGAGTTTAGAACTATCACGACAGATACTCATCCAGAGCAAAGCAGCAACATCTAGCGGATAATTCGAAATTTGTCAAGCAAGCAAGCGGAGCGTGTGTGAGTAAAGTGTGATAAAATCAAGTGGACCTGAAAACTGTGAGTACAATTTCTTAAAAATATTAAGTGTCAACTGTCAAAGACTTGTGAAATTTAAAAGAAAATCATCAACTTAAAAAGGTTCTGCGCAAATAGTTCGGACATAAAAAAATTGTGTTGTCAGTAGTTCATCATCATCATCATCAGCCTTTAATAGTCCACTGCTGGACTAGGCCTGTCCTTTGAAAGGAGGAATTGGCCTACTATACCACGCTGGCCAAGCGGGTTGGTATAGGGTTTGTATCAAGTTTTCCTTCTCTTAAAGTGCTGTTCTCTGCATAATATGCTCCCTCTGTCGGCTCTTACGACACCCATGGGATGATATGGGGTGGTGACAATTCGTATTCTTAATCCGTCACCACACGGACAGGTAGTTAGGACTTAGAATAATTCACCAAAAAGTGATCCGACGGGTAATCCATGCCCGATTGCCGCCAGAAAGAGAACAAAGTTTAAACACTTAGAAAAATCGGCGAATTGGAATATTTCCACAACAGTTTTCTGCACATAGAAAACTAGGCAAACAGAATAATTCTACAACAAGATAAATTGATACATATAATAAAGCTTTGAACTTCGTCTTTGATGAAGAAAATGGAAGCACAGATAAGACTATTTTTAGATCTCAAAGGTCAAATAGAGAAAGGCCAAATTAATTTTAAGAAGGCTCCTAAAGAGAGACTTGTCGAAGCCTACGTCGAGGCCAGATTGGAGGTGCTAGAAAAGCAATTCAATAATTTCACGAAAGGTCATGAGGAGCTAATTAAATGCTATGAAGATAAGCAACTCAGGAACACTGACTATATGATAAATGATGTCTTTGAAAATGTTTACGAGGTTTATCTAATTTATAAAGTAGCATTAAAACGTTCTGAATTACGTGAATTTCATGATGCTTCACCTAATTGTTCTAAGAACACGTCTATGGCTAAGTTACCTAAGATAACTGTTCCTCATTTCAGTGGTCTATATCAGGAATGGTTATCGTTTAGGGATTTGTTCGTGTCGTTAGTACATAATAATCCAAACCTTGATGATGTACAACGCTTGCATTATTTAAGGTCCCGGATATTAGGTGAAGCAGAACAACTAATCAGGCACGTACCAATTACGCAAACTAATTACTAAAAGTGTTGGAATATGTTAAATAGCCGTTATAACTGTGATGTATGTAAATAGTGGGTACTTGTGTCTTAGTTTATAAAAATGTAATTCGTTCATTCAGTCTGCGAATATACGTCATATAACGAAGTCGTGGTTTTACTTACCTCAACTACAAGATTTCTCAGTGGCGACGAGTAGTATAGAACTCACTATAAATCATTTTAAAATGTCGATCGGTAAAATCGCGGAATATAAAGTGCAAAGCGACGACTGGAAATTGTACGTGGAACGTTTAGAACAATATTTCCTGGTGAACAAAATACCTAGTGAATTACAAGTACCTACATTGATAACTGTGATGGGAGCAGAAAGCTATGAACTTTTGGTCAACCTATGTACACCGGATAAGCCCAAAAACAAAACATTTGCACAAATCACGGACATCATGGAAAGACATCTACAACCAAAACCTAGTGAGCTGGCAGAGCGGTACAAATTCAGACATAGAATACAAAAGGAGGGCGAAACTATATCAGAGTACAAGGCCATTTTGAAAAGGATGTCTAAGACGTGTGAATTTGGAGCCTGGCTAGAAGAAATTTTGAGAGACCAGTTAGTTTGCGATATAAGTAATGAGACTATACGACAACGGTTATTCGCTGAGAGTAAATAAGACTTCGGCAAAGCGTACAAGTTGGCAGTAAGAATGGAGGTGGCGGAAAAGGACGCGGCGGAAGTAGGCGGACGTGAAGTATCGTCGGGTGGGGCTCCGACACCGACGATGCCGGTGTCGTGTCAAGCCATGGCAGCCACCAAGCTTACACGGCGAAAAGAAACGGCGGCGGGTACAAGCGCTACGCGTAAGGTCAGTGAAGCGGCGCGGGAGGTCGCTTCGCATGGCCGCGCGGGCCGCGCGTATCAGCAGCGCTGTCACCGACCAAGCTGGGTGAGCGGGCGCAGCAGCAGCGCCAGGTGTGCGGCGCGCGTCACGACACAGCCACGCGCAAGTTTGCACGTTACGTTTGCCGAGTTTGCAACCGGACGGGCCACCTACGACGCATGTGTCCGAACTTGGCGAGAAATTTCAACGTCGACGTAAATGACCATGGAAGCGAAAGTATGGACAGTGACGAGGTAATTTTTATTGATGTTTGCAAACTATCTGCTACAGAGTGTAAACCGGTATATTTAAATTTAAATTTTGACGGTAAAAATATAAAAATGGAATGTGACACGGGTAGTGCTATTTCATGCATAAGCAAGGATTGTTATCTCGGAATGTTTAAGAACTTATCTTTGAATCCTTCTCGTTTAACTCTGAGATATTATACCGGCGGATCCGTTAAACCATTAGGAGTGATACTGCCTGTAGTAAAGTACAAAGATATGTGTAAAACCCTAGAATTATTTGTAATTGAAAACGGAAAAACTATTCTTTTAGGACGACAATGGATGGCCGAATTAAAAATACAATTACCGTTGTCGAGTACGAAAATAATAACACGGTGATGTACAAAGACTGTATGTTCGACTTTTCCTCTTTCAGTACCAAATACTCTGAAGTATTTGCGGACGGGCTGGGGCGATTCACCGGGGGTAAGGTGAGCGTGCATGTGCGAGAAGAGGCGCGGCCGGTGTTCATGCGCGCGCGGCCGCTCGCTTACGCGCTGCGCGAGCCCGTTGAGCGAGCGCTGGCGCAGCTGCAGCGCGACGGCATTCCGTCCGACTGGGCCACGCCCATCGTGCCCGTCGTCAAGAAGGACGGTTACATTAGAATATGTGCAGATTACAAGTTAACTCTGAATAAAGTTATAGAAGTTGACCGTTATCCGCTACCTAGGATGGAGGACTTGCTACTTCGGTTAAAGGGGGGTGAACATTTTAGTAAAATTGATTTGTCCCAAGCTTACGCGCAATTTGAACTCGATGAAATAAGAAATATACCGTGATAAACACCCATAAAGGCTTGTTTATATATAATAGGTTAGTTTACGGCCTATCGTCCAGCCCGGGTATTTTTCAAAAAAAAATTGGAACAATTATTTGCTGATTTACCTCAAGTGGGGGTCTTCCTGGATGATATCATTATAACAGGGTCCACCAGGGAATCCCATATACAAAATTTATGCAAAGTATTCGACCGCTTAAAACAAAATGGTCTGAGGGTAAAAAAAGATAAGTGTGTGTTCTTAGCAAAGTCGGTTAATTATTTAGGTCACATTATTAGTAAAGACGGCGTTCACACGTGCCCCGACAAAGTCTAAGCTATAATTAAAACACCGGCCCCTACGAATATTTCCGAATTGCGGGCATTTATAGGTATGGTCATGTACTACGGCAAATTTGTAAAATATATTAGTACAGTGTCAGCTCCACTATATAACTTACTTAAAGCAGGTGTTCGGTACAATTGGGACAGTGAGTGTCAAAAGGTTTTCAATAACGTAAAAAAAATATTAACTAGTAGCGAAGTTTTAATGCATCATACGCCGGAGATGCCTATAATTTTGACAACGGATGCGAGTAGCGTAGGAATTGGGGCGGTGATATCACATAGCACGGCGAGTGGCGAGCGGCCAGTGGCATATGCATCACGCTCGCTGACACAGGCCGAGCGCGCTTACTCACAGATAGATCGGGGAGTTCGTAAATTCCACCAATATCTTTATGGACGTAAATTTGTTCTCAGGACGGATCATAAGTCATTGACTTATATCTTGGGTAATAAGGTAGGCATCCCGGTGATGGCCGCGTCTAGATTACAGCGTTGGGCCGTACTTTTAGCAGGGTATACCTACGAAATAGAGTATGTTCCGTCAAGTAAGAATTGTGCTGATGCGCGGTCACGGTTGCCATGTAAAGAGAGGAATAAATTAGAATTAGAGGTCGAAAGTACTTATGTTAATTTTGTCGAAAATTTTTTACCTCTCACTAGTAAGGATCTTAAAGAAGCGACAGCTCGTGATAAGGTACTCAGTAGAATTTTAAGGTACACGCAATCTGGTTGGCCCCTAAAGTGTCCAGACAGTTTGATACAACGCTATTATACAAGACGTAATGAATTATATACGGAATGCGGGTGTGTAATGTGGGGCTAACGTATGGTTATTCCTTCTTCATTACAAAATAAAGTTTTAAAACAGCTTCACAGCAGTCATATGGGGATAGTAAAGACAAAAAGTCTAGCACGTAGCTTTGTGTGGTGGCCTAACATTGACGCGTCTGTAGAAGCGATGTGTAAACAGTGTGAGACATGTGCTGCAGAGGCTGACACTCCTCGCCGAGCTCCGATACAACCTTGGTCTTATCACACTCGTCCTTGGAGTAGGCTTCATATCGATTTCCTTGGTCCGTACAAAGGATTAACATTTTTTGTCATAGTCGATTCTACATCGAAGTGGTTAGAAGTTTTCGAAATGGAACGCACTACAGCCTCAAATGTTATAAAAATGTTAAGATCGACTTTTGCAAGGTTTGGGCTCCCGGAACGAATAGTTTCTGATCAAGGCCCACCGTTTACCAGTTCAGAATTTAAACATTTCCTAAGTAATAATGGAATACAACATTTTTTTTCACGAGCTTATCACCCGTCCTCAAACGGAGCAGCAGAGAATGCAGTCAAATTGTGTAAGCGGGCTATAAAAAAAGCTTTTAGGGATAAGGTAGATATTGATACTGCATTACAAACGTTTCTATTAGCATACCGCAATTCGGTTCACGGTACAACTGGTGAAACTCCGGCTATGTTACAAAAGCGATCACTACGATCGAGGTTAGATTTGTTACGGACTGAACATGTCACAGAAAACAGAGTCCGTGAAGTCCAGAGTCGTCAGGTCGAATACGCAGGTGGGACTCCGAGAATTTTTCGTGAAGGGATGCAGTCTGGGCACGCGAGTATGGTTCGCAGGATAAGTGGGTGAAAGGGACTGTGCAGCACCTAGATAAGCTATCTAGTAGGTATTCAGTAGTAACGGATAACGGTCAATTATATAAACGGCACATAGATCAAATGTGGCGTCGATCTCGATTATCTGATATTACCTGTCCGGAAGGGAATAATGAGCAACAGCAGGGTGAGCATAGTGCTGTCGAGCCGCAAGGCACGCCGGTAGAAGGGCTAGCGCCGCCTGAAACTTTAACAGTAAAAGACGACCTTGAAATACCGGGCGATCATGGTAATGTTCCTTCAGAACATTCACCACCTAGCACGCAAGCAGCTTCCTTGCCACCGGTGAATCGATACTCCAAACGTATACGGAAACCTGTTGATAGATTTAGAATAGATTAAGTTAGTTATAAGTATTTCTAGATTTAAGATTATTGTACAATAAAGATGTTTATGGTATAGTGGTGGAGGTGTGACGTATGTAAATAGTGGGTACTTGTGTCTTAGTTTATAAAAATGTAATTCGTTCGTTCAGTCTGCGAATATACGTCATATAACGAAGTCGTGGTTTTACTTACCTCAACTACAAGATTTCTCAATAACAACAAAAGATTTTTGTCAACCTGCATTCTCGAGCGTCTACTTGGCCAAAGTAATATGTCAGTAGAATCATCCAAGGCTTTCAAGGAAATTTTAGATACAACAACTGATTGTTTATATGAGTTGTCGAGCCTAGGCATTAAAGTGGACACTTGGGATGTCATCATCATTTATTTAATTAGTTCCAAGTTAGATCCAGAATCTCGAAAAAATTGGGAATTGCAAGTCAGCCAGTCAGGTGATGATCTCCCAACATTCAAAGCGTTTCAAGACTTTTTGGAAACAAGGTTCCGTGCATTAGAATTCGTCGACACGAAGCCAAGTGTTAGTAAGTCGAAAGTCAGTAGTCCAAAAGTACTACATGCGGTTTCCAACATATCTTGTCCGCATTGCTTCGAAGGTCACAACTTGTGGAATTGTAAAACGTTTAGTAAACTATACGTAGAAAAGCGTCCTAACATAGTCAAGTCGCTTGGTTTATGTTATAATTGCCTTCGCTCCAATCACTTCATCTTTAATTGTCGCGCTCCTACTAGATGTCGCATTTGTAATAAAAGGCATCATTCGCTCCTGCATGTTGCAAAAGATATTGTAGACCTTAGATTTTCAGCTCTCACAAGCATGCAGAATGATACACCACAGTTAGTCGATGCAACTCAAGGCGAGACCACCAACCAGTCTAACCAAGCAACCAATTACGCTAATGACATGAACACACAAGTTCTGTTAGCAACAGCAATTGTTAAGGCTGAATCACGAAATGGGTCTACTCAACTCTTGAGAGCTTAACTTGATCAGGGTTCACAGGCGTAGGTCATGGTCAGAGCGGCATAACCTCGGGATATGTCAAAAAGTCAAAATTCAGTCGCTTCTTGACACAGCCTTTCGTCTACAAGTTTTAAGGCTCACGTGTTGAGTGAGGTAACTTCTTTATTTCCGATAGGAAGTTTACAATAGTTGACTGGCCAGATCTCAGTTAGATGGAATTAGCTGATCCATATACCGATGCACCTAGCAAAATTGATATTTTGCTAGGACCTGAGATCTGTAGTAGAGATCTCAGTAAGGTGGATTAGCTGATCCATATTTCGATGCACCTAGCAAAATAAATATTTTGCTAGGATCTCAGATCTGTAGTAAAGTTTTAAAAGCGGGTTTCGTGAAGGACCCCAGTAGTAAAGCACCAAACGCATTAGGTATCACCCCTAAGGACCAAGCATGCGAGTTCCACTTTGCCGCTAATACACGCAGAGATGAATGTGGACGTTTCGTCATCAAGCTTCCACTGAAATCCTGTGAACCATACGGTACTAAGGAGATAGCGACAAGGAGGCTCGTAAACCTTGAAAGAATGCTTTCAAAGGTCAGTAACCTTAAGGAGTGATAAATGTCAGTCATGAATGATATGTGAGCATGACTAAAACATGGCGGGCGATAGATAGCTACCAAAGCAAGAGTGGTATTCAATGCATCATGTAAGGGGACTAATGTAGTTCCTTTTCATGAAAACCTTAATGGTAACACGATAGCAGCAACACTCAGTAAGGTCAACGCAAGTAAAAGTTTTTAATGAACATGTGGGCTCCAAAGGACATTATGGCGAGATAATATTCATTCTGATGTACAGGAATTTCATCTTTTGAGAGAAACATTTAGTACGTTAAGCACTCCTTACCTGGCAGTCAAGGCATTGCAGCAAATAGCTTGTGATGAAGGTCTATGTATTCATAGGCGGTCAATCGAGTGAGAACAGACTTTTACGAGAACGATTTGATGACAAACTGAAATGGAGATAGCCCTCTACCACCACCTAGTAGTACAAGTATGATAGATGTAACACTATTAACAGTGAGACATTTGCTCGTAGGATAGCCAATCGAAACAGTATACGATGTTAATTATGACAACACGTTTCCTATGAGTAATTTGCGGCATTGGCAAATATCTTGAGTCGCGACCCTTCAGCGCAAGGGTTCGCGAATAAAACAACGAACTGAAGATGCATACATCTTGCTAATAAAAGATATTTGTTATTCAAATGCCGTGTGGTTTACGGCATAGAATACAAGTGTCACCACCCCCTATCTTCCCGTGGGTGTCGTAAGAGGCGACTAAGGGATAACACGATGCAAATACCATCTTTGCGTAGAGACGGAAAACTCGACATCAAACCCTATACGACTGCCTCGTTGGTCTCGCGGCATAAATGTGCGCGTTGGATCGGGAGGTCCCGGGTTCGATTCCTGGGTCGGGCAGTGTTATTGGGTTTTTCTGTCACGAAATTCACAGTACGGAGTCTGGAAATGTGCCCGGTACGGCAATAAGCTCGCCCCTTATTACGTGGGACTAAAGTATATCTGGCGAAAAGTGGGTGTAAAAATACACCTCTGCCTATCCCTTCGGGGATAAAAGGCGTAACGTTGTGTGTGTGTGTGTGTGTGTTGTTATTCAATATACTATTATGTTCTATCTGTTGTACTTTTGAGATATTGATGTTTGTAGTTAATTTGTATTGTTATGTGTTTTATATCTCGTGTATTTTATAGTGTATACCTATGTAAACATTTCACTAAACTTATACTATATTAAGATACAGTCCACTGCCTATCGATATTCTGTTTATGTTTTTATTGTGTTCGAATATTTGCGATTCAGCGGCACTTCGGCTCAGTTTATTAAACTTTATTGTGAAATGTACTATGCAACCACGAATGCGGATTATTGTCTGAGCGCCAAATGTGCAACATACACCAAGCAAACAGCCAATTGCCTGTTTTTTTATGTGTCTAGCTTCACGGTGGGCAGTTGGTAAAGGACTAGGTCCTTGGTGGGCGGTATGTTCAGTTTTAAGTTTACACTCGTGCTCGATAGATGGTGGTGTGCCGTCCCGCTGAATCGCGATATGGGTATATAAACCCCCGGAAAATCATAAATAAATGTCTTCGTTTTGAGTTTGGTGTATTATTTCTAAATTCCAGTCTTATAGTAATACCAACACAAACCGGGATAACTTTCTTTGCAACTATATTTCCAAGTATCAAGAAACTAATTCTGATAAGAATCTGATAAGAATTATTTTTATTGGAACCTGCACAGTTGTTTACTTTTTCCCGCCAAAATAAACTGAAGTTCCCGCCAAAATTTGCGATAACTAATATCTCATAATTATTATGAGTATTATATATTTTATCAAAGGTTTATTCATATGCTCATAATAAAAAAAATAATGCAACGCATAAATGTAACCTTATATACATATATATATGTATTTAAACTTTTTTACATAAAATAAAAAATGGCGTTTTTACGATATTTTTTTGTCTAGAATTAAAGTAATACACAATATTTTTCTTTTTATGTAACTTCATAATAAATCAGTTAATTTACAATTAAAACATAAAAGTATCATATATAATTACATAATTTGTTTACAATGATGTTTTTAATCCATAATTACACCCCGCGCGCGGAATGCAAAGCGAAATATATATATTTTTTCAAATGCTTACATCTAAATAATTTTAAGCAAGTATTGCTATAACTAATTTTATTACATAGATAATATCACCAGGTATATGAAAAATCAAAAACAAGCAATTTTCAGCTAATACTTTTATTATGATAAACCAAAGTGTCGAGTAAGTCGTTAAAGACGACATTATTTACGTTACGGCCGCTCGCCTAAAGTAAACATTTAATTCAAACGTAATTTGTTTCGTACCATTAGAATGAGTCATTCATTAAGTTGCAGAAAAATCAAACACCACTCCTCTCACGTTATTAACAATCGAACAAAAACTAATTTATTGAGCGCGCTCGTATTCAAGTGGTGGCGCGCACTTGAAATTTGTCGATGCTGAGTAAGCACTTAAAAATGTTGAGAGCACAAGCGGTTAATATGAACATATTCCGAATGCTCTAAGTATCACGCAGTGGAATAAATTTGATACATGCGAGCACCATACATCAAAAGGTATTTCAATCGCGTGTAGTACGCGATTGAAATACGTAGGGTTTTTAAAATTTTTATATGGTGGAAACGTTATTACAAATCCTTTCGGAGCTTTTAAGTATGAATAGGAATTGGTATACGAGCTCGTATGGATATAGAGCAAAATACTGAAATCAAGCAGACAAATTCAGAAATTAAAAGAAGTCTCGTATTTATAAATCAACAGTACGAAGACATGCGAAAAAAGGTTGAAGATCTTGAAAATGAGCGCACGCAACACTTATTAAAGATAGCTATGCTCGAGTCAACTCTGGAGGATATCCAAAGGAATTTTAAATCTAGTTCCATTGAACTAAGAAATATACCAAAAGCAGCAACACTAAGTCAGGAAAGAGTACTATCGTTGCAGAGCTTGCATCAGTCATTTTGAAAAGTGACATACCCCAAGGCATAAAAAGCTATAAAAAGAAACATAGTAGGGGACTAAACACTGTTGATTTTGGATTTACTGGCCAAAAAGCACCAATCAACATATCTGAAGCACTAACAAGTAGGGGTCGCCGTTTGTTCTGCCTCGCAAGAGACCTAGCGAAGACCGAAGAATATAAATTCTGCTGGTCTACAAATGGCTTTTTTTCTACGTTTTTATTTAATTAACGTTTCAATTAGTTATTTGCCATCCTTTAAAACGTTTTTACTATACTATACTACATTGTTTATTGGTTATTGTACCACATTTACATTGTGTTTTATCTGTGTATTCTTGCTTATATTGCCCAAAATAATCTTTCAAAATAATTTATTTCTTAACATATTTCTATGTTAAGAAATAAATTATTGTCTTTAAATATATGTATATCTCCTGGGCCTTCATACTTGTGTGATCCCGAAGAATGTGCATCATTTTTGCCATCTAACTTAAAATGTCATAATAATTTAAAAATCTTAACTCAAAATATAAGAAGTATCTCTAAAAATTTCCCTCAGTTTGAAGTGTTTCTGGCTCGGCTCCATATAACATGTGATGTACTTATTTTTACGGAATCGTGGAACTCTAAAGCTACCTACCTGCCATCCTTACAAAATTATACCACCCACTACACAACTAATAATAAAAATCAAAATGATGGCATAGTAGTATATTCAAGAGAAGACTTGAACTGTTCGGTTGCTGAAGTAGCAATAATTGACGCTACCTGCCTAGTGATAGATACAAAACCTGATACTGTCATTATTGGTATTTATAGATCACCATCTTTTTCAAACACAGATAATTTTATATGTTCTCTGGATTTTCTACTAACTAGTTATAGAAATCACCCAAATATCATTAAAATAGGTGATTTAAATATCCATTTCAAACTAAATAATGACAATTGTAATTCCCCAGACTACTTAAATCTATTGGCATACCATGTTTTTTTACCAGGTCATTTATACGCAACTAGAGAAAATAACTGCCTAGATCACGCTATGGTTAAAACTAAATTCTCCACTACTACAGTCGTATTGTAATCACTTGTAACTGACCACTTGGCAGTACTTTGCTGTATCTCATTGAAATATTATACATCTAAACCAATGAAACAAACTACTGTTAGCAAAATAAACTATACAGCAATCCTGTCCGAACTGAACTCAGTAAATTTCAATCACATATTGAATTCAGTGGATGTGAATTGGTCTGCCAAGTAGTTAATTAGCATTCTTTCCGCGTCTATAATAAAAAATACTCTAAGAGTAATCGTACCTCAAAGATGTTATTGTATAAAGCCATAGATCACGCCTGGCCTGATTCGTTGCATTCGAAACCGAGACCGGATGCACTTGAAATTGAAAACCGAACCAGTCAATTTAATTATTAATTTAACATATAAGTGATACAAAAAATTATGCAATGATTTATTGAAACGTCTTAAACGAATCTACTACTCTAATGAACTAAATAAAAACGTCAATGACTCAAAAAAGAAATGGGAAACAATCAACAAAATCATAAACAAAAGTAATAAAAAGCCACCACCCTTAGATCTTTTAAAAATTTATAATTCCCCAGAATCATCCCTTGAACAAATAAACTTTTACTTTACTAATATAGCAAAAGATTAAGCTAATAATATCGTCTCATGTCCTCTTCAAATAAATGATGCCACCATTTCGCCAGTAAATTCAATGTGTCTGCTAGAAACGACTGAACAAGAAGTTGAATCCATTATAGAAAATTTAAAAACTGTCTCATCTGTAGGTTAAGACGGAATTCCAACTAAACTAATTAAAATGGCTAAGAGAATTATTACTTACTCCTGCGATTACTCATATTATAAATCTTTCCATGCAAACAGGCGTATTTCTGGTTGCTTTTAAAACATCTATCATTCATCCTATTCACAAAGCAGGAAACAGAGACTGTGTCAGCAATTACCGACTTATCTCAGTACTGCTTGTGTTGTCGAAGATACTAGAAAAATTCTTGAATAAGACATTATTGTCTTATTTGGAAAAACATAATCTTTTATCCGAAAACCAGTTTGGATTTAGAGAAGGTAGATCGACGACACAGGCAGTTACTGAACTTAGCAACTTCGTAGCTACTAATATTGATAAAAAGAATAAATGCATTGGAGTATTTCTAGATTTGACTAAAGCGTTTGACATGGTCTCTGTCCCTATCCTAATTAATAAAATGGAGGGTATTGGCATCAGGGGGAAGGTGCTGGCAATTTTCAAAGATTATTTAAAAGAAAGAAAACAACGAGTTACTGTGGATGGTATATTTAGCTCTGATGCATTATTGAGCGTCGGTGTCCCTCAGGGTAGCGTACTCGGCCTAACCCTCTTCCTTATATATATTGACGCACTCTGTAATCTTGGAATACAAAGTTGTAAAATATTCACATTTGCTGATGACACAGCTTTGGTATTCTATGGCTCTACGTGGCATGAAGTTAAATGTTACACTGAGTTGGGGATTCAAAAAGTGGCAAATTGGCTTAGTCAAAATAAACTTAAACTCAATATCTCTAAGTCAAAATTTATTACTTTTGGCAATACCAAATCCTCGCTAAAAGCGGTGAAAGACACAAATATACAAATACCTTATTGTCAAAAAACAAACTATTATCAAACATATGACTGCAATTATTTATTTTATTTTATTTTATAACTTCATATACATACACAATGTATACAGGCGGACTTAATGCAATTATCTGGATCGTGTCAAGACTATTAACAACGGAATTCAATATTTGACATAAGCTCCATACAAAATATGTCAAACACAAATCTAAAATCTACAGATCTATCTATAGTTCGAATATTGAAAATGGTCTTAACTTCCTTGGTATTCTTCTTGATGAAAAGCAAACATGGACTTCATATACAACATGTAACAAGTTTAATGCACATCCTGAAAGTACTTTGTTTAGAATCGGCAACTGAATCCATTTCTGACATTTTTAATATATATTTTTTTTTAATCCTTAAATAATTAAAATTACGTAAATTATAGTCACTCATTGCTTTGAAAAGGCGAAATATACGAAAATAAACCTTAAGCCAACGTAGAACGGCTTCTTTTTAAATGCATTTCTTTAGTGGTTCCACGTACAGGAACGCACACATTAATACAACATCACAGTCGGTACAAGACAATAACACACAATTGACCACCAAAATATAGCTATCATCTTTCTTTCGCTTACGTATTAACAGCGGGGACAGCGCCGGCCGGGCGGCCATTGTTGCGCTTAGATAAATTAAATTAGTCATCTACCTGGATTCTCTGTGAGTGTAGTGAAAAACAATGTTTAACAAGTTTACTTGTTTATTTACAAAATGTGTATTATCAAAATGTGCATAAGGTCCCACCTAGAACTCAGGGTCCCAAGCCAACCTCACCTGCAAGTGGTGCACCTGCCGATCAACGGACGAGGCTCTGGCAAACAAAATATCCCGATAAGCGGCAATAGGCTCGCCACCTATTACGTGGGATCAAAAAACTGGCGAAAAGTGGGCGTTTAATATGCCTCTGCCTACCCCTTCGGGGAAGCAGGCGTGAGTCTATGTATGTATGTATGTATATATTATCAACATGATGGTGCCCCCGCGCATTTTACGTAGAACGTTCGAGATCATCGTGAAGTCGAATACAAGGAGCGCTGGATCGATCGCGGCGGTCCTGTCCAGTAGCCTCCTAGGTCGCCTGACTTAACACCCTTGGACTTTTGCTTTATGGGAACATACCTATTAAACCACTAGTTGATTGTGACGAGACAACAAGTGCAGGGGAGTTAAAATAAGATATCAGTTGCTTTTGAAACAGTGAACAGAAACATTGTGTGTGTGAACTAAAGGAATATTTAAGCCGGGTGGTGGACACCTAATGTCAGCATTTTAAAAAGAGGATGCCGAACAAGTGATAATAAGCCTGTGAGTCAGTTGGTTATTCTATTATTGTAAAAAAATTATAATTCACAACTTTAAACACGCCGTTCTTCTTTAATTCTTTCATTGATACCCTTTTACTTTAATTTCTAATGTATCAATAATGCTAACTAGGTATGATTATTATGATTAAATTAAGATAGTCACAATAGCCACTAACGATGTTAAAAAATGATAGACCGTATCGTATTTCGCTGTCGTTTGTTTACCACAGCAAACGTTTCGTGTGATTGTGTGCGTGCGCAGGTTTGTAGTGACCACGCATTTCACTTATTTATCAAGTTAATACTTTCGATAAAAAACAATGTTTAGGCTAATAAAAAAAATATTTCAATGCATGCATTATGATTATAACAAGGTTTTCTAATTGGGGTGTCTGAGGATGTGCGTTATTTCCGTTACACGTTGTATAGATGTATTGTCAGGTAGAACAAGAAAATTAATCTACGTTTTTAAAAACCTGAAGCATGTGGCTGATGAACCTGTTCTAAAAACGGCGTATTTTGCATTATTGCAATATATTTTGGCTTATGGTATAACGTCATGGGGCGGGGCTCACAAGACTCATTTTATTAAGCTAGAACGAGCACGACGAGCCTTACTAAAGGTAATGCTATTTAAGCCCTATAGGTACCCTACCATTAATATGTACTCCGAGTGTGGTGTCTTAACCGTCAGGCAATAATTTATTAGAGATATAATCATGACTCAGCACAAAAAAACTAACGTTTAACACTAATATGGTCTCTCGACGAACTGATAGAGTATGTCCCGTGGTTTCTTATAAGACTGCGTTCATTGAAAAATTTCAGTGTTACCTTGGACCAATGATTTACAATAAAAAAAATAAAGTAATCAAAATCTATTCGTTAAATAATCACACCTGTAAAGAACTCGTAACATCGTGGCTTAAATCCAAAAATTACGAAGAAATAGAAAATTTATTTAAATTTTAATATTTAAATTTAAAATTTAGTTAAATGATCCAGATCATCTTGTGAGAAAAGAAAAAAAAAAGAGTGTGCACAGATGGAAAATCTTTACTGTAAGTGGGTACGTTTTCATTAACCAAATAT
Source organism: Euclidia mi (assembly GCA_944739405.2). NCBI lineage: Eukaryota > Metazoa > Arthropoda > Insecta > Lepidoptera > Erebidae > Euclidia > Euclidia mi. Next base: position 82,262,601 of record OX123183.2, read on the forward strand.
AATAATAATATAATAACATTTCATTTTTAAATTAAAATCTCAACGAAAACGCAATTAGCTTTAGTTCACATACATCGTGTTTTTACTTCATGTTCGTCATAAGCAAACCAATAATGCGTTTACTTTTTTACTGACTATGTAGGAATGTTTAGGTACCTACCGTCATATTATAATATAATAATTTACTTACACACATTTAATAATTGTATTTTTATTATTTACTTTTTGTTTGTAGTGTTTTAAGTTTTATAGCACTACGTCTGTTTGATTATGTTGTTTCTGGAAGGTATCTGGCATCTAAGACACAGGCTCGACCTAGTTTAGACGTCAGGGTTCACTGAATAATTTAAAATAAGTAGTTAATGTACTATAGGTTAAGAAAACATTGTATTATTGTATGTTTTTTGGTACCAATAAAGTTATTATTAAGGATATGCTTATATGCACATTTGCACATGGCTATTGAAAATAATAACCTATTTATCGTCCTACATTTTGAATATTTAATTTTACGAACTATATTGTTCGGAAGTGGTAAGTTTAAAGCACCGTGTATGAACGACACAGTGAATGAAATAGCCTTTCGATGTGCTAGGTGTTGTAGGTCGTAGGTTCATTCCGTACCGGCACTAGATACTACTATGTGTGATAGTAATATAGTTAGCCGTTTATGTCCATTGTTTTAAGCCTACTCATTTCTAGTGAAGCAATCTTAACATCAAATCTGGACAAGTGCGAATTATATTCATGCGGCGCGGGTTCCGATGATTTCTTATAGGGTTTTCCGAATATTCAAATACTTTGAATATTTTATAAAACTATTGCATCTAGTTTTCGAGATAAGTGGAGGAGGATTGGTAGAAGGTATTTTGTCTCAAGGTAGTTTTTCATTTAATATTCAAGCCATCATGACTGTATACTTATAAAGTCTACAAAACACACACAACTATGTCTAAACAGCGCGACCGGTTGAAAATACTAAAATTTTATTAATACGAATACAGAAGCAAGCCTTTGTTACACAAAGGTACCTGATAAACATTTTAATTGAAACACAACACGGCACATTTGAAGAATATTTATGTCTGACTCTAAAAAGGCAACATAAATATAAGAATTTATTGCGCGCTTATACAGCTTTTCACCAGCTTACAAAATTATAATACAAACCATCCCAATTAATCGTGGGCATTGAAATAGGTAAGCAGAAAAAAACATCCCTTATTGTTCATTCAATTGACAATATTGTGTTTACAAATTTGACCCTTTTTCTTTTTTTTTTACGAGGTTTAAAATCCCTTCGGATCTCCGACTCTTGGGGAAATGAGAGCCGGAGTATGTGGTGTTACCACTAAAAACCACCTCGACTTTCTCATGTACCCGTGTGTCGGTGGGTCGGGTATCGCCGAAGCATTCGTCGCAACCCTCCGACGGGTATTGGCCCGCCAGATGGTCAGGTGGGCCCCGAACAATACCCCCTTGGCGGCGAATGAAGGTGTTGGGCTCCGCCGCCAAAACACCCAGTGGCCGCAGAGGATAGGGACGGCAACGCAACACCGTATCTCCTCTTCCTCTGCGGCCCCACCGCTACGCAACAATGGTGCGCCCCCAATTGGTCGCGGGAGATAGGGCGCGCGGCAACGCAACAATGACACGCCTCTCCTCCCGCCACCGCACCCGACTGCGAAGGACAGACAGAACTGTCTCCCGCACCCGCACTTTGGACGTATCCTACGCAGGCCTCATCCAAGCCCACGTGGAGCGTCCCCTCCCGGGATCCGACTTAGCTTTACCGTGGGTGTACCTCAAACCCACGGTTACTGAGCCCCCCCCACCACGACAAGGTGGAGATCCCAAGGCGGGGGTTACAAATTTGACCTGATTTACTTTTGAATAACAGACCCTAAGGCAATAATGATATTATACCCCTGATATTGAAAATCCACGACCACGTATGGCCACGGTGGACCGACAATCTTGTTAAGATTGCGGGAAGCGGTTGGATGCGGGCGGCTCAAAATTGGTCTGTGTGGAGAACCTTGGGGGAGGCCTATGTCCGACAGTGGACGTCTCTAGGCTGACATGATTGAAAATCCGTCTTTATACAAAGCGACATTAGGAGGGCCAAGCCTTAAAATAAAAACCTCTGTTTATGGTACACATAAAGCTTATTACAGTATTTCAGATTTTTTTGCAGAAAAAGAGAATGCATTTGTTTAAATATTTATAAATGTAAACACGATTATGTGTCGAATCTGTGTCTTTGTGTAATTTTAATTTGTGTTTTTGGTATTGTACCTTTCCCATGCCTAATGGTAAAATATGGCTGAACCTGTATAATTGTATTTAAGATCATGTACTGTACCCATGTTTGCGAAATAAACTTTCTTATCTTATCTTACGGATTATTTTCGCTGTAGTGTGGTCACCGGCGTTTCTACATGATTAGAAATAATGAATGCAAAGATAAAGCTAATCCAGTTGGAAGGTTAAAACTCGGCATAACTATAGTATAACCTAGTATAACTCGTACGAGATGATTTTTGCATCCCGTTCCAGTGTAATATTAGAATCGCATCATGGGCGCGCAAAGGTCTTTTTGCTATCAGAGCCTTCCATTTCTTTGAGATAGCGTTGTCGTGCTCTGGAACCTTCATAATGTCCTTACCTCGTGTGAGATAACTCGCGGGTATGTGTAGATGGATCGTGCCTATTAAGAGACGTATGAAAACATGCTTGAAGATGCAGATCATTATATAAAATACGCATTAAACAGGCAATCATACCATAGATGATATACTATAAATCGTACTTACAGTTCCACCAACTGTGCCTATGTTTATTTTAACTAAGTTTTTCATATGAGGAAACATAAAAACACAAGGGAAAATGACCTTTTTGTGCTTAAATATCTCCTATATTTAATAGAATTTTCAAACGAAACTTCATATTATACATATTAATATGTAAATTAATCAGACGATTTTCCAACGTCGGTCAATTCTGATGCGCCGTCAAGTGCGTGGCCACTGCTAAAGAACTGATGACAGACTAATGAAAAAAGAACCCAAATGTACTTATAGTACCTATATTTCCAGACATAAATTCTTTGAGTCAGATTAGCCCGACATATTTTATTTCTAATTATAAAATGTCAACTGCTAGTAATAAATAAAGTATCTCAATTATTTTTATAATACAAATAACCGGAAATGAACATGTTGTAGATATTATAAGCTCTCCCACAAAATTACAATATAAAATATGTCGACGCTAACAGCGGTCTATGAATATGTATGACATGAAATCATCAAGGTAACTTTTAACCGGTCATAATGGCTAAAGTGTTGGCCAGTTGTGTCAATGTAATTACTTATTGCCGATGCCGACCAGGCATAAATGTAATTGGCTCCATCGTATTTTAATGGACTCGCATTAATATAAATGGATTAAGTGGTATTTTATGCATCTGATTATACGGACATTTTAATTATTATTATTATTATTTTTATTGATTACATTTGTGTTTCTCGATTATATCGGTATCTTATAAAAACCACGGGCTTAGACCAAGTGGAGTTCATTTGCGGCACTACTTGATAGAAGAGGTTCGTCCTGCAAAAACTTACGCACTATAGGGCAAATGTTGAGTATAGCGGCTTTCTACATTGTGATCTAGAGGTTTGTGGGTAGATCTTTTTGTCGTAAATAGTGATGTAGGTGTTTGGGTATGACGTCTGTGCTAGATAGCACCAGTGGCACAATATATACCTTGTCCATATGCCAAATTCTAGTTATTTCTTCCTTTAATTCAGTGTATTTATGATTTTTTTCAGTAATTGTCTTCTGTAGATTATGGGTATTGGGTACTGCTATATCTATTAAATATACAAGTTTGTTTAGTTTATTTATCACAGTTATGTCCGGTCTATTGTAATGTACAGTTTTGTCAGTGAGTATCGCTCTATCAAAGTATATCTTGTGACTGCGGCTTTCCAGCACTGGTTTTGGAGAATATTAGTAATATGGAACAATTTTTGTAATAAGTTTATATTTGATGGCTAGCTTCTGGTGAACAATATTAGCGATTTGATTGTGCCTGTGGGTGTAATCAGTTTGAGCTCGGATCGGGCAGGCTCCCGGTTATATGTTGGATGGTTTCAGACGCGCGATGACATTTTCTGCATTTATCATTTTGTGTGTTAGGGTTTTAAGTATGAATTTACTGTAGTTCTTAGTATTGATTACCTGGTCCTGTATTGCAAAAATAACATAAATCCTTCAGTTGCCGGAAAGAGTGATCCTAATTTCAGCCACTTATTAGAACTCTCTGAGTCTACATGCGATTGCTCTAGATCATGTAGATGTTACAAAAAGGTAAATTATAACCCGACCGCTCGATTAAACCGTAATACCCAGAGGCTGATCAAGGAGTGCCAGCACGCGATCGGTGAAGATACGGTATTCCATTTACTGCGACCTCGTAATGTTCCTTTACGGCCTATCGTCAGTCAAGTTGATTCACCTACTTATGAACTAGCTAAACACGTAGCTAAGGTCCTACGGCCATTGGTGGGTTGAACAACATCGTATGTCAAAGACTCCCGACATTTTATTGAGACTGTACGTCAGAGTAACGTAAGTGAAAAAGAAGTGATGGTCAGTTTTGACGTAGAATCGCTTTTCATGATCGTGCCGATAGCAGACTGCATGGAAGTAATTCGACGTAGGATCAGCGAGGATCAGATTGCTGTGGTATATGCCGACCTGGTGCATCATTGCCTGACCACAAATTACTTTCTATGCAGAGGTGAGTACTACCTACAAATTGATGGCGTAGCGATGGGCAGCCCAGTAGCTCCAGTGGTAGCCAACCTATGGATGGAACATTTCGAAAACCAAGCCATTGCTACTGCCCCATTAAGTATACAAAGGAAACGGTATGTGGACGACATTTTCTGTGTTATGGAATGCGATGAAGCAACTGTTCATCAGTACTTGGCCCATTTAAACAGCATCCACAGTGCCGCCACTTATGGAATACAGGGAAGAATGGCGTTCCTTGACGTTGTGATCGCCGTACGAGGCCGTAACGGTTCCCTGAGCCACTCCGTATACATAAAACCAACGCACACAGATTGCTATCTACACGCCGACTCACATCACCACCCACGTCAAATGAATTCAGTTTTAACGTCGCTTACCGACCGGGCATACAGCTTGTGTGACGAGGAACATTTGAATAAGGAACTTTCACATATAAGCGACGTTCTACACAAGAACGTGTCCAGTAGGCGAATTTGACCACCCAGATATACTCAAAAACACCTGGACTTTAAGGCTGAACGACACCCAGCGTACTTACCGTACGTCAAGGGAGTGACAGATAAGGTCGCCAACATCCTTAAGAAGGTATCAGTTGAAACTATCTTCACTCCTTTTAAGAAAGTGTCGCAATATATAAGAACGCCGAAAGACAGTCTTCCCTTGGAAAAGCCTGGCTTTTCCAAGGGAAGACTGTCTTTTGGCATTTTATTTTTATACAAAATTGACTGCAGCTGTTGGAGTTCCTCTATAGGATAAACGAAACGCACCATCTCTTGCCGGTTAACCCTAGATTACTAACCTTCGTCAATTTGACTACAGGAGTTTGTTTAAATCGTGCTAACTTTTGCGCGCGCGATCGCACTGCTTCCACACTTTAGATAATCTTAGTCGACCCGTTGCCCCCCCGCCTGACGGTAGTGTTTTGAGTGGGGGGGCACCACAGAACAATTAAAGGGGGTTAGAACGGAAATAGTTACTGATTTGTATTAGAACGCGTGTCGCCGATTTTCTCCCACTCTCTATCTCCACTACAAGCAATACACTAATACGTACGCGCATTACGCACACAAATCAACTGCACTTACTTAGATCGCGAGTTTGCCATTGGTTGTCACACTAGCGCAAACACTTCGCTTGCCATGGAACTATCGCGCTTGACGATCACTCACACACTCTCGTTAATGGTACGGTGTCCCAAAGGTCGATTATTTATATCGATAAAATACTGTTGTTTTGTTACTTTAAGTTTTGCAATTGTTTGTTTTTATTTCGGGATGGTGGGATAGGGTACAAATAGTGTGGCCTTTCTTAGTATATATAAATAATAATATAAAATTAAAGGGGAAGATACAATATGGCCTTTATAATATCCGAATACCAAGAGTTAAAAATCATGTCCACCTAGGATGTCAGTGTCCATGATAAACTATTCATGTGTACAACCACATAAGCTAAAGTTTGTAAAGAAATAAATGACACAACTGTGGTAGAATATATTGTCCCTGAAATAAGACGTATTTATTAAGAAGCATACGCTTGCTATCTTTTAAATTCGAATGTTTCAAAATAAAATGCAATCTTATATTGATATGTTTTTCTATGATAGCTTTAGATAGGTCTGTAACATGGCTTGTACTAGGATAAAATAACCCAACCTGGTGATAACTAATGTTGCTAAATAATTCAATTCCGACAAAGCTGCGCAAGATCTTTGTTGTCAACATATATTATGTTTATTAATTTGCCGAAGATTGTCGGTGTAAATCTTTATAACTGCTTCGGACATTTTACACATTAGTATCAGTTCTTTTGAAGGATACAGGAGACCCCCTTTATCTTTTGCTACGATAAATGTATGGTCCGAATTTATTTCATTTGACAGCAGTGCTCCAACGCATATGTCACAATCAATTTTCTTAATTAAAATATGTGATAAGTAACCCGCGATACTAATATAATAATCTAAAAAAAAAAAACCCACGATAAACATTAATCGGTAGTAATAAACAAAGTTATGTTAATCTTAATATTACTGATAACAATCATTTGAATACATTCACACGAAGAAACTCACAATCGACATTGTTCACAACTTGGTAGGTACAACACTATCAGACCCACCACCATAGATTTAGCAGAATTCATGCTTTGACGTTCGCAGTGAACGAAATACATTGCGCAATCGCCTACGTAGTACTGGATGGTAACCACGTATTGCCAGCAATGTATATTTTATTCTTTGCTTGCGATAGTATCGTTTTTGTCTACAAATTACATAATACTATTGTAATAATTACAAATATCATTTTTATTTTAAGGTTTTTGGACTTACCGGTGAAAACAAATCCCTTCTCGAGCCACAGTACATAACTGGCTTCTTTTTCGACACGTTATTATAGCGCAAGATGGCATAATTCTTTTATTTTCGCGGAGCTTCGTACGCTGTCGCAATATGAGCACGATTGTTGACAGCGTCAATCAAATTTTTCGACATATGAGCGTTTGCTCATAAGTACGGCGAGCCTGCCACGCCCCCAAGGCCGTTCTATGTGTGTTCACCGTGAGCGCCGTTCCAGCAACCATGGGTCGTCAGATTGACGAAGGTTAGTATTAACGTAACATTTTGTCTTATTTAGTTGGTGAACTCTTGCGTTTTTTTTGTTTTGTTTATTTATTTTCTTTGCGAAAATAATGCGACTGATGTACCTCCTACCTAAAAAAGGAAAATATAAGCCTTGTGTCCCTCCGCAAAGCGAAGGATGACTAAAAGTAGTTGCACCCGAGCAATAAATCGTAGTGCGGGGAGCACAAATTTGACGTTTGTCACAAATGTATAACTTGATAGATTCTTACCAAAATTTTTGTTTCATTACTTTATTTCATTCGTTATTTCTAATATTTGAAAATTATTTTTCACATTTACTTTAAAATAATACTTTAAAAATCTTTTAAAATGTTACCATTGTTAATTTGTCATAAAACCTACGATCTCATTTGTAAGGCTGATTTTTTAATAAATATGCCGTTTTGGTTTATGTAAATTCATTATTATTATTATTATACACTTTATTGTACACTTTTACAAATATGTTACAGAAATTTACATATGTAGGACACAGTACAATGGGCGGCCTTATCGCTAAAAGCGATTTCTACTAGGCAACCTTTGGATGGAGATATTATTGGTAGGATAGAAATGGTAGTTGTAAGCGTACCAGTAAAGATGCATGTAGATATATATTATATTAAAAATATATATAAGGTTATATAATACTAAGACAATATACATACACATACATAGATATACATACATAAATAATATTTAATACATATATACTTAGTAGAACGGGCAGAAACTAGAAATATCACAATGATAGATAGTACTCCTTAACTAAGGATTTGAACCTGGTTATCGTCTGAGCCTGTCTTATATGTAACGGTAATGCATTCCATAGACGAACAGCTGTGACAGAAAATGATTTATCATAAAAGCTTGTGGAATGTACCGGCATCTTCAGTTTCATGTTTTCTGATAACCTTAAATAACGGTTATGCGTATCATGAAGGAATTCGAATAGTCCTTTAAGATAGGAAGGAGTTGAAGGGTTAAAAAGTATATTGTACAGCAAAGAAAGAATGTGAGCATTACGGCGATGTCGTATAGGTAACCACTTGAGCTGTGTTCGAAATTGTGAAACATGATCATATTTGCGTAGTCCAAATATGAATCGTATACAGAGATTTTGAAGGCGCTCAAGTTTGTCTAGCTGGTTTTCGGCGATATCTAGATAGCTGACATCTGCATAATCAATAATGGGTAAAAGAAGAGAGTTTGCAAGTGCAATTTTCGTGGCAGTTGGGAGAAAGTTTCGTAGTCTTCTCAATGAACTTGCTGAGGCAAACACCTTTCGGCTCACCTCTTGTATCTGCGATCGCCACGTTAATGTAGAGTCGATTGTTATACTGAGATTCTTTACATTATCTTGTATTGGGATAACAGTGCCATCGAAGGTAACGTGAGGCAGCTGAGACCAGTCGATTTTCGTTATCATTCTTGCGCTCCCAATAACAATGACCTGGGTTTTAGAGGGATTGACTTTAAGCCCAAAGGATTTGCTCCAACTGCTGATACGCATCAGGTCACTGTTAATGGCACCTATAGAAGAAGACATTTGTGCCAATGGTGATTGCGTGTAGATTTGGAGATCATCTGCATAAAGGTGATAGGAACAGCGAAGGTCATTTGATATAGAATTTATAAAAATTGCGAAGAGTAAAGGAGACAACACGCCACCCTGGGGCACACCAACAGTTATGTCACACCAACTAGAATGTGAATTTTCGATGCATATACGCTGTCGGCGGCCACACAGGTAACTACGAAACCAATCAACCACCGTAGGAGATATGTTAAGAGAGCATAGACGGCCAAGTAGAATGTCAAAATCCACTGTGTTGAAAGCGTTGCTAAAATCTAGCAGAGCAAGGATCGTAAGCTGACCGTCCTCCATACCAGCCCTGATGTCATCCGTAATATTGACTAAGAAAGTAACGGTACTATGACCCGAACGGAAGCCGGACTGGAAGGGATTAAGAAGATTATTTTTGGAGAGGAAGGAGTTAATTTGGTTGTAGACTAGACGTTCGAGGACTTTGGAGAGGAATGGTAGGATAGAAATTGGTCGATAATCAGAAAAGGATGAAGGATGAGATTTTTTTGGGATTGGGGTTATTAAGGCGTCCTTCCAAAATGATGGGAATACACCACTAGACATGGAATAATTAAGGATGTGGGAAATGATAGGTAGGATTAAATCGAGGATTAGAAGGATCATATTACGGCTGACGCAGTCGCTACCAACAGCGTTGGACGTGATGGATAAAATGCTCTTCTTAACATCACTATCGGTGAAGTGATTAAAGACGAATGGTGAATAACTAGGGGTGGGCAGTGATGAAAGATAATTAATAGTGCTTGTCTTAGTAGTCCTATCAATATTGGACGAAGCAGAGAAATGTTGATTGAGCAAGTCAATATTGAAGTCATGAGGAATAGTGTTTAGACGTGCTTTGCCGACCCCCAGGGTTTTAAGAAATTTCCAGACTTTTGCCGGATCACCGTTTTTTACAGAACTATGGATATGTTGGCGTTGTGCATCCCTACACACCCTATTGCAGTGATTCCTAATTGCTACATATTTTTGTAAGTTGGAAGCATCCGGTTTAATTTTATATTTAAATTTAGCTGCAGCTTTTTTGTGTAACAACCATTTGATGTTATCAGTGAGCCAAGGCGAAGGACGGTGCTTTAGTTTCACAGGTTGAATTGGCGCATGCTTGTCAAAAAGTTCTATGATTTTATCTGTAAAGACGCTGACTTTTTCATCGTCAGATTCGGAGATCATGAGTGGATTCCAGTCGATAGCTCTGGCATCTTTATATAGATTTTCAGTGTTCATGCCACCAAAATTGCGCTGCAATAGAACTTTACGTTTAGTCTTAGGAGGGCGGATTTTATAAGATATAAAGAGTAAGTCGTGATAAGAGAACATGTCCGCTGGGTATTGCCCGTGCGTAGCGACATGTTGTCTTGAAGAAGTAATGATTAAGTCAAGAAGAGAAGGTGTAGAATTAGGAAAATGATGAGTAGGGTTTGAAGGCAGTATTGTCATATTACAGGCTGTAATACTGGAAAGAAAAGAAGAAGAGCGAGAATCATTTTTAAGTAGACAGGTATTAAAATCACCCATTATGATAATGTGACTGTAAGAGGGCACGAGATCAACCAATAGAGTTTCGAAACTTGAAAAGTAATCTATACGTAATTAAGGAGAATAGTAAACGCCGAGGAGGACTTTTGTGTGGTTTAGGACAATTTCCAGAAATAAATGTTCACCGGCATTAAGCGGGGGAGGCTGTGCAGACATACTTACAACAGAATAGGGGATATGAGAACGAAGATATATAGCAACACCCCCACCGCCTCTTACCGCCCGATCATTTCTGATAAGTTGGAAACCAGGTAGGGAGTATAATGTAGAGAGCAGACAGGGCTTAAGCCATGACTCAGAAACAAGGATAGCATGTATACTCTTACAGTCTAGATTGGCCAGCATATCAGAGAAATGTGCCGGAATGCTCTGGGCATTGATATGAACGGCATTGAACTTATTAGGTACATCAGAAAACTGCGAATTGAGACAGTCTGCAAGGGACGGCACACTAGAAAAGCTTTCATCAAAATCTGAACTACTTATTGAATGAAAACTATCATCACTTATTTCGTTCAAATCAATGGTGGTAATAATAATGTAATATACGGTCTACGTATATAAAAGATTATAATATATAATGGTCTATATATATATATATATATATATATATATATATATATATATATATATATAACTATTTTTAATAAATAATAATATATACAATAAAAAGAAAAAGTAAATAAAAACAAAAGTTACCAATAATACACCACCTGCCAGTAGTGCCAATAGTAGAAGGACATCAAGTTACACGTAACAACATAGAAATATAAAAAGTCAACAGTTAAACATAAAGGCGAAGCAACGGTCCGGGTTATTGTGAATATTCTTAGTTAATTATTATATAAAGATGCATGAAGATGGGCAAAAGAAAAGAAAGAAAATAAATTACATTAAAAATTCTCAAAACCCTCGTATTCAAATAGGTGTTAATTTAACAAGTGACAAGTACAAGACAAGAATAATAGGTTTGACAGATGACATTTAAGAAAAATACAAGAAAAATTTCGTACACCGACAGATCATCACAGTTATAAATGTTACATTTTGAAAATAATAAAGTAAGGAAAAAGTAAAAGGGTATAAAGCAAGGAAAAAGTATGGTTCTACTTACTACTGTTACTACCCGGACCGGAAATCTACCAAGACAAACGATGTATCACTACTTCCTTTGGAATGCGGTCCTTTTGGACTTTGTGGCTGGCTTTGCTGCCGTTGGTGCTTGCTCCACGCCGTCCTTCTGCAGCTCAATTTTGCCCAACTCGCTGAGATTAACGACCCGATGACGCGAACCGTCAGGTGCCAGCACATGTATGATGCCCTCTTTGGTCCAGCATTGAGAGACACCAAACTTTTGACGCGCAGCCATAAATGTGTCGTGTCGCGGCTTCGTCAAGAACTCCGATATAGTGACACCAGTGCCCTTGAACTTCGTTTTGCCATACCATATACTGTCACGTACAGAGAAACTATTGAGCTTCAAAACTATGGGCCTAGGCTTGAGGTTGTTTGATGTACGTCCCATTCTGTGGCACCGTCGGATATCAGTAATAGATATATCACACTTGAGGTGCTGCTTACATACATCTACTACCACTTTGGCAGTATCCTATTTGTTGCCCTCTGTGACACCGTGCATTAGCAACATTTTTCGCCTGGTCCTCATCTCCATTGAGTCCACCGTTTGTGCAAGAAGCTCAATCTGGTTCTGCAACCCATTCAGAGCCTCCATCACGAATGTCTTGAATGAGCTGTATTCAGAGGCTAACGCCGGCATGGTTGGAGTTCCCTGTGATTTGGGCAGCTCAGCTTCAAAGTCTGCCATCCGCTTCAAGAACATATCTTTTAAATTGCTCACAGACTCTTGTAGTGCTTGAGACATATTGCAGTGAAATGTGTGATGAGTTGGATTTTCCTAATGCAGGAGAGTGTCAACACTATACTGGTAGGTACTGTTTGTATTCAATTAAATAATGCCATTAAAACTTATAAAAAGATGATTTTACTATTTATTTAAAATTTTTAAAATAGAGCTATTAACTTTTAATGTTACTGCTACAACTACCCACATATATTCTACCATTCTATCTAATTTATTAATTAATAAGAAGAATATAATAAATTTATAATAAAAATAAAAAATATGCATGTTTAATTCAAATAAGACCCACTATCCCCTTTATTAAATACCGTAATCAAAAGTACGAAGGTTAGTAATAAGGGTCGAAAAATAAGGTTAGTGATCTAGGGTTAAGGAACACATCAGGGCAGTCAAAAATAATGAACCACACAAGTCGGCCATAGCTCAACACCTCTTAGACTCGGGTACTGACCACTGGATTGAGTTACATAACCCTCAGGTGCTTTCGACAGAACGCCACTACATACCTCAAATAGTGAAGGAAGCTATTGTAATTAAAAAGTACAAAAATTTCAATAGAGCGAATGGGTTTCAACTGTCGAGTATCTGACATCCAGTGGTACGTCTATGTAAAATCCGTGAAAAGAACAAAGTCAAACCGTGAGCTGACGTAGTGAGTGTAGTATGTCGAGATCGGGTACAGTGCGATAGTGATAACAGTGCTATTGCTGTTGAACGCAAAAAACGAGTAAGAAAGCGGGTAGACCGTTATACTTGCTCGTAACATACACCCACCCGCAATACATCCGTGAACATGGCACTTGCAACAGTGCCGAAATATCGGTTACTCTCTAAACAAATATGGTATATATCCCGAAAGACAATTTAAAATAAGTTAACATTAGTTATTTAAAAATGCATGAGAAAGAAATACATCCGGATCCAATCGCCCTCCGCGTGGCTGACAGGCGTCGACCAAATGCTGCGCCAAAATGAATTAGTGGCATCATCATCCGGTCGACACCCATCACCTTCACCGGCCATAGAATCAGGTTGCTCCCATCCTCTGTACACCCACCTCTCGTCTCTCTGGAATGTGCGATTCAGGCAATATCGATCCACTCTTTTTTTATATCGCCTGATACGGTTTGCCCGTGCATAAACTTTTTGCTTCAGAGAGTCGATGCGCTCTGTAACTCGTGCCTGATAATCCTGGGAACTGATACCAGTTCCCGCGAAGGCTCGAGTCACAAAGCGCATCACTCTCGGTCGCGTATTGCCCATCCTGAAATAGGATAGCTTTCCAATGAGTGCCCTAGTCTCAGCGATACGACGCTCAATCCTGCACTGCCAAGCTGGCACAGCAGCAGTTCGTCGAGGAGCGGTATTATCTTCAGACAGTTTAACTCCCGCTACCCGACATACAGCTACAGCCGCACAATACAGGATTGAATGTGTATCACCAAGATTTTTACTATTATCAAAATAGTTTGATAATAATGAATCCAGGACACTCATTAGCGCTATGTTTCTCTTATTGTCTAGAGTTTGGCTAGAAAGAACTGGGATTAATTGCAGCAGATTTGTGGAAGCGTGATTCTATTCATCAGTCCTTGTCAGCCACAACAAATCTCAGACATAAATGTACTGTGTTGCACAGTGAATTCAAGTATTAAGTAGGTACATGAAAATTTTACCTTATATCTCCTGGTGTCAGGCTTGAGCTAAATTAGACACATTCATACAAATATATTGGCCAAAATAAGTGAATGAAGTATCTTATACTTAGCTATTAAGCTGCAAACGCGACGTTTTCAAGACACGTTGGCACATGGACGTCGATACCGAATTCACAATTTTCGCAAATGTCAATCAATAGTTCACAATGTCTTTTATCACAAATGAACCGATGCCTTCTGATTAAAGAAGCGGCACTCAATCGGGTTCCAATTTTATTACAATATTACAAAACGGCGTGAGCCCAAAGCCAAAAAAATCTGTTCAAGCAATTTTCAGAAAACGGAAGTTGATAGTTCAGTGTGACCATAGTCAAATTTTACAATAGACTAAACTAAATGTTACTAAATCGATATAATCGACTTGACCTATCACAAAAAATATTTCTATTTCAAACATCCACCCGCCCCGGACCGGCCTACCGGTGCGCTAATCGGTTGGTAGACGTGACAATGTTGCAACCGCTCTCCTCAGGATCGAACCGTCCACCAAGACCTCAGCAAATCGGGAAACTCCATCAGCCCCAGTAACCAAACGAAGAATGCGCCCCCTGCGCCATCTGAGTGGCGGAAGGTTAGCCTCCTTGATCAAAACGAGGTCACCAATCTTGGGTGGATCGGTCTTGTCGGTCCACTTAACGCGTTGCTGGAGTATGTGCAAATATTCCAAATTCCAGCGTTTCCAAAAGCTCTGAGTAATCTGGCGTACCAATTCAAAACGCGAGAGACGACCAGGTCTCGTCTCAATGTAGGGGTACTCAGGCAAGGCGACAAGTGGGCGACCAATCAAAAAATGGCCCGGCGTTAGCGGCCTCCAAATCATTCGGATCTGAGGAGATTGGGCACTACGGCCTAGAGTTCAAAACGGCCTCAATCTTACAAAACACAGTTGTGAGTTCCTCAAATGTAAGGACAGATTCACCGACTGTCCTGCGCAAGTGTGTTTTGGCCGATTTTACAGCGGCCTCAAAAATACCACCCCAGTGTGGACAATTTGGTGGGGAAAACAACCAATTTATCCCACGTCGGGCAAGCCTATTGCCAATATCAGCCTTGTTGGTTTCAAGGAAATTAACAAAATCATTCAAATAATGATACGTGCGTTTGAAGTAAGTGCCGCAGTCAGAACGGATCACCCGTATCGTCCAAAAAGGGGGTCAATTTAGATACAGCGCCCGATAATTTCAATCTCCCTGATTTAAGGATAGTAATCTCTTTCTCAAAATGCGCCAATTGCATAGAACGAACCCAGAAGGTGAGGGATTCCTGTCGTTCCTGTGGTGAGATAAACGGTGTCAGTCGTTTCTCTTGTGGGTGCCTAAAATTAAAAACAAAACGCTTTACCCAAGCAGTAACACCTAACAACTTGTCAAGGGAGCTGTAGCAATTCGGCAAGAAATCGGGGTCAAAGGCGCATTCCACCTTCTCAACAGCGAGTGTTCGTAGACCCGGCAAATTAGAAGTATTCAAAACTGGCGTTCGAGGCCAATCAATTTCTGGTCGACTAAACCATTACGGACCCAACCACAGCGAATGACCTATCAAACTAGGCGTCAAGCATCCGCGCGAGGCACAATCAGCGGGGTTGAGCTCACCTGGCACGTGTCTCCAAATAAGTTTGACTTCGGATTTCTGGATTTGGGCAACACGATTAGCGACAAATACCTCCAAGGTGTGGACAGAAGCCTTCAACCAACAAAGAACAATTTGGCTGTCTGTCCAGGCGTAGCTCCCATTAATACAAATGCTTTTACCCAAAGTGCTGGACACGTGGTTTAATAAGCGTACAAGTAGGGCTGCTCCCGAGAGCTCCAATTTCGGAATGGTCAAAGATGTCCGAAGGGGTGCAACCTTGCTCTTCGCCATGATCAGGGAAATCCTCACCTGACCTAAGGCACTAACTGTGCGCAAGTACACCACGGCCGCGTGACCACGTTCCGAGGCATCACAAAACCCGTGAAGGGTGGCCTTGTACTTCCCGGGAGGAAGGATGGGACGAGGCAAGGAGATCTCGTTGACGGCAGGAAGTGAGGATACAAAAGAGGTCCATTCCTCAACAAGAGTACCGCGTAGAGGTTCGTCCCAAGTCAATCCCGCTGTCCAAAGCTTCTGCAAGAAGCATTTTGCCCGAAATATGATAGGACGAATCCAACCGTTCGGATCAAAGGTTCTGGCGACAGTAGACAATACGAGACGTTTAGTCCAAGAACACGGCAATTTCAAGTCTACGTTATATGTAAAGATGTCTTGGACTGGTCTGTACTGAACGCCGAGAACAGCCATCATGGCGGGGTTGTCAACAATCTCAAACAAATGTGGATCCTGCTGATGATCCTCTGGCAAGCCTTCCAAAAGCGCTGGTGAGTTGGAAATCCATTTGCGCAACTCATAACCAGCGGAGGCCAAAATACCTATCAATTCGTCCCGCAGGAGGATCGCCTCGTCCGCTGTGGAGGCGCCCGAGCAAATGTCATCGACGTAAATATCGTCCTTCAAGATGGCGGAGGCTCGTGGGAAACGCAAGCCTTCGCGGTCTGCGAGCTCCCAAAGAGAACGTATTGCCAAGTAGGGGCTTGACCTTAACGCTTAAGTATTCGTATTGAGCTCGTAGACGACCATGGGATCGCGAGGAGACTCTTTCCAAAGGATCAGCTGGAAGCGACGGTCATCAGAGTGGATAATCGTCTGCCTGAACATCATTTTTATATCGGCTACAAAGACAACCTGATGTCGTCGGAAGCTGGTGATGACGTCACAAAGGTCCTTGACCAACTTGGGACCAGAATGCAAGCACTGGTTCAAGGATACGCCTGTTGAATTCTGCGCAGAACCATCAAACACTGTGCGCAGCTTGCCAGTCGATGGCTTCAATACCGCATGATGCGGGAGAAAGTAATGCTCCACCGAAAGCCAATCCAAATTTGACACGGACATGTGTCCCAACTGTTCATTTTCTCTCATGAACTCAATGTACTTCTGTCTGAGCTCCGGATCACGACCCATGCGACGCTCCATAGCCAACAATCTCTTTTCGGCTAAAGGTCGTGACTCACCAAGCGGAGGCCGAACAGACAAGAAGGGTAGCCTCGTAAAGATCCGACCAGAACGGAGTCGACCAGTGTTGTTCTGGAAGAACAGCTCGCACTCCTCATGTTCTGGATTCAAACGGGCAGCTTGAGGGGGCTCCTGTACTTCCCAAAACCTCTGAACCGCATTAGAGAGAGCGGAGCCTACAGCCAACAAATTATCAAGTTCAGGTGGAGGGGGGTCCGTAGGTACAGGTCCCATCAAAGCAAATCCAAATATGGTCCGGATGGCAGTCAAACCATTTGGCACCAAGACCCGTTTCCCACCAATCAAAATTCCACCGAGGACATCAGAGCCAATGAATAAATCGATTTGTCCCGGTGTGTCAAATTTGGGGTCTGCCAGTTCCAATCCCGATGTCAAATTCACCACAGCAGCAGGTAGCTACTTCTGGGGATGCATACCCAAAATATTCTTCAGCACAATAGCCGAGGTTTTAATCCTCGGTTGTAAAGATTCAACAGGGCCAAACAAAACATTAAATTGCCTTTCAACATTAGAGTCTACGTCACTTATTCCCCTTATAAAATTGGGAAAAGAGCCCATATTTAATTTAACCTGCCCTACCAAATAAGTGGAAACAATGCAACCTTGTGAACCTGTGTCCAATATAGCACGGACAACAACAAAGGTCCCCGTGGGTCCCCAGACCCTAACAGCAACCGTTGGTAGGATAACGGTCTCAATGGGGGAGGTTGGCGTTATAGGGCAGGGGTCAATGACCTATTGTTGCCTGGGCGGCGACCGTTGGCCAGGACCAGGCAAGTCAAAGTGAAGGTGCGGCTAGAAGTCCTCAAAGGCGCGATGACTCGATCCGCGCGCCATCTGTGGGGGGTCATAATGACGCACCCGCCCAAAACGAGGTGGGCGCGAGTCAAGGCGGGGACGCTCCGCCTAAGGAGGGGAATACCTGGGGCAGCAGTCATGGTACTGGTGACGCTGGGCGGTCGCACATTCAGGTGTGCTAGCGAGAGGAGGCGTGCGCACGCTACGGTTCTCCAAGCGGGGTGAGTGGCGATCAATTAAGCGAGGCGACTCTCGGCTGCGCACCGGTGAACCTCGGCTGCCACCTTCAAAACACCCGCCCGTTCGCGACGTCGGCTGGTTGGACAAGCGGCCTACTTCTCTGGCATTCATGCAGATAATGTCCAAATGCTGTCCTCCACAGTGAGGACAGGAGCGAGAGATTGGGCAGTCGCGCTGGTAGTGGGACCCCAAACAAGAAAAGCAAAGGCGGCGGGCATTCGCGATGCGCCTACGAGAAGCGACATGAAGGTACAAGAACGCCCTACAACTGGCCGTTCTGTGCCCCGTGACCTTGCAGTAAGAGCACTCCGCTGGGCTCTGCGTGACTGCAAAGCGAGGAGGGCGCCGGTCAACATTGGCTCGGGTGTGAACGCGAGCCTGCTCCTTGACCTTGGGCGGCTGCGTCTTAGTCGGCGTGTCACCACCGGAGTTGTCCAAGACCCAGCACTCATCCTCCAGGAACCTCTCCAGGTCAGCAAAGGGGGGCAGATGGGTCGCGCTGTCCACACCAAAGCGCTGCTCAAAACGCGACCTCAGGTCGGCAGGCAGCTTCTTCAGCACAATGTGCACCAATAGATAGGACCATTGGTCCACGGGCAGGCATTTAAGTGCGTTGATTGCCACCAAAAGCGGGTTCAAAAGTTGGGTGCGCAACCCAGAGACCCGGGTGAGCGAGGGCAATCCCAAAATCTGCTCAATATACGTGTCGGCAAGGCCACGCTTGTTATGGTACCTACGGGTAATTAGGTCCCGAGCCGTCTGGTACGCCTCGTCAGACACGGGCAGATGCTGGTTGAGGCCTTTGGCCTCTCCATCCAGAACCGACATCAAATATGCCAATTTTTGTGCCGGCTAAAGGTCAGCCCTGTCATTGACCAGGCTGTCAAACAAATTAACGAAGCCCAGGTAGCTTCCTAGGCAGCCATCAAAATGGGGGAGGTCTAAGGTAGGAAGCCTACTCACCAGCCCCGGTGCTGACCTAGGAAGCTCCTGCTTCAAGCCGGGTTGCCCTTCCCTATCGGCAACTAGTTGTCTCGCACTATTGGAGACAGCATCATACAGGTCTAAGACCTGGGCATAATCTTCGCTGACCTTATTTCGCTGGTCAGCGGTGAAATCATTAACTGACACTTCGGGACAACAAGCGTTGAAAATGCGAAATTGCTGTTCCACACTTGCCAGGCGATCATCGATCCACTCGAACCTTTGTAGTAAGGCCTGCTGGCGATCAGGCCGGTTCACTAAAGCACTGGCCGAGGCAAACCAGCGCAAATCTGATGCAATAGCACCAGCAGCCGCACGCAAGTCCTTGATAATTGACATAATCAAATTTCAAAAGAGCCCGGACAAGCGTTAAATAATATTAACAATCAAAACTTAATGTTTCTTAATTCTTTGAAACCAACAAGTATTAGCCTGTTTACTGCTGGTACAAGCAAGTTGCAGGTATTTACTGCCCAATAAAATTAATAGTTTCAATATATTGACTTAAAACAAAGTCAAAGTTATCAAAAGTTGAAACTTCAAATAAGTTAATTAATTACTTGCAACAGACAGACTCACTGTGGTATTTGTGATATAATAGTAAGTAAACACAGAATATGTGTTACCTAACAATATTATCTATATATTATAACAAAACAAAAGTTTATTAATGAGACCCGCCCAAGATGCAAGGTCAAGTTGGTTGTTATAATGTTTTAAACTCAATATATGCAATTAACCTTTAACTAAATTAATTGATACATACAGCTGTTATATATCCAAACAAACTGACTTATTAATGCTAACAACAACAGGTTATTGCTAGATTTCAACAAGTCAAACAATTACTGATTGAGGTTATGTATGAAAATGTGTTTCAAGTTATCTAGGTCAACTTATACAAATAAATATTATGTATTTTAGGCAAAAACTGACCTGACAAACACTACAATACTGTCTACAAGGTGATAAGATACAAGGTTATACCAATCTGAGTTTAGATACAATCAACGGCTAAGTTTCAACTACAGCTCTGCACCAAAAATTATGTCTAGAGTTTGGCTAGAAAGAACTGGGATTAATTGCAGCAGATTTGTGGAAGCGTGATTCTATTCATCAGTCCTTGTCAGCCACAACAAATCTCAGACACAAATGTACTGTGTTGCACAGTGAATTCAAGTATTAAGTAGGTACATGAAAATTTTACCTTATATCTCCTGGTGTCAGGCTTGAGCTAAATTAGACACATTCATACAAATATATTAGCCAAAATAAGTGAATGAAGTATCTTATACTTAGCTATTAAGCTGCAAACGCGACGTTTTCAAGACACGTTGGCACGTGGACGTCGATACCGAATTCACAATATTCGCAAATGTCAATCAATAGTTCACAATGTCTTTTATCACAAATGAACCGATGCCTTCTGATTAAAGAAGCGGCACTCAATCGGGTTCCAATTTTATTACAATATTACAAAACGGCGCGAGCCCAAAGCCAAAAAAATCTGTTCAAACAATTTTCAGAAAACGGAAGTTGACAGTTCAGTGTGACCATAGTCAAATTTTACAATAGACTAAACTAAACGTTACTAAATCGATATAATCGACTTGACCTATCACAAATAATATTTCTATTTCAAACACTTATGCATGGGCAAACGAGGCAAACGAGGCCGAACATTTGGGTCCATGGATTGGTTTTCCCCAATAGCACATTCCAAAGCACTCCTTAACTGATCATTGCACTGGGTACTTACGTGAGAAGTCTCATCATCTACCTCTTCATCAGGAAGATTCAACTGTTGATATTGTGTATCTACCGTGCCAGTTTACGATGAAGAAATGATGGGGAGACTTCCCTGCACGTCAGAGCGTAGCCTCTCAAGCATGGTATCATCCAACAGCCGACACCGCTGGATGGCCCGTACTTGATCCGATAGCCGTTGCGTTGACACGTTAACAGCTGGTTCAAGCGCCTGAAACAAAGGCAGCATTCGATCACGGTATGCACTGAGGTTGGTTCCACCCTCTGAGGCCACAAAATAATTATGTATGCCCGCATGACGTTTTCATTCATAGAAGTCGTCCATCGCATGCGGTGCACATTACCACCGGTAGCGGAGGCCCTGTTCGAGACCGGTGGGTCTCGGGGTCCCAAGCGTGTCGGTGGCCGGCCTCTCCCTCGCCCGCGGACAGGTGGTGGCGACGTCGGCGGAGAGAAATACGCGTCGCTCGATGAGCTCGACGCCTCAACACTCGCCGGCGATGCTGGTGCTGGTGCCGGCGGCTGTGAGGCGGAGCTGAACGACGAGTCCGGGGGTCTCAGGCGTGCAGCAGCTGCCTTAGCTCTCGTCAACATGATATCATTTCCTCATATTTATTTGTTTACTATTGTTTACGTTCAGTTGATTTGTATTTTCTTAATTTATTTAATGGTTGCTTGTACTAATTATATATTTATTCAATAAAAAAGTCCGGCATGTAGTCGAAAATATCAATATAAACACAAAAATATGCTATAAATTATAAAAATTCAAGGAAAACTGTATGTTGCTTTGTTGACGTGTTGCTAGGTTATTATTATTATTATTACTTTTAGTTAGATCACTTTATTTACGCACTTCACCTTTTACAGAAAATAATTAAATGAGCGCAGCGAACAGAAATACTTAATTCAATTGTATATTTTGATTATTTTCTGTCTACGTTGCCGCGTTCGAAAATCGAATAAGCCAATTATTAAACGATCAAAAAAATTGGGCCAGCCAGCGAAGCCATTTCCTGTTTTCGCTGAAGCATTAAAATGCTGTTAATGGAAGGAAAAGTCCGAATGGAATCGTACAGCTGCGGACAGAGGACTGTTGATACGTAAGTGAAATTATTTCTCTTTAACAATGGTACCCGACTTTATATTATTGTTTGTTCAAGCATTGTACGAAAGTAATCAAGTGGAAGAGCAAGGAGTTGTGTTGCTCTGGTCGTAACACGACCCACTCGACTGTCACAATAATAATTATTAATCCTGCTTATTCACAGGACAAAGCCGCGAGGTGTAATGTCTTTTTCTTGTTTATGTCCACTTACGTCTGTGCGAATGTACGCCGCAAATACCCATTTTTAAACACACCCGTGTTTAATGTGTCAGCGGCGAATATATTAAATTTATTAATATCGTGCTAACAGCGACCTTACTGTGGTCGCACCGTGTTGAGGACTTATAACACTTTTGAAGAACATACCTAAAATATTTTTAGTTTCATAACAAAGGGGGGAACATTAGTTTATCTATCAATTTATTTCTAAAGCATGTTACCGTTTTTGTTGTTTGATAAAAGTTTTTACAAACTAAAAGTTTATGGCGCTAAATACTACTCTAAATTATGGAGATAATCTTGTTGGAATAGATAAAATTGTATAGATTTTGAAGATCTCGTTATTACTTGGGGATATGGTCTGATCTTATTTGTAATTCCGGGATTTTGGAGCCAATTCCGGGCGCCGTGGTAAGTCTTACGGGTTTTGGTAGGTTATAAAACGAATCCCCCCCCGTGGGATTTCCACCTTGTCATGGTGGGGGGCTCAGTAACCGTGGGTTTGAGGTACACCCACGGTGAAGCTAAGCGGTATCCCGGGAGGGGACGCTCCACGTGGGCGTGAGTGAAGCCTGCGTAGATGTGTCCAAAGTGCAGGTGCGGGGAAAGGTTCTGTCTGTCCCTCGCAGTCGGGTGCGGTCGCGGGAAGAGAGGCGTGTCGGTGTTGCGTTGCCGCGCGCCCTATCTCCCGCGACCAAATGGGGGCGCACCATTGTTGCGTCGCGGTGGGGCCGCAGAGGACGAGGAGATGCGGTGTTGCGTTGCCGTTCTCCCTATCCTCTGCGGCCGCTGGGTGTTTAGGCGGCGGAGCCCAACACTTTTATCCGCCGACAAGGGGGTTTCGTTCGGGGCCCGCCTGACCATCTGGCGGGCCAATACCCGTCGGAGGGTAGCGAAGAATGCTTCGGTGAAACCCTACCCTCCGACACATGGATACATGAGGAGCACGGGTTGGTTTTTGGTCAGTAAGAGTCTGACAGTCCCCTTCGTCCTTCTCCCAGGGCGGAGAGACTCCATGAGAATTTTCCAATCCGACACCAAAAAAAAAACGAAAAAAAAAGCTATAAAATAAAAAGAATAAACTGTTAAATATTTTCTTCAGAATATAATTATCGAAAAATTCTAAATCTTTTAATGAGATACTAGAGGACCCGTGCTGCTCCACAGCATATTTTAATATTATAAAAAAGCTCAGGTATGATGAGTACATTGTAGCCTTATCTAATAAGTAAAAAGATGATATTCTTACCAATAATATAATAGGTATATCACAAAACTTCTTTTCTCACAGCATTAGCTTTGTGTTGTACCTTAGGTATCGTGAAATTTCCACCTTTGCATTACTGAATGGTTTGCCGCGCAAGAGGGATATATATAATATGTATAACTGAACATTGACCAAAGAAAGTTATTCAATATGACTGTGCTGCCCTACGATTCTTTCCATTAGCAAGATATGAACATAGCAAGTTATGAACAATTTCGCCAGTACCATAGTCAGTAATCGTATTGCTGTTTTCCAGGTGAACTCTGAATTGACACTCGGGATATAGCTCACTTACACTCTGAAGTTCAGCATGCCCTGCGTACTGTCCATTGGCACCCATCACACGTTTGTAATCTGTTGCATTTGTAATGGTCTGGCCATATGCTTCGTCCCCAAAAGTGAAGTTACTATATACATCTCACTTAGGATTAACAGTGTTATCAACAGTGGCCAAACGAATTTCATAATGTTTATTCTCACTTCCATATACCTAAACAATAAGAAATTGCGCGGAATAAGCAATTACTGTCACCAAGAAAGGAAATCCCTTGAAAATTGTTGATGGTAGAATTAATCAAATCTGAACCCGTTTCCACCCGTATTTTTTTTTTGCAGTTGGAGGACCATCCGGTACCACATCTCCAACAGGGCCGTCACTGACCAAGATTCTTTGTTCAAACTTTCTCTGAGCATTTTTCAATTTCCTTCCAAGAACCATCATTATACCTAATTGAAAACACAACTACTCACAAAAAATACGTTATTAAATCAGAAACTTAAGTACCAACTAACTTACGCTAACTTCCCTTTTTTCTTTATCTGTCAATATTTTAGTATCAAAATATAGATAAAATATTTTATTTATTAGTAAGAAAATAGGTTTTATTTCTGTCATCCAGCTAAATATTTCTGTGAGAATCACGATTTATTTTGTTTTGCGTATAGGTGTGATTCATCCATCATAATTTAGAAATGTAATAATGACGTTTATAGTTTTGGTCGAAATTGTACTTTTGGTAGGAATGATAGCTTTGGTCGCAATCGTAAGTAACATTGCTACCAAAACTACAATATATGCCAAAATACCATTTCTACCAAAACTACTATTCCTACCGAAAATACTATTCCTATCAAAACTACTATTTGTACTGAAACTACTATTCGTACTAACACTATCATATCTACCTTTTTTTTAAACTACCATTTCTACCAAAACCGCCGGTGCTGTCAAAAGTACCCACCTTTTCTCTGAAAACTACTATTCTTACCAAAGCTTCAATTTCTACCATAACTACCGCTTGTAATAATATAATTATATGACAATAGTACTATGAACCGCTGTAATATGTTCCACATAAAAAAAAATAAGATGCCCGAAGAAAGGCCGTAATTTAAAAACACAAAAAATTTCCTAACATAAAAAGTACGGAAAATTCCTCAACATCAGAGATCAGTTCACCCAACATTAAGGGTTAACTGGTAACATTCGGGGAATATTACCTGCCATCAGCGATAATTCACTATAGTGATAATTTGACCGACATCGGGTATAATTTTACACACCACCACACTCACACCCGTATGAAAGTAAGGCAAGGTCACCTTAAGGAGGCATAACGTTTTTTCCTGGCAGTTACCGCAAGGAACTTATTAGATGCCATAAAAATATTTTTGAATTTAGAACCATCCATGTAGAGAGAAAGCAATGGAATCTTAAGAAATTTATAGGAAAATATTGAAAAATAAGACTGTTTTTGCATATAACTTGATGGATGTGCAAGTTAGGTAATTTCTAATGCTTGATGACAAATCTATGCAGCGAGAGCTTTCATTTAAAAAAAAATCATGCGAATCGGTTGCGTAGAACAGGCTGGCCGACTCGTATTATAAAACACAAATTCTTTTAATATATAGATTACAGATGATTTATTGATAGAAGATTGGAAAAAGTTTATTTCGCAGGTGCCTTTTTAATTCTTACGTTTAAAGATCAGTTAGTTGCTAGAAGCTTTTATAAACTATACTTTTTTTTAATTGTTCAAAGTTATTAATTAGGTTTTAAGACTAACTGAGATTGTTATATCAATCGATAAAAACTTTAATATTGAACAATAAATTGCGGAGTTGCCATTTGTATTGTGGAATTGTTTCATAAGGAACGTGTTTACACGAGAAAAGGCCGGGGTAGAAGAAATGAGAAAAAGAAGAAAGATTTTTGTATTTTTTATGAATGGATTGAAATAAGCTCATTTTTTTCTACGATAAGGACAATTTGGGAGACATCTGTACGATGTTTTATTTAATGGCGGAAAATTCCTTTTGTTCCACATGTAACTATGAATGCTTCAAGTTCAATTGGGCTGAATATTCTAGATTTTATCTTAAAACTAGAGGATACCCATAGCATATAATTGTAATGTTTCTGCTCGTTCCAAGAATTTCGGGCAATCGCTTCTCAGTGCACCTCTTCGGTCCCCAAGGAACATACATGCCAAATTTCAGCTTCCTGCGCTCAATAGTTTTAACTGTAGCTTGTCTGTCAATCAGTCAGTAACGCAAGAATTTTATATATACAGATTGTGTTTTTTGGCCGCTAGGATGGATTTTGGAAATTCTGGTAGACTACCATTGCTCTACGGAAGTTGAAAGTAGGTTACAAAATGTTGGATTGCATGTCTATTTATCCCTTTGGGAACAATTACGTGTTTTTATGTCTATGTTATTTTTGATGACTTTTTAACAATATTTCATATGTAGCTAATTGTTGTTGCACGTGTAACTTTAAATATACTTCAGAAGTAGGTCGCAGAAAAAAAAATTTTTGAACGCCTTTCCTGCTCTATTTATAAGTCACGTCTCGCAGGGGTCTTTAAAATGTTCAAGAAACGGACACAAAGAACACTAAAGACATCAATTTGTGAATCACACTTAAATTAACATGAAGTGCTGTCTCGTATGGAGGTTTATATGACAACACACGGTGCCTTATTAAGCGGTATGGTGACCGCTTAAACGCTAAGTACGGCATCCGTGCCGTATATGTTGAATTACTAGAATGCTTAAAAATATATTTCTCCTAACGTCAAAATAGTGAAGTAACTTTCAGTCTACTTATTGATAGACTTATAAGTAGCATATTTTAGTATTCCTCATTCAAAATTGATATGACAAATAACGTTTCCACACCCCTACGTCAACACTTTTACACATACCATATACCTCACGCTGAGAGCACAGCGTCTTTATCACATTAAACGCTGTGTGGCAGACACTGTAGAAAATCTGTTATTCACGGTCATTTGTGACCGCACCCCGATCCATGTGTTAGAATTTTGGAAACTTTACTCACCGCCGTCAGACAGGGTTATTTATGTAGCTGCGATCTTTTGGAGGAGTTTATTCGACGATTGAGTGGGTATATACCTATGCACCTTCTTAGAATTTAGATAGAAGATAGCTACATTATTTGTAGGTAGTCAAAGCCCTATTGTTTATTCGAATCTGAATCTATACCAATATTATAAATCAGAGTTTGTTTGTTTTGGTTGAATGTGCTAATCTCCGGAACTACTGGTCCGATTCAAATATATTTTTGTGTTGGATAGCCCATCTATCAAGGCAAGGCATGTAACATCACTCTATGAGCCATGGACGCAGAGCAGTATTGTTAAGTAACGCGGGTGTAACTGTGGGATGAGCAAGTACAGGTATATGTAATACGTTTTGACGTTCATAAGTGTTTCTCTGCAAACTAAGTGAAAAACATGAATTTAGGAATAATGGCCTCAATTATAACAACTTCTGCCGATGCTGCTGGGGATATGTTAGCCATGAGAAAATAAATTGAGTAACTTACTAGTTGAGTACTGGAGCAAAAAGCGAAAATTATTTTGAGAGGTTTTTAATTAACAAATTACCCAGTACCTCGGTAATTTTGTATCGTCTACGGACATGGGTACTTTTAATTAAGTACATAACTTTATACTGAAGCTATAGAGACAAACTTACACTACCATCACCAACAACTAAATATGATAAAAGTAATTTTTTGATACCAGCTACAATGTTTTCTATTACTTTCTGCAAATATCCTTTCACAAAATACTTTGATAGGTGTAGATAGATCAAAGTACTCTGTTGTATAAAAGTACTATTATAATTCAAACTCAATGTTAATTCGATACGCATAGTATCCTGCGTAACTTTATTCAATATCCGTGTAAGAACAATGTTACTTTGACGAACGGAATAAAGTACTGAACCACGGTATATTTTATATGCTAAAATGTATTTTGTAATAGTAAAATTTCATGTAGAATGAAAGTCGGGAGGCGAAGAACAGTCGAAGAATGGAGGTAAGTAGAATTTTTTATGGACAGCGAGATTCAATCATGTTAAATTGTAAGACGAAATGCGATTCAGATTTGTCTGCGAGCAAGGTCGTGTCAAATTGATTTAGATGTCTAGAAAATCAATGAAGCACGTCAAAGTATGATGGTGAATTTAATAATTGCAATAAAGGGAATGATGGATTATTTCTATTTACAAGAAAATAGTTTTTAACATGTTAAAGTTTTTTATAGTGTTAAAGCTGATGGGTGTTGTGAAAATGTTAAACTAGTAAAGTTATAAATATAGGGCATCGTATTCAGCCGAATATATTTGTGCAAATGATGTATCAGAATTCATAATTTTCAAAAATACATAGCCCTCCGTATTGTGTGCCGTGTGCGCTCTAATTTTGATAATTGATCTAATATTGTGAACCTGCTACAGCCAAAATAATACAGGCAACTCGACCACCAAGAACCCCACCGGATGGAAGGTATGCTAAGGTTGGCCGTTTTCCAGTTTTTACCCCGAAAGAATGATGTAAATTTCATGTCACAGGCCAAGCTATGGTTATGCGTTTCAAATGCTTACTACGTTTGTGCTATAAACCAGGAAGCAATTGTTTTGTAAGATTGGGCATAGCTGAGCTGTTGTCGTTTAATTTTACACGTTTTTTTACACGTTTCATTTGAATAAACCTGGCAACATATTCTCAAAGACATAACTAAAGGGAAAGGGTAGCGCATCATGAAACATATAAAGGATTTTAATAACAGGTTTCATTCATATCATGTGTAATGAAAACTTAACGTATTTTTTTTTTCTAAATTATACGTTAAGTTTTTGTCGAGTATTAGGGTTATACGATATTACATCAATAATAGTTCACCATCACTTTGGTAAGATACACACACAAAGATACAAATACTTTAGAATGTTAGTATGAACTATGAAAACAATGAATCTTTTTGCGTATTCATACGTTCGAAAGGTGTATTAACACGTTCAAAACTACAAAATACAACCAAACAAACTACAACACTACGAATTAATATTTCGTGCACGGCTTGATCCATGTGATACGATGCCCGGACCAGAATAATATTACTATTTAATATAGTAATTAAAGGAAAATCCATATTAAGGTTTAAAGTAAAAGAACAACTCGGTATTTTACTTCGGCTGTCATACCAACAGATACTTCATATTTCTCACAGAAACTTATAAGAACAATTTCTTACTCTTGAAGATTTAAACTGATCCATCATAATTAATAATAATTTAGCTTCATGAGTATAAGATAAATAGCAAACTTTATTAAATCATGCTGAAACAACAAATACATAAAAAGTTGGGTTTAGTCAGGAAGATACATATAAGAAATAGGAGAAATTTAAGATAACCTCATAGTTGGTAAGATAAATAAAGCGGGCTTATATAAGTACTGTAAGAAATCTTAGAATATCCATCACGAATATAAATCCGATAGCATGTGTACTTTGATGTGGATAGGACAACTTGCATATCTTGTTAAGCTGTACAATTTAGGGCAAGCTGGGCTTCATAGCCACAATCTACTACGCTAAGATGACGATGATGATAACTGGTATTTAATAAGTTGATGTAGTTCGTTTAATGTTGGCATTCGATATTTAAGATTTAACTCCTTTACTTTTCAAATGCTTTAACCAGCTGACATATTTCTTGGACATGGTCCTGTATCTTTTACAGCGACAGATCTAACTAAATGGCAATGATGCTATTCATCATCATCAGTCTGAGGTATAAAGGCCTCGCCAGCGGTATGCAATTGGAAAAAAACTTCAGTAATCATACCAGACGTTTCTATGAACAGTATAGAATCGTTTTGTAACGCTGTATAACAGGGTCACTTTTGCCTATATTACCTATATAGGGGTAAGCTACAGCCCTCAATTCTTTAATAAAAAGGCACTGGCAAAATGTCAAGGAAAAATTTATATATAAAAAAAATTGACTGAAGTCGTCCGGCATTAAATATTTAACTGCGCGGCAGCGCCATCTATAAGTCAGTGCAAATAGGTAAGTCTCTAAGACTTGTTCTGAAAACACCATACGCAAGGGTTAGTTCAACAGTTTCTGTGTGATGTTATCATTCTTCACGTACTGCGCCTAGAATATCCTTACTAGTAGGTACTAAGTTATTGCCGTTTATTATTTTAGATGATTTTCTGATAGATTTTCATAGATTATCCAGATCCTCCTTAATTGCAACGAAAATCCTCAAAGAATTTGGCAAAATTTTTTGGGAAGTAACAAGATCATAAAAATGTATCCTATTTTTCAATTTATGTGGACGAAAACATCTAATTAAATGTCGTGAGATTGGTCCTAAGATGATTAACCTAGAAACAAAGAACTTGTTTTCTAATTGACACACATGTTTATAGATTCGTTACTTGTGTTTTTAATTGTAAATATACCTACTGAACCCTAGATCACTAACCTTATTTTTCGACCCTTATTACTAACCTTCGTACTTTCGACTACGGTATTTAATAAAGGGGATAATGGGTTTTATTTGAATTAAACATGCATATTTTTTATTTTTATTATAAATTTATTATATTCTTCTTATTAGTTAATAAATTTACATAAACCAAAACGGCATATTTATTAAAAAAATCTGCCTTATAAATGAGATCGTAGGTTTTATGGCAAATTAACAATGGTAACATTTTAAAAGATTTTTAAATGTATTATTTTAAAGTAAATGTGAACAATATTTTTCAAATATTAGAAATTACGAATGAAATAAAGTAATGAAACAAAAATTTTGGTAAGAATCTATCAAGTTATACATTTGTGACAAACGTCAAGTTTGTGCTCCCCGCACAACAATTTCTTGCTCTGGGTGCAACTAGGTACTTTTAGTCATCCTTCGCTTTGCGGAGGGACACAAGGCTAATATTTTCCTTTTTTAGGTAGGAGGTACATCAGTCGCATTATTTTCGCAAAGAAAATCAATAAACAAAACAAAAAAACGCAAGAGTTCACCAACTAAATAAGACAAAATGTTACGTTAATACTAACCTTCGTCGATCCGACGACCCATGGTTGCTGGAACGGCGCTCACGGTGCCCTCCCACTCAAAACACTACCGTCAGTCGGGGGGGCAACGGGTTGACTGAGATTATCTAAAGTGTGGAAGCAGTGCGAACGCGCGCGCAAAAGTTAGCACGATTTAAACAAACCCGCGTAGTCGAATTGACGAAGGTTAGTAATCTAGGGTTAATTATGTTGAGACAGAAACTAAAGCTAAAGCAGAGTTAAAATACATGTAAGTAATTGATTAGCTTCGTTGGCTTCTTAATTTTATTTCAAATGTTTAAGAACACGAAATGCTTACGATGTCTTTAAAAGAGAATATGTGGACCAACATGTTATGAATAGTTATAAAAAGCAAAAAATTACACGTAATATTATTTTATAACAAACTAGGTACATATTTTATTTTACACAGAAGTCACTGGAGATGACGAATATCCACTAGTCTTTTGAGCGTTGAAACTGCAATATTGATATCATAGCTGGCTTAGTTATTTGCGATAATCCTCTCAGTAAAGTTTGATGTTCGCAGAAGTTCGAGACATCGAGTCGTTAAGCGAGACATAAAACCAACAGCGAAGAATACGGCAGTTAGTCGGCTTAGCGACGATTAACTTTGGCAGAAAATTAAAAGCGACGACGGAGAGATAATAAAAGCAGTTG
This sequence comes from Euclidia mi, assembly GCA_944739405.2. Taxonomy (NCBI): domain Eukaryota; kingdom Metazoa; phylum Arthropoda; class Insecta; order Lepidoptera; family Erebidae; genus Euclidia; species Euclidia mi. Next base: position 82,294,336 of record OX123183.2, read on the forward strand.
GTGAAAATACGTGACCAATATGTCCTAGGAGGGTTCGACGGCTTGATCTACAAGTTTATGTACCTCACGTACCGCGAGTTTGCTTTGCCAACGTGCGATGGCTATCTTACTGCTTGCGCGGCTCGCTTCGCTCGGATATCGAATCAAACTTCGATCGCTCTCAGCATACAATGACAACTATGTACTGAATGCGGGATCGTGAGCAATGCTTCGTAATCAGATCCGTTTAACATACGTGTCCACAAACTTACTTACCTAATGTGTTTCCTTGACGACATTACTCAAAGCCAATGAACGGCTAGTCTATACATGAATCCTAAGCACCTTTGGAAGGAATTCATATATATTGACGAAAATTGGTGACCAGTGTAAAACATATCCATTATATCCACATTCAAAGAGCCACATTTGGCTTAATTAACTCTTATCCTACATAATTAAAAGGATCTTATCAAACGGGTGTGATACAAACAGGCAACTCCATTCGTCGTCCGGTCAGAGCTGAAACTATGCAAAGTTTTAATTAAGCCATTTTATCAAATATGAAGGCGGTAGGTTACAGGATGTTTGGTAGGGTACGGCCGCGAGTCGAGGGTCAGCGTTGACTAAAAGGGTGCGATGACTATCGGAGGGGAACGGTGGATGCGAGAAAAATGATTTCTAAATATATGATGCCACACATCATATATTAAACCAAAAAATATGTAAAATAAAAACGTTTTGATGACCAAAGTGAACTGTTAATAAAAAGTCCCTAAATAATTATAATACTAATAAATAATGAAGTAAATGGTAGCAAATTAATAATAATAACACGAATTATCGTCGGCCATAGCATAAAATACGCCAATACCCCAGTGTAGTAAAATCGTAAGTCACTTTATTTATTACGATTGATGGATTTGTATGTAATATGATATTGAATTTGATTGTTTATTAAAACAATACTCTTATATGAATTAAATACTGATATTTTTAGATGTTATGGAGGTGAAATTCAATGAAGTCTATTTATTGTGTAGTATAAACTCTATTCTAGATCACGAATGTGGCAACGAAGAAATAGAAGTTGGGATTAGTTGTTATTCAAGATAAAATAATAAGCCAAATATAAAGATTCGGCGAACATTTTTGAAACAATTAGATTTGGAACTGATACATGAACATTTGGAGGACCGGTAACGGATGCCAAATTTGAGATGGATATAGAAGAGTCTATTGCAGCGATCCTCAAAAAACTACGAGATCCTACAAGCGCTGTACCTTATCCTGCTAAACAAGGACGGTGTGGCTGTTGTCCAACATCCACAGACGGAAAAACCAGGACTTTGTGTCAAAGGTGCAAAATACCTATTTGTTTGGAGCATCAGGTACAAGTTTGTGCAAAGTGCTCAAACTAAGTTTAATTTTGTGTAATAAGGTTGATTTGTGATCTCAAGTTACCTACTGATTATTTATAATTAAACGTATTTTGATTCATTTTTTTATTTTTATTTTAAGAATTACAGTCATTTTATTATGGGGTGTTCCAGTACCCCAGTGTTGGAATAATATGTGCCCCAGATAGTGTAGGATTCTAGGGTTAACAATAACACAAGTAGGTATATTGTTATCAGTTATATCATCATCATGTCAGCATCTTAACCAGATCGTCGGTCCACCTTATGGGAGGCCTACCCCTGATGCGTCGCCCGGTCCAGTTATATAATTATAGTTAATTTTCGTCGCTAATGACAAGTTGCCAACGTCAGTGTGACAGTTCTTAAATGAAATTAGCCACTAAACAGCCGATTTTTGGTAATTAATTTTGACAGTTCTTAAATCCTATTAGTCGACAAATTTTTCGTTGTGCAAGGTGCTAGTGGTGTATAATATTTTTTTTCTCGTTAAATACATCTTAATTCAATTTAAGAATCGTTGTGCAAGTGAGCCTTAGTCGGCTCATGAAGTAGCCAAAACTTTAGTCGAAAATTTTATTTTGAGATATGGGATACCTAAGATAATTGCTACAGACTGGGGTTCAAAATTTATTTCTAAAGTAATGATAGAATTATGTAACGTATTAGGAATTAATAAAATTTTATCAACGGCATATCATTATGTGAGCATAGGTTCTTTAGAAAATGTCCATAAAACTTTAGACGCATATTTACGTATACAAACTAATAATAATTCTTTTGAATGGAGTTCGTGGATACCGTATTGGTGTTTTTCCTATAATACAACAGTTAATGTAGTGACTCAATATACACCGTACGAGTTAGTCTTTCGAAAGCTATGTAGATTGCCGAATAATAATAAAAGACTAAGAGAATAAGAATAATAAAAGATAGTAGCGTCGAACCGAGTAGAATTTAAATACAGATTGCAGAGGGCTCACGCTGACGCTAAAGAAAATTTAATGAGAAGTAAATGTGTTAGAAAATATAAGTATAACAAAAAGATAAATCCAATTACGTATAAGGAAGGTGATTTAGTCTTAGTAAAAAATGAAACGGGCACTAAGTTCGATTGTATATATGAAGGTCCATTTCAGGTCATAAAAGACGAATCGCCTAATGTCGTAATTAAATGTAAAAATAAAATAGCTGTTGTACATAAGAATAGAACTAGGTTATATAACAATTGATTTGAAAAAAGAAAAGTAAATTATATTTATTTATTTTTTCTTTTGGGATGGGTGATGCGGTGCGTGTCACATATCATTAGATATATGATAGATAAGTATATGATAAGTTATTTAGCATATAAGCACGTGTTAGTTATATATATAAACTAAGGCAACTATTGTAAGAGGAGATTAAAAGAACATTAAAGTGTATGTGTCTCGATAGCGAGTGCGTCCTTTAATTTCGAACCACCTTCAACACCACACATGTGTAGCCAAACATACACAAAATAGACCATAGACAATAGATTAAATTATATATACATCAACGCTCGCTAAACTGTGAAGGAAAACATCTTGAGGAAACATGTATACCTATCTCAGAGTTATCCTTACTGTTCTCGAAAGACAGACTTTGTGAGTTTCTCAACCAGCACGTGGCTAGCCTGGTAAACTACATGGCCTATATCATATCACAATGAAAATATGCTAATACTCCCTATATAAATTTTATCAACAGTTATTAATATTTTATGGTACCTAATGCGACCAAGGAATGCTTAGGTGGTTAGGACACGTGGAGCGAATGAGTGAAGAAATAATGATGAATCAGATATATAAGGCAAATGTGTGTGGGCAAGTCGATCGCGCAGACCTCGTCGGATATTCGTCGATCAAATTGGAGACATCTTAGGAAACGGAAAGGTCCGAAGTACCCGAAACCGGCGAGCATGTATGAAAAGAGTAATAAGTGTAGAGGAAGCGCTTGAGGTTTGTAAGGATAGGAGCAAGTGGCAATCTGTTGTCTCTGCCTATACCGACGGGAAAAAGGCGTGAGTATATGTATATATGTAATGCGACCAACAGATGAAACTAGTAGCTATAGCCTAGTGGGAGACTGACAGACTGCTACGCATATGGTTTTGTGTTCTGACCCACGGCGCATCCTAACGACTTTTCGAAGAGTATATAAAGGGTTGATAAGGATACGACCAACACATCTGAATATGTCAAGTGTGTAGTACGTCCCACGGAATAAAATCGAAAATGCGGACAATTAAATCGAAATATGCAGTCAGTTCACAAATTTGTTAAAGCTACGGTGTTAAAAATACATTAAAGACGATATTGGTAAAGAAAAATTGTAAGATTGAAAGCTGTATTATTTACGTGACATATTTAATCCAAGTATAATCTACGTAGCTACATAACTGGCGGAGTGCCAACCATGCTCACGTTAATGTGTGTAAATATGGATTATCTCGAGTAAACATAATAAGCATTTTGTCAAATTAATCTTACACATGCTTCTAGCTTTTCTAAAGTACATCGGGGTCGTTTTCTGCGTGTAACCCGACCTGTTGTTTACCTTAATTAATACGTCGCGACTACCCTGGGAAAGTGATGCATGTTATATCTTTTGCGCTCATGGTTACGAATGATATCTTTATACCTACGGGCTAATATAATATTAATAACATATTGAATAGTGTGTGTTTTCGTAGTATTGGGATTAATAAAATATATAGTGAATAAAAAACAGCATTTTGTAAATAAAATATTGAAATAAAATAATAGATTTAATTTAATAGTAGGAAAACAAAATATTTAAAATATCCCTGATATTATGGCTTTTAATTTTAAGTGCATAATAATAATATAGGTAAACTTAAGGTGTAAATAGTAATTAGCAATGTTGGATACACGGTACGTAAAATATGCAGTAATAGTAATTTTATCGCCAGTGGCTTCTCCTTTCTTCTTTTTCAATTTACCATGCCCGTCAGGGCCATATTTGGGCTATTTATGTATGTAACACCTTGAAAACATATGGAGGACAATAAAACATTGGTGATACAATGTATGCCTATATTAGTAGGTACGGGGGCTAATGTTTCACATTTTATTATTACAAACAATTTTTTTATCTCACCAATGTTGTAGATGTGATTGTGATGAAAGCCCTTATGTATGTAATAAAATAAAATTATCTATATATTAAACGTGAAGCGAAATTTTGTGATTCCTTTTTACGAGAAATGCGCGTACGGAGGATTATGAAATTTGGCACACTTATTGCTTACATGTAGAAGGTGTGCAGAATGCTAATATTTTTATTTAATATGCATTAGAAATATATGATTTTAATGAAAATAAACGATACCACTACTACCTTAGATTTCGCACACACACATGCATAACATCGCATACGTATACAATATTTGTTTTTAGTTTACGTTTATGGACTTAGACTATAATTATATATTACTTGTAGCTTTTTGCCCGCCGCTTCGCGCGCTTTAAATTCGGGGCAACACAAATCTACTTTCAGTCTCAAGGTATGAAAAGACACTCCTGATTATTTTAAAGACTTCAGAAACTCTATAGGGTAGGGTACAAAGTAGTGATGTGCCGGATCGTTAAAAAGGTATATCCGCGGATACGGATCGGAATACGGATATTTGGTTTCAAGATCCGCGGATACGGATACGGATCTTTATTTTCTTACTGAATCGATGTCGGTGCGCGCGACCTTGAAACTATAGTTGACTGCACGCAGGCCCGGTGGAACAATCATGTTTCGACTTCTCTTTTAAAAGACAACTCCCGCACTAGGAATAAATGCTGTGTCGCGGGCGACTTAACAAACATACAACTCACGGACACAGTGAACACCCAGACTCGAAACAACAATTTATGGATCCCACAAAGTGTTGTCTCGTATGGGAATCGAACCCACAACACTCCGCGCAGCGTCAAGCAGTGAGGCGGCCGCTTAAACCATTACGCCAACCGTGCAGTCAAATTGTACACAATGTAACACTTGTATTGAAATTATATTAAAAATACTCTGAATTAGTACTAAATGGAATTTAATAGTTTTTTACTTCTACCTAACCACCTATAGCATTCCATTCCATTCTAACCATTGGAAATTAATGATACGGATACGAATACGGATCTTTCTTTTTCCTCGGATATCCGCGGATACGGATACGGATATCCGGAACATCACTAGTACAAAGTAACTCGGTCAGTATCCATGACATTATCTACCGTTGTCTACCAAAAGGTAATATAGGAGGAATAACATCTCCTTGCATACAGTCAAGTGTCAAAGCCATGTTCTAATACAATACATGTTCAATATAATTATCTCTATAAACATTTTCGCATTTTTAATATTAGGTAGGGAAAATTGTTTCAGCCGTTTAAGCTCATTATATAATTATTAGTTTACATATATGCGAACAATTTAATCAACGTGCACAATATGACATTATGTATGACATGACAGTACTGACAGATATGTGTTAGCACATGCGCAGCACTCAATTATTAGCGCAAGCGTTCTTACTTCCAAGAGGTAAATTTGTGCCGTACAAACTTCTACCCTCCCTACAATCCCTCCCAGTTTAATTTTTGCAACTTATGGTAGCCTATGTCCGTCTCCATGGTCCAATATATCTCTATATTAATTTTCAACAAAATATTCAGCCAAATCCGTTTAGACTAGAAAGCGGACCCCAGATTGAAAACTGGGATAACGCTAAGAGGATGATGATTAATTTTCAACAAAATCGGTTCAGCCGTTTTAGCATGAAAACGGAACATACATACATACATACATACATACAAACATACATACATATATACATACTTTCGAATTTATAATATTAGTAGGGATGGATCCACAGACTTTCAAACTGATAAGAGGTTAATATTTATTTATTTATTTAACACTTTATTGTACACTAAGTTGGACATTAAAAATTGATCATTTTACAAACATAGTACAATGGGCGGCCTTATCGCTAACAGCGATTTCTACCAGGCAACCTTTGGATGGATATTATTGGTAGGAACGAAATGGTAGTTGTCAGTGTACCAGTAAATTATGATTTACTTTAAATATATACATTATATAAAATAAATAGTACAATAATATACCTACTCATACATAAATAATATTTAATACATACTTATAATTTTATATAAGGAATGTTATAATGATAGATAGTGATCCTTGACTAGAGATTTGAACCTTGTTACCGTCTGAGCCTGCCAAGTGAAACTGTAATGCATTTCATAGCCGAACAGCAGTGACAGAAAAAGATTTATCATAAAAAGCTGTTGAATGTACTGGCATCTTCAGTTTCAAATTTTCTGATGACCTTAAATAACGGTTGAGCGTATCATGAAGGAATTCGAATCGTCTTTTAAGATAGGAGGGAGTTGAAGGGTTAAACAGTATATTGTACAGCAAAGAAAGAATGTGAGCATTCCGGCGATATCGTATTGGTAACCACTTGAGTTGTGTTCGAAATTGTTAGACATGATCGTACTTGCGTAATCCAAATATGAATCGTATACAGAGATTTTGAAGGCGCTCAAGTTTTTCAAGCTGGTTTTCGGCAAGATCTGGATAGCTGACATCTGCGTAATCAATAATGGGTAATAGAAGAGAGTTTGCAAGTGCAATTTTAGTGGCAGTAGGAAGAAAATTCCTAAGTCTTCTTAGTGAACCTGCCGATGCAAACACCTTACAACTCACTTCTTGGATCTGCAAGCGCCAGGAGAGGGTTGAATCGATAGTTAGGCCCAGATTCTTTACTTTATCCTGTATAGGAATAACTGTGCCATTAAAAATAATGTCAGGAAGTTGTGACCAGTCGATTTTCGCTATCATTCTCGAACTACCAACAACAATAACCTGGGTTTTCGAGGGATTCACTTTAAGTTCATAGGATTTAATCCAGCTGCTAATCTGTGCAAGATCATTGTTAATGGTATCTATAGAATCTGATAACTGTGCGAATGGCGACTGCGTATAGATTTGGAGATCATCTGCATAAAGGTGATAGGAAGAGCAAAGATTGTTAGATAAAGAATTTATAAACATTGCGAAGAGTAAAGGAGATAACACGCCCTGAGGCACACCAATAGTAGTGTTACACCGAGACGAAAGTGAATTTTCAATGCGTATAAGTTGTCGGCCGCCACACAGGTTACTACGAAACCAATCAATCACAGTAAGAGATATGTTAAGAGAGCAAAGATGGCTAAGTAGAACGTCATGATCCACTGTATTGAAGGCCTTGCTAAACTCTAGCAGAGCTAGGATTGTGAGCTGTCCGCCTTCCATATCAGCCCTTATGTCATCCGTAATATTGACAAGGGTTGTAGCGGTACTATGACCCGAACGGAAACTGGATTGGAAAGGATCAAGGAGATTATTTTTAGATAGGAACGAGTTGATTTGATTGTGGATGAGACGTTCGAGGACTTTGGAGGGGAATGGTAAGATGGAGATAGGACGATAGTCAGAAAAGGAAGAAGGATGAGGGGTTTTTGGGATGGGAGTTATTAGGGCATCTTTCCACATTGATGGAAATTGACCACTGGATAGGGAGTAATTAAGAATGTGGGTAATTATGGGCAGGATTAAATCGAGGATTGGAAGGAGCATATTACGGCTGACACAGTCGCTACTAACTGCGTTGGAAGTGATTGACATTATGTTCTTCTTAACATCACTATCGGTGAAATGATTAAAGAAAAATGATGAATAACTGGGGGTTGGCCATTGCCAACCCCCAGTTATTCATCATAATTGATAATTTATAGTGCTTTCTTTAGTAGTCCTATCAATATTGGACAAGGCAGATAAATGTTGATTAAGCATATCAAAATAATTGAAGTCATTAGGAATAGTGTGTTGACGTGGTTTGCCGACCCCCAGGGTTTTAATAAATTTCCAGACCTTCGCTGGATCTCCGTTATTCACAGAATTATGGATATGTTGGCGTTGTGCGTCCCTACACACCCTATTGCAGTGATTCCTGATCGCAACATATTTTTGAAGATTCTGTTCATCAGGGCTAATTTTGTATTTAAATTTTGCTGCAGCTTTTTTGTGTATGAGCTGTTTGATGCTATCAGTGAGCCACGGTGAGGGAGGGTGTTTTATTTTTATAGGTCGAATTGGTGCATGCTTATCATATAGATCTGTGATATTAGATGTAAAGTTGTTGACCTTTTCATCAACAGATTCAACATTGAAAAGTGGAGTCCCGTCAATATCACTGACATCTTTACAAAGAGCATCGGTGTTCATGCTACCAAAATTACGCTGCATTAGGACGTTACGTTTCATTTTAGGTGGATGGATTTTGTAAGATATATAGATCAAATCATGGTAAGAGAACATGTCTGCTGGATATTGCCCGTGCATGATGACATGTTCCTTAGAGGAAACCATGATTATATCAAGGAGAGAAGGTGTAGAGTTAGGGAAGTGATGAGTTGCGCTTAAGGGTAGTATAGACAAGTTACAGGCTATAAAAGTAGAAAGAAGGGACGAAGAGCGAGAATCATTTTTTAGCAGACAAGTATTAAAATCACCCATTATGATAACATGACTGTAAGAAGGCACAAGATTAACCAATACGGTTTCAAAGGTCGAAAAATATTCAATACGTAGTGAAGGACAGTAGAAAACGCCGAGAAGGACTTTAGTGTGGTTTAGTGCAACTTCCAGAAATAAATGTTCACCGGCATTTGGTGGCGGTGGTTGTGCAGACATACTTACAATTGTATATGGGATATGTGAGCGAAGATATATGGCAACACCCCCACTGCCCCCGACCGCTCGATCATTTCTGATAAGTTGAAAACCGGGTAGGGAGTATAATGAAGAAGGCAGACAGGGCTTAAGCCATGACTCAGAAACAAGGATAGCATGAAGGTTCTTACAGTCTAGATTGGCCAGCATATCAGGGAAATGTGCCGGAATGCTTTGGGCATTGATGAACGGCATTGAAATTTTTAGGTACATCAGAAAATTGTGAATGAAGACTGTCGACAAGTGACGGTATACTGGTGAAGCTGTCATCTATACTACATATTGAGTAGAAGCTTTCATCATCACTAATGCTATCAATATCAATGGCTGCAAATATACTTAATTAATATAATATTATTATCTAAAATATAAATTTAAATAATCAGAAGATAAACAAATAAAATACCTATTTTATATATACTACTACTACTAAAAACTGAATATTAATTAAAAACTACCAAAAATACACCAACTGCCAGTAGTGCCAAGAATAGAAAACGACGACGTTCATGACATACATATTATGTGGAAATATAAAATATTTATACAACACAAAACAAAAAAAAAACAGAATTCGAATTGGTCCGGGAAGTAACAAGAACATTGCAAGAGTTTATTAATAAAAGCTAGTATGAAATACAATTATATAGATGGAAATAAGAAACAAAGATAAAGAAAATAAGAATAAAAGGAAGTATATGTAAACAGTCCAAAAGCCCTGTACCCATACACGTTACAATTTGACAGACATTAGATGACAGATGACGGATATGACAGCTGACGGCTGACAGACAGCTAATGAGAAACAAAATAATATGTCAGACACCCTCAGCTCAGTAAATACATATTTAATTATTAATTTATAACGATAGAGAGAAAAGGAAATATATTAGTAAAGTGGAGCATAAAGTGGGTACAAAGCAAGAAAGAATATAAAGATAGATACTTATTACTTACTACCCGGACCAGAAATCGACCAAAACAAAGAAAGTTACTTCTTTTGGGCTATAGTCCGTTTGGATTTTGCGGCTGGCTTCGCTGGTGTGGGCTGCTTCTCCACGTCCTTTTGCTCAATTTTGTGCAGCTCCGTGAGGTTGACCACTCAATGACGGGAACCATCAGGCGCAAGAACATGGATAATGCCCTCCCTAATCCAGCATTGAGCTATTCCAAACTTGTGACGAGCGGCCATGAAAGCTTCGTGTCGCTGTTTGGTTAAGAATTCCGAGACCGTAATACCAGTGCCCTTGAATTTGGTTTTACTGAACCATATACTGTCCTGTACCAAGGAGTTGTTGAATTTCACAGCGATGGGCCTGGCCTTGCTACTTGATGTGCGACCCATTCTGTGACAGCGTCGAATATCAGCTGTCGTAATGTCCGGTTTGAGCTGCTCCTTTATAACATTTACTACTACTTTGGCTGTATCCTCTTTGCCATCCTCTGTCACACCATGCAGCAGCAACTTTTTTCTTCGAGTACTCATCTCCATGGAATCCGGCGTATCAGAAAGGAGCTCTATTTGCTGTTGGAAACCTTTCAGTGCATCCATTACAAAGGCCTTGAAGGAGTTGTATTCGGAGGCCAAGCCGGGCATGGATGGAGTACCTTGGGATCTGGGCAACTCAGCTTCGAAATCAGCCATTCGCTTAAGAAACATTTCCTTTAAGCTGTTGATAGACTCTTGCAGTGGTTGCGTCATAGTGAAGTGAAGTAAGTGATATGTATGTAGGATAGAGAAAATACTTTACTGGCAGGTACTGCTTGTTATTATTGATAAATTTTCATAAAAATCAATTAAAAATATAAACTTGAACTATTTATTTTAAATTTTATAAGTGGAGCTAAAAATGTTAGGTGTTAATGCTACAACTACCCACAATATTCCGTATCACATACCCATAATAATACATGTATATACTTTTTTGTTCAAGGTTTGTTCTATTCTGCCTAAGAGATTTTGTATTTTTGAAGTTATACTTCTTTAGGCGCGTTATGAAAAAATTATGAGAGTGAAATTTTACGATGCGCGAGCATGTGTGACACAAAATTCTCACGTGAGAAGAAATTACATTCACAAGATAGCGGACAGGACATTTTTAATAAAAATAGTATGGGTATCATTTTAAGGGTTTTCATGGATTCTGATCACAAATATAATATCTATTTGGGAATCCAAGGTGGCGGACGAGACATTTAAAAAAAATATGAGTATCATTTTCGGGGTTTTTATACATTCTGATCACGAAAATGACATCTATTTGGGAACTCAAGATGGCGGACGGGACATTTTAAATAAAATTAATATGGGTATCATTTTCGGGGTTTTCATGGATTCTAGACACGAAAAGACATAATATATAGAATCCAAGATGGTGGACGAGACATTTTAGTAAAATTAATATCTTTAACATTTTAATATAATTGGACCAATTTTATTATCATTTGGCATCGTTTTACTGTGTCAACTTTAATAAATGATTAGAGTGAAATATAAATAGGTACCTGTATTATGAATAGTCAATTAATTTTAAATTTTATTTATGTATCAATACGTGAAACAAAGAAAATGGTATCCTTTTTACCACAATAATTTTTAAACAGACCCAAAGACTTTAAAACTGAAAATAGTTCAAATATAACATTATTTTATACATATACTTTTTAGGATAGCATTTTAAAATATTAAATTAATTTTAGAATCAAACAATTAGGTATAAGTTCGTAAAACTATTATTAAATTAAAATAATAATATGCAGCACAAATAAATAAGAAAATCTATAAAATAAAAATAAAAACAATGCTTTTTTTATTTCTCAATGTTTGTTCTATTCTGCCTAATAGATCTTGTATTTATTACAATATATTTATCTTGGCAAAGGAGAATTCCGGAACCTGTACCAATTGCTTTAAAAAAAATGATACACCGTAAATACTAATACTAATATGAAAAAGTAGAACTTAGATCAACAACTTCCGAATGCATACATTGCCAGCACAAAAAAAGTCGATTCCGAGCGACAAAAATCGAGTGTAATATTTTCAACATTAACGATTGCTTACACGATTAAACGATTTTGGATTCAATAGAAGGCACTATGATACTGAATTAAAAAACTCTGTTCTGTGTGATTTTATTAAATAGAAATAAATATTTGGCTATTTAACTTGATTTCAGTCTTTGGTTGAGCAATTTATTCATTAATATATTGTTTTTTAGGTGATATCGATTTTAGATATAATTGAATCGAGATATCAACACTTTCAGGGTGACATTTAATAACCTGAGCAACTGTCAAAAGTGTCAAATGTCCCAGTTCCAGACATCGTCGCCTACGCATCGTTCGTGTTTGTTTGTGTTATTATTTTGTTTTTGTCCGTTGATGTTTGTTCCTCTGGGTCAAAACTGTGTTTGTTTTAACTTGTAACATCATTCACTTATTAAAATTGTTATAAATAATTAGAAATCAAGGACGAATTCCTTCCTTTGCAATATTTATGGCGGATTTTTTAAAAATATGGTTATGTTCGCGCCCTATTACATTGGGACCGAAACATAACTGGCGAAGTGTGGGTGTGTAATACACCTCTGTCTACCCCTTCGGGGATAAAAGGCGTGAAGTTATGTTATGTTATGTAAAAATCTAAGAACTGCGGATTTGAAAACAAAAACGCTTCATGCCTACGGTAATATTAAACAATAAGCTGGTTAAAATGTTTATATCATGAAAAAGCAAACGGTACAGGCTTCCATACAAAAACCGGCATTCTCCTTTATTTACACATTCGATAAAGCCCATAGGTACATAAATATAATAAGAATAATCCATTCATTAAATGTTATTATTTAAATAAGAGTTTCAAACTGAAAATAGATAAAATAATTATTACATTTAGGTATGTACTTTTTTGTTCAAAATGTGTCCTATTCTGCCTAATAAATTTAGTATTTTTCACAATATATTTATCTTGGCGTATAAATTAATAAAATATTTACGCGTGAAATATAAAATTATTAGTTATAATAGTATAAATGATTATATAAGTTTCTGACACAGTGTCAAATTTTAATATAAAAAAATATATATCCGTAGGAAAAAACAAAATTGCAGATGTCATCAAGTTTTCAGATTCAGAGCGCCGCGCGCGGGAAATTTTGCTTTCATTCTATGGTTGTGTAAATTTAGTTGAAAATCTATTAATGCGCATGTATTGAGCTACTTGTGAATTAAGAGTGATATAATACATTTGCCATCTATCAGTTTTATGTATCAATGAGAGATCGCTGGTATTGATATGTAAGTTTTCAGACTTTTAGCGTTTCTCATATTTTGAAACTTTGTTTATATAGTACTTGCAAATGGTCATACTGCAATAGGGTTCTGGCATGATTGCAATAGGATACTGTAACTCAAGCATAGACTGAAGGGTTATTATTGGTACATATCAGAAAAGTTGATAATGTTACGATGAATGAATAAAATTATAAGGAATGAGTATGTAAGAGACTTTTTTTTTTTTGCGCTGGCAACTGTAACCGCCAGACGTCAATTATTTTAGCTCCGTAATTATTAAAGTTTTAAATGTAATTGTAATTGATTATTTACCATATTAGTTAATATATATCGATATAATAGTGATAAGAAGTTATTGTGTTTGAAGTATAATAACCACACAGCGAAAGTTACGAGCGAACAGAACAGAGACTTGGTGTCAACGGACGGATTTGAATTTACATCTGCTACGACTTAAACCCGGGGAGTATAATACTTATTAAAACTAATCCAACACTCCACAACACCGAATTACTCGGCTCACCCCCGTGTGAGCTTCGTCCAACACACATTTGGCTCAGTTCTGTCTCCTTTTGCTTGATTACATGTGGAAGCAAAATCGAGGACTAAACAACAGCCCCAGACAAACACAATCTACAGATACACTTCACAATACACTATTTATTCTTGTCTGTAATATATTTGTGTACTTTTCTGTGTTAGTTAGTTATTATTGGTTTAAACCTGTAGGTACCAACTTGTATAGTTACTTAACTACTTACATTTTATTTATATAAGTTGATTAAGTACATCAGCTGAGATATTTCCATAGAAACCTTGTAAAAGTATTAAATAATTACTTTCAAGTATTCAAATTACCTAAATTGTTCTCAATTTCTTAGTTTTACAATCAATTAATTTAATTTATTGTATTAATATACCCACCTTTTTCTTTTGTAACTTTTCTTATTTATTCTGTCTAAGTCTATTTAATAATACTCAAGCCCCATCACATCTCTTCTCTTCTTTGACTTTGTTCAACTGTTTTCTTCTTTTTTAGGTAATTTGTAATCCTTGGCAATGTCTACCCATATGATGACACGGAAGGCAACGGCCAAGGAAACAGAAAATAAATTAAGGATAACACTGGTTGAGTTAAAGAAGTACAAGGATGACAACAGTCAACTATTAAGGAAACGCATTGACTGTGAAGAAGAAATCAAGATTGTTAATGACCGAATATCTGAGCTGAAGACACAACTCACAGAGCTGCATATAGAGCATATGGATGTCTTGGATCAACGGGACAGACTACGAGAAGAGGTTAGGTGTTTCAGCAGCTGCGACCAAATTTACTCCAGACAACTTAGCCGCAACGCTGAGTTAGAAGCAAGTCTCAATGAGGCTTATGGCAGAATTTCAACTCTAGAAGACACAATTGCGGCCTTTAACAGTACTGCTACTCACAACTTATTCTCTGAGCTCCTGGGTGACAAAATTAATGTGCTAAAAGCTCTCAAATGTAACTGTCTCAAAAAATGTTTTAGTAGGAATAAATTTAGAAAATTGTTTAAGTTAAATAAATTAATTAAGAAACTTAAATCTGGTCCTAAGTGGTCTACCAAATTGAGTCAGTATGCACAAGATAACTGTAAATTAAATAAAGAGTGTGAGTCTCTTTTATTAAAGCTTGAAGAATCAAATGAAGAATTAGTTTCTGGTTGGTTGTTATACGAACAACACACAAGTGAGTTGCAAGCACAAATATCAAATCTACAAGCTCAACTCACTAGGACTATAATGGAACACCAGAATGAGACTCATGAGTACATATTAAAATATGATGAAATTTCAAGAGTTGGTCGAGAAAATTTAAAACAACTTATCTCATTATCCAACTCTAGTAATTACTGTTCCAGTTGCACAACTAAGTGTGCGACTACACCTACTGAATCAATAGAATTGAATGCACATGGATGTCAGTATAATACACAAAACAAACTGCATCCAGTAAAGACTGACAATAAGAATGTAATAATTTTTTCATACCAACTGGGCGTGGGTTTGGGTAGCTTAATTGATCATCACACTGAACGACCAGTACAGAACTTTTGTTCACCTGGAGCACAGTCTAATTGTACCCTAGTTGATAAGATTAAGAATGCCGACTTGAATGCACAAACTACTGTCATCATATTATATGGTGACAGCTCATTAGTCTCTAAAAACAGTCTCATAGAATTAACAGACTTAATGATAGATCTAAGCACAAAAATAGGATGTAGCTTTATTATTTGTGCATTGCCTTATTCATATGCTCTCACAGATGACCAAAACAGGCAGATAGGCAAATTAAATTTATTATTATACAATAGGACATGTCATAGTGACAGTATTTTATTTTTTGACACTAATATTTTTATTAGTAATTTCTTTTTAACAAAAGATACTATGTATCTTTCTTATGTACATAGGCGACAACTTGCTAAATTATTAGCATTTAATTTATATACTGACAGGAGTACTACTAAAGAACTTAGGAATTTGGTAGATAATAGTTATACCAATAGTAGTATTGACACATCTATTAGTTTAAACTATTAGATGAGACAACAGATAGGCATTCATGTGTTTTAAACTTAGTTCATCAAAACATACAAGGGCTATCTGGCAAAGAATTAGAAATAGACTTATTTTTAAATAAACATAAGATTGATATCTTATGTATTACGGAACATTGGTTGCGAGGTGACCAATTAATATTTAACAATCAACATTACTCAGTTATAAGTGCATTCGTAAGAAAGAAGGCTATTCGTGGTGGCTCTCTAATATATGTATGTAATAGTTTGAAATGTAAAGAACGTAAGGATATAGCTAAACTTTCTATCGAGCGCACTGCTGAGGTTTCTTGTGTTGAGCTTGAACAACATATAATAGTGTGTGTGTATCGACCACCACAAAGCGACTTCACTCAGTTTGAAAGCATTATAGAGGATGTTTTAAAACACATAATTTCTAGTAGGAAGTCTATAATCGTATGTGGCGATTTTAGTGTCAATTTGTTAGAAAAATCACCAACTTGTACTAGGTTAGTTAGCTTATTTAGTTCATTTAATTTAAATGTTTTGTTCTCTGAACCAACCAGAATAACCTCACATTCTTCTACATGCTTAGATAATGTTTTTTGCAATTGTCTTTATTTAAGTAAGGCTGTTTTTACTGACTTGACATCGGATCACTGCGGGCAAAAGGTTGTAATTCCAATGAATACAACCCCTAAAGTACAAGAAATTACATGTAGACCAATAACCTCTGCTCACCTCAAACACTTTAGTAATGATGTTGCTGCCAAGATCGCCAGCATTGACTTAACCATTGATGATCCCGATGAATTATATAAATGCTTATTTAACACTATTAATGATGAGTACAATAAAATTTCTAAACAGAAGACATTTGCAAGAAGCATTAAAGTAAATTTTTGTGATTGGGCAACAGTAGGTATTTACAAAAGTAGAGCTAGGTTGTATGATCTGTATGGTATGAAGAAATACAATTTTAGTCCTGAATTTATTCAATATGTTAGAAATTATTCAAAAGTTTTCAAGAGGACATGTGCTTTAGCCAAATCTTTATATTTAAGCAATAAAATCAAAGAATCCAAGAACAAAATTAAAACTACTTGGAACATTATTAACAATGAGACTGGGCGAGCTAAATTAGTAGATAACAATTATGAATTAAAATTTAATGGTGAAATTATTACTAGGAAAACTGATGTTGCTCAGACTTTTAACAATTTCTTCATAAACATACCAGTGAACACAACCAGCTGTCTAGATTCATGTCCAAGCAAAGCAGAAATGTTGGTTAGGGGCAATGTGAGTGAGTGTGATGTGCTTTTTAATTTTAAATATATTGACTCCAATGACATACTGAAAGTATTCAAGACACTTAACAATAAAAAATCTGTTGACTTATGGGGCATTTCGGTTAAACTTGTTCAACACATTATTTCTAGCTTAGCTCCATATTTAGCTGCAATATTCAACAGATGCGTAGATACAGGGGTATTTCCTGATCTAATGAAACACAGTAAAGTGATACCCTTATTCAAAAAGGGATCCAAGAGCGACCCTAGTAATTTTCGGCCGATTTCTATCTTGCCTGCTATTAGTAAAATTTTTGAAAAGATTATTTTGCATCAATTAGAGAGCCACTTTCACACAAATAATTTAATTCACAGTGAGCAGTATGGCTTCACCAAGGGTCGCTCCATCGTTGATGCCGGTGTAACTTTGTTAAAGCATATTTTTAATGCTTGGGAAAACTCGAAGGATGCCATTGGTGTTTTTTGTGACCTGTCAAAGGCGTTTGATTGTGTAGAACATAATACACTTTTACGTAAATTGAAACTTTATGGTATTAGAGATACCGCACTCAATCTTGTTGCCAGCTACCTTAGAGACAGAATTCAGTATGTAGATGTTAATGGGAGTAGGTCTCTAGGTTTGCCAGTGGGAATGGGCGTTCCACAGGGCTCTATTCTCGGTCCATTTCTTTTTTTAATATATATTAATGATTTGCCGTTCTTTGTTCAAAATTTATGTGATATTGTTAAGTTTGCCGACGATACGTCACTAATTTTTAAAGTTGGTCGCAATTCAAGTAACTTTAATACCGTCAATAACACTCTTGCACAAGTATTAGATTGGTTTTTGACAAATAATTTGGTACTAAATTCTAGCAAAACGAAATGTGTTAAATTCTCTTTGCCTAATGTCAAAAGTGTTCCTACTAATATAATTTTAAATAAGGAAACAATTCAACTAGTCGAATCAACCGTATTCTTAGGTCTAACTTTAGATAGTAAGCTTCAGTGGGGCGCCTAAATATCCTGTATCGCAGTGAAACTTAGTTCTGCAGCGTTGGCAGTTAGAAAAGTTAGGGAATTCACAGATATAGATACTGCTAGACTAGTTTACTTTAGTTATTTTCACAGCGTAATTTCTTACGGAATAATGTTATGGGGTACAGCTGCTAATATACAGACTATTTTTGTCATTCAAAAGAGGGCAATACGTGCAATTTATAAGTTAGGTGCTAGAGATTCTTTACGTGATAAATTTAAAGAAGTAGATATATTGACAGTTGCATCGCAATATATATATGCCACAGATATGAGAATTAGTCAGATGGAACGCGCGGCACAGTTGCGTGCGGCCACTAAAGCAAATACAAAATTGAAAAGCGAATACAAACTCGTCTCAGTGCGCTACGAAGCATCGTACAGTTCACGCGTCACGATCACTTCAACTTTTAAATTCTCAAAATGCCGTCTTGTGTTCTTAAACACTGTAAAAGTTGTTCCTAAAAACAAAAACAGGAAAATGGAATATCTTTTCACAGGTAACTATTGATAATTTGACTGTTTCCTAATTTAATTTCGATAAAATTCGTATTTGTGCTAGAAATATGTAAGTGTTGCCAGTTTTTGTCGACGCCGTTCTGCCTGAATTAGGGAAAATGCACTTGTCAATTGATTATGTGATAATGATTGTCATGTTAATGAAAAATACATTACCGTATTATAAAAGTATATTGTAGATATATCTTCTTTCTCATAAATATAGTAATAGAATTTCAATTTCCATTAGTATATACCTTACATTATATTGTTTTGAGTTCGATCCCCAAACGATATCCTAATATTTGTGTACACCCTGCTACTCGTCAAGCTTATACACTTTGTCCTTTGCACCGTTCTTGTGGCGTAAAGAATAAGTATCAAAATCGTACAGCAACTGTTTAGCTTGACTTGGCGCCGTGTGTACATACATACTTATGGCGTAGGGAATAAGTATCAAAATCGTACAGCAACTGTTTAGCTTAACTTGGCGCCGTGTGTACATACATACTTATGGCGTAAGGAATAAGTATCAAAATCGTACAGCAACTGTTTAGCTTGACTTGGTGCCGTGTGTACATACATACTTATGGCGTAGGGAATAAGTATCAAAATCGTACAGCAACTGTTTAGCTTGACTTGGCGCCGTGTGTACATACATACTTATGGCGTAGGGAATAAGTATCAAAATCGTACAGCAACTGTTTAGCTTGACTTGGTGCCGTGTGTACATACATACTATTTATTTCTCAACTAATCGACGCCAGCGGCTTCGCACGCACATATTTTCTTATTTCTCGTTTTGCCCGATCCCGTGGGAATTTCGAGAAATCCCGTCTTGGTGCACCCCTACGGTTCCCAAGAAACATACATGCTAAATTTCAGCTTCATGCGCCGAGTAGTTTCGGCTGTAGCTTGTCTGTCAGTCAGTCAGTAACGCAAGGATTTTATATATACAGATTTACGAAGTAGTTAAAACTTAACTCGGTACCTACATTTAAGAAATGTATTTATAAAAGCATTAATTAAATCCATGGTAAATTCTTCAAAACGGTAAATGAATATAAGAATATTACATAACTATATGCAAAATACTGGGAGATTATTCATAATCTGGCAACTTTTCACACACATAGACGCGCGTGTCCGTACAGTGCCAGTCGCCAAAGGTCACGCACACATAGCTGTCAACGTGCCACGCTTAGTTGGACGAATGCGCTCTATCTGATAAATTCTCATATCTGTGACATATGCTAACTTAATGTACATTAAGAAAAACTTAATTCTATACCGCAAAAATAGTGATTTGCACAAAGTGAACACTAGGAATAAGCATAAACTGGTGAGAACTAACTACCGTCTACATAAAGTTCAGAAATCATTTGCGGGGATTGGTATACGATTTTTCAACAAATTGCCTCTTGAAATAATGAATTTACCCATGCACAAATACAAACGGACAATTAGGAACTTTCTTTTACAAAGGGGTTATTACACTATTAAGGAATTTTTAAATGATAAGACACCGTGGGGATAGGTAAATAAAATAATTGTGAGTTAAACAAGCCTAAGCTTGTTTAACTCACAATTATTTTATTTACATGTTAAGTGGAGGTGCCTCGTGAACACATGATTTTTGCAGGATTTGGATATTTTTATGATTTGTTGAATGTAGTTTAACATTATTTATCCCTGATCATATCATTGTTCACTTGTCACCTTCACAAAATTCTTTCTACATTTGCATTCCTTCACGCGTTTCACTAATTTATGTTAATAATAACGATCTGGAAAATGGAGGTAATTGGCGGTCATGGTCAGTATACCAATAGATTGTTTCTTACTGCCGGTTCGTATACCGTTGTCGTCATGCTCACTAAAATGTCATTTCTTGTGGTGGCGTCGTGTGTCGGGTCATCCCTGTCCCTCTAATATGGCGAGAGGGATGATGGCTGGCACATGCGTCATACTCGTGAACGGGTGCTACTTGCGATGACTCGTCGATGACGGTCTGCGGGCTGGTATTAGATTTTAATATTTAACTGCATCATTTCCATCATGGTTCTGATCACTTTCACGGATTGCCTGCATTATTAGGTATATATAATGTAAGTGGATGCTCCTGTTTCACCATGTCTATTCTGAGGAGGCTAACCAAATGAACATCAAAAGTATTATGCTTGAGTATTATTATGTACAGTAAATATATACAAGTGATATAGAAGGTGTAACAGTTGCAGCACCTTACAAAATGTAAATTATGTGTATTATGCAAAACCTGGCGATGAAAAAGAGTGACCGTGAGTTTTATTGCCCGTTCTTTCTCATGGTTCTACCTATTGCTTTGCGAACGTGGCGGTAAATGTAAATGTAGAGTCTATAAGTAATTATTTTATAAATTTATTATTTTGGCGTTCATAAGCGTCACATTGTGACCCAAATGAAAAAAAAAAAGAGGAAGTTTGAAAAGTGGTGCCCATAGACTAAAATCGAACGAAAATATCGGTTGGTTTGGTATGGAATGTTATGCAAAGAAATTATTTGTATGGACAAGAACAAGTGAATATATTTTTATTTATTTAAGAGACAACTTTCGCACTAAGAATAAATCTTGTGTCGCGGGGGCTTTGACATACAAACATTTGTATTGTGCGGGTAAGTCTGTGATTGTAGTCTTGACAGTAGGGTCCTACAATTTTAATAATGTAGAAATTTAACATTTAATAAATGATGGTCGAATTTCGACCACTGGGCGACCTCTAGTTATTATTATTTTTTTAATTATGTAACGCGGTGTTCAATTGTTTAAATGGGATGAACTTATTCATGGGCCCCTTGATTAGTGTCCATGTCGAATCGTGTCCATGTACTCGTAACAGCTAATTATTTGCAGATCCAATAATATATTCGCGCCTGTTGCTTTTGTTCTATAGTACATTGTTTGATCTACTTACTGTGATGAGACTATTAATTACATAAAAAAAGCAGCGATAGCAGAGTGGAGGGACCGGCAGACTGCGACGCAGAGGGTCTCAGGTTCGAATCCATGGCACGCACCAATGACTTTTCGAAGTTAAGTGCGTATTACATTGTTAATTATCGCTTGCTTATCTGTGAAGAAAAACATCGTGAGGAAACCTGCATATCTCCATAATGTTCTCGAAAGACATGTGAAGTCTGCAAACCCGCACTTGGCCAGCGTGGTGGACTATGGCCTTATCCTTTTCATAGTGAGAAGAGGCCCGTGCCCAGCAGTGGGACAGTATGCGGCTGATGATGATACCTACATATTTTGTACGGTGTTGGAGCTTGATACTTAAGTATATATACTTAAGTATGCAGTCTCAAATGAAACGCTAAACTATGACCACTCAGGCTCTCAATAGTTTTGGAATAAATTGCCTGTGACATGCGGACGGACAGACAGACATAGCGTTGTTCCGTTTGTGCCCTTTTTGGCTACGAAACGCAAAAAAGAACATTTCACGAAATAATAAACGGTTAGGTATTATTGTAATTTTTAGACAGATATTTGTAATTATTATGTCAAAAGGAGAAGGGTAATAGTCAACCAGATATAATATTTATTTTGCAATAAGTCCAAATATTACGCTTTCTATGTTAGGTAAAAGTATATAGGTTTACTGACTATCGCAGTATAGTGCTTTTTTGCTGTGTTGCCGCAGCTAAACCACTTGCAGTGCATAGGTATACATTCAGTCAAAAAAGTATCGGGAATGGATTACTTGCTTATGGTTCCAAATTATTTTTTTTGTTTATTTTGTTGCTGTTAGATTGGCACAACTATTTCCTATTTTGGCGGGGAGTTTGAGTTGCATCTTTTATTTTTAAATACGGTGCTGATTTTAGTTATATCATATTTAGTATGTATTGCGAATTTCATAATGGACAAAAACATCGAACAAAGAGTTTGACTTAAATATTACATCGCGAATGGAATTTCGTGTTCAGAATCAATGAAAATGTTACAGAAGGCTTACAGTGAATCGATTTTATCAAAAACTCGTGCTTATGAGTGGTGCGAAGCGTTCAAAAGCGGTCGTGATGTGATAGAAGATTTGCCTCGCTCTGAGAACGTCTGCAACTGAAGTTAACATCGCAAAAGTGAAGGAAACAGTGACTGAAAATCCTCATTCAACTTTGAGAGCGATAGCCGCTGAATTTTGAGTATCTCACGAGTCGATCCGTACAATTTTAACTAATCATTTGGGTATGAAACATGTTGCCGCTGGGCTAGTTCCAAAAGAATTTTGCACCACGATTATGCACCTTCGCACAAGGCCATCATTGTGAACGAATTTTTGACCAAACATTCAACAAATACCATATATGTCTGGTGATATGGTGGTAGCTTGTCGGTATTTGTTGCTTCAACCGACTTCTTTCTTTTTCCTAAACTCAAATTTCCACTTCGTGGCACCCGTTTTCAATCGGTAGAAGACATTAAGGAAAATTCGCGGCGAAAACTGAACTCAATTCCGGAAACAGCGTTTAAATTTTTTTTAAAGATTGGATTATTCGTTGGCGTAAGTGTATCGTTGCTGAAGAAGCATAATTTGAAGATGATAAAATAAATTTGGATGAATAACAAACAGTTTGTGTATTAATGATCTTTTCCCCGTACTTTCTTGACAGAGTAGTATAAAATCCATGTAAAACATGGTAATAGCGTAACCCACTGCGTTATATAAGAGCAGTCGCTGACTAAAAACATACCTGGTACGGGGATTAATAATAATATTTCAACTTTCTCAGTATAGCAAATAACTGAAATTAGTTTAGTTTTGAGTTTTTAAGGCTTGAGACTGGCCGCAAAGACGTAGGTACTTTCCGCAGCAGAAAATAAGTTTTCCGAATTCTCAGTAGCAGCACGGAGTCTGATGAAACGGTAACCGGCTCTTCCCCTATTATGTGGGACCTACAAATTCATGGCGAAATGTGGGTGTAATATTACACTGCTACCCCTTCGGGGATACAGATATGGGTCAATAAAATATAGGTATTTATATTAACTCGTAAATTTTCAAGAAATACTCACCTTTTTTGCTGTAGTCAAAGATTCAAAGCCGCATCTACTGGACCGGTAAACGTGGTAGGCCTAAACTGCTGGCTTGTCGGCGTACCAATCGACTCACCACCAGGCATGCCAAAGACCGTGCGAAGTGGAAGAGTTATATCATGACCGCGGAACCTGGATTCCAAAGCGAAGATCTGGGATCGTTACCGGATAGTGCTTGGATCTATGCCAGTCATTGCTGTGAATAGCTGTTGCTGTCAGATAGTGTTGATTAATTTTTAGAGATATATTTATCAAAACCATACACATCATTTATTTTTATTATGGTCTAATATTAATCTGGGACTATCAAATAAGTGAAAATTCTAACTTATACTCGTCATTATCATCATCTCAGCGGAAAGTCGCCCATTGCTTAACACAAGCTTCCTCCAAAGCTCGCCACATAGTACTATCTTGGAGCCGCACGTATCCAACCGCTGCATACGATCCCGACAAGATCGTTGGTCCACCTAGTCGTGGGCCTACCTCTGTGCATACTACATACCAACACACAGTAAGACCGGGTAGCTAAATCGGATCTTTGTTAGGCAAGATCGCAACGTATTTCAGTACAGCTATAATATAGATTGGTGGCGTTTACTATGGCAACCGATCCGACCGTTACAGCTTGTTAGTCTTTGATAGCCTGCAATTGGGAATGAGATATGCGATCAACAATACTGCATGCGCTTTACGATGAATGCCTGAACAGGGCACAACTTGTGTAAGTTAGCTCTTGCAGGTTTGGGTTCAAATCTGTTTCATTAGGTACAGTAAGCTTTTATTGTCTTAACAAATAAACGAAACGTGAATTTGACAAATTAATAATGACAGATGTGAGTCATTGCAATATTAGTCTCATATCTATGAAATGTTCATAAAAATAATTGTCAATATGTAACGGTCTTGAGATGAAATGGGATCTAGATAAGATAGATATTTCATGAATAAAATATAAAATAGTAAGTGTAAAAATCATAATAACTTGTTTCATTTTTATTTAACGGACTTGACATTTTGCCGATACAGTGACTTCCTTTTTTTTGCATTTTATATAATATGTTCTACTATTAGTAGTGGAGAGGTGGAAAGAGGGTAGCGAGGCCTATACCCTGCAGTGGGACAGGTTAGGCTGTAAAAAATAATGATAATAATAACTACTAGCTGTAAAACAAGAGGATATTAATAAAAACGTAACAGTATTTTCGGCTGAGATCATGATATTACACCTGACATTCAATATGAAGTGAACATATATATCATTTTGTTTATCAATACGTTTTGAATTGATAGAGGATGCATTACGAGCCTAAAGGCACACCTTCCTAACACGTCATTATATAATATCTATTGGACACACTGTGGTTTTAAGACAGTAAGTTGAATAATTCTGATATCTAATTTGTATTTACCGTTATTTAATTTTGATGTATCAGTTATAATTAAAATTTGTTTCAAGCTTGTTCTGCAGTCATTGATTGAAATAATTGATATAAATGGAACGTTGAAAATACAATTGTTTCTAACCAACGGCAAACGAACTGTAATTGGTTTATTGTATGCGTGTAAATTTATGTTTGTTTTAAGGCAATTATTTTGTTTAATTAAACAAATATAAAATAGATAGGTACATACTAGGTCAGCTTGTACAACAATTTGTCAAATTAAATTGAATACCTTAAAAATGTTCAGTTAACAAACAGTTATTGGAGACATCTTTAATAGTATTTAAGTGACTGCAAACTTAGAACGTTAAGCAAATCGGTCTAAATGAAGAGTTATGATTAAAGATAAAACGAACTTACCTGTACGTGAAGTTCTATCTTAATTATGCGAGCTGCTCAATTCGAAGCGATTAATATTTACTTGTAGTACTGTTTCGTATTTTCCGGCCATTACCACGAATATTTAAAGAAATAATATTAATCTGAAAAATTAAAAGTAATTTTTTGACTAAACCCTCCCACCCATGCCACCGATCCAGCTTTGTGTCAGCACGCCATTTTGTTCTCATTAAGTTTAAAGTAAGCATACTCTGAAACATAAACTTGGCGGTTTTTTGTAAACACATACATAAAATCGACATTATTAACAACATAGGTCAATACAGATTTTGGTCAATGTGGGTGGGATTGAAAATAATATATTATGGGAGGGTTGTTATATTAATCGCTTCGAATTGAGCAGCTCGCATAATTAAGATAGAACTTCACGTACAGGTAAGTTCGTTTTATCTATAATTATGCTTACGCTGCTCAATTCTGGCGATTAATATTTACTTGTAGATGTTTAAAGTTGTCCAAAATCTGGATAATACCTATTTGTTATTTGAAATAAATCATCATTTACTGGTATCAATACATGTATTTACCAAAATTTTATATTTAATGAGGTAAATATATTGCAAATACACCCAATTATACAATAGAATTGTAATAACAAAAATCAAAAATAATAACACAACAAATAGTATTATTATAAATTATTCTGATTAAGAACAGAGCGACCAAAGGAATCATCTGAGCATGGCCTGATATCGCGATTATAATATTTGGCAAAAACAGAAGAGGATGTGCTCCACCCCGCAGCTCTTCTGATCACGTCCATATTTACGCGAACAGCTTTTGCTTTTGACGTAGATGCGTGACTCGTGCTATGTGAACTAAATATACTTATATCAATGACGCTTTTGTGGAGCACATCCTTTATCCAGTGACTTAGAGTCTGTGAAGTCACTTTTGCATGAGGTTTTCTATAACTAATGAACAGATTGTCGCATCTTCTTATACAATCAGTTTTATCTTTATAGCAAGACAGTGTCCTAGCTGGGCAAATTTCAGGCCTTTCATTAAAGTACGGTAATTTTAACACAGGTTGGTAAGTATTTGGCCTTGACGTCTATATCTTGACGTATAATTTCAGTAATTTTAATTGATATACAACTAGAATCAAAAATTATATTTTTAATTTAAATTTTTGACAAAGTTTGGACTCTATGTGCTGTTACAATAGCCAATAACATAATAAGTTTTTTGGACAGCAATTCGAGGCTTAACTGTTCGTTAGGGAATAGTTGTGATAAATAGTCTAACATAGTATTTACATTCCAAGTCAATTCATATTTTGGTTTGAGTGGTCGAGCTTTGTAGACCCCCTTCATAAACCTCGTAATTCTGTCATCGCTAATAATAGTTCGGCTTAAAATACATGATAGAGCAGATTTGCAACAATTAAGGCTCCCATATTGGTAGCCTGAATTATAAAGTTGAGTTAAAAAATAAAGAATATTAGGAACTGAGGCTGCTAAGTAGTCTATATAGAGATTTTTACAAAAAAAAAACCATTCCTTAAAATAACAGTAATATTGTTTTTGAGTATTAGGTGCTAGCGAATTTATCATAATATCTATCGAAGAGGGAGGTACGCTTCGTGTCAAGAGGGCTTCCCTGATAATATTGCTGCAGCCAGGGTAAGATTTTTGTGCAGACTGTGTTGTGACCTGGAATCACCAAGGAATAACAAATCGTTGCTAGGCTTAAAATATATAAGGTTAGAAATAATCAATTTCTTGAAAACTGGGTACCACCGTTGTGTAGGTCAGTTAGGTACAACAACAATACCTACAGCTTTATCCGCAATTATTTTGTTTAAAGTTTTGAGAATAATTGCAAATAGAGGAAATGCATAAAAATAATGACCATTCCATTTTATAGTAAATGCATCAATACAAAAGGCGTATGGGTCGGGTTTCCAAGAAACATATTTGTTACATTTAGCATTAGATCGACTAGCAAACAAATCAATATCAGGCTCGCCGAAAGCTGCAGTAATTTGTGAAAAAGCATATGATGCTAATTCCCATTCTGTCTCAATCTGTGTCTTTCGCGATTCGGAATCGGCAATAGTATTATCAGACGATTTGATGTATGATGCATAAATAAATAATTCCCGTTGTTCACAGAACTCCCAAATTTCCCGAGCTATTTTATTCAAATGGGGGAACTGAACGCTACCCATACGATTGATACACGATATTGCAGTAGTGTTATCTACTCTAAGTAATATTTGTGTACCAAGATAATCTTTAGCAAAAATCTTTAAAGCAAATAGTACAGCTAGCAATTCTAGTTTAATTATGTGAAAATGTTTTTCTTCATTTGTCCAGAAACCGTTGGCTTTTTTATTTAAATAAGATGCTCCCCAGCCTGTCAGAGAGGCGTCTGAAAATATTTCGAGATCGTAATTTGGGTTTCGAAGAAGACATGAGGATTGGCTGATATTGTCATACCACCAATTTAAATCATCATTTAGTAAGTTGTGGTTTATACTCATGAATTTTTCATAATTTTGAGTATTACCTAAATATAAAAATTTCTGTCTTTCAAATATTTTTGTATGTAACCAACCATATTCAATTCCAGGACAAATAGATATTAATAAACCAATAAATTTCGCAATCTCTCTAATTTTACACATTTTTATAGTTTTATATTTTATCAATTCTAATTTTACTCGATTTCGTTTGTTGAGGTTGTACACAAAATTTTGTCATATCCAATTCAAAACCCAGACAATGTCTTTTGGGTATGATTGAACTTTTTTCATAGTTGATTAAAAATCCTAAATTATTTAGGAGGCGCAAGGTATTATTTACGTTATGTGAACATTCGTTAAACGATTTATCTACACATAAGATATCATCTAAATAAATTTTGGATAGCCATCCATGCAAGCGTAAATGTTCTATGACTGGCTTCATAATTTTTGTGAATACCAGTGGACAAGTGTTCAAACCAAATGGTAAGCAATTAAATTCGTAACAAATTTGTTGAAACTGAAATCGTAAATATTTCCTATGTTCTGTGTACACAGGTATTAAAAAATATGCATCTTTTAAATCAACAGTGGCTAAATAACAATTAGTTGTAACTAGTTTTATAGCAGTTCTTAAGTCTTACATTTTGAAGTGCGGCGGGGTGATAAGTTTATTTATTTTTTTAAAATTTAAAATAAATCTTTTATCACCATTCGGTTTGTCCACAAGCAAAATACTAGATAAGAAATCTCCGTCACTTCTATAGCACGGAGATATGGCACCTTTATCCAATAATTTATTTATTTCAGCCTGAAAACTTTGCATTTCGCTATTACTACTAGGCTCATTTCTTGGATAACTAGTTTGTACCGGTAAAGAAGTAAAAGGTATTTTATAACCTTGGATCCAGAAAAGTATAGTTGCATCTTTTGTTATTCTGTGCCAGTTATGTAAAAAATATTGCAACCTGCCAGCTGACTTAGTTACCTGTACATTTAATGTCTCCTCGGATTCTTGTAGTGTGCTGCGATGTGCACGAGATGAGTTCTTGCGAGTGGTTTCGTTCCGATGGGCAGTCGATGAGGGACCCGCAGTCCGATGAGACGTCGATGTTCTCTTGCGATTCGCGTTCTGTGGATTGGACTGCGGGTGCTTCCAATTTAAATTATTGTTAGCTGGATTACTTTTATTATTTTTTACATTCGGCTTAGGTTTCGCTACATAGGATTTTAAGTTTTGACTTGACTTAGTTATAGCTTTGTTAGCTTTTAGATCTTCTGACAACGATTCCCCGAACAAATGTTTATCACGCTTGGACTCCTTCAGTGTATCTTTCAATTTATTATATAAATATATATAATCTAAATATAATCTAAGATACGAGAAACATGTCGCGGAATTAGTGCGTAGCTGCTTTTACAGGTTACGAATTCTATACAAAATGCGACCATATTTATCAGAAGATTTGCGAGTACGTTTGGTTGAATCGCTAGTTCTGTCCAAGTTAAACTATGCGGACACTGTATATGGACCACGCCTGCTAGCACGCACGGATCGGTTGATCCAGAGAGTCCAGCACGCCACTGCCCGTTTTTGCTTCACAATAGCACGTAGAAGCCATGTTACGCCTTTTTTTAATGATAGACTAATCCTTAAAATGAAATCACGGCGTAAGCTTCACTTGGCATCCCTCATGTTTGGCGTCATTCATTGTCAGCAGCCTGTATACCTTTATAACAAGCTCAGTTGGGTAACTAGCAGACGCGACTGTGACAGCAGACAGTGTTCACAACAGCTGTCTATATTGCCTCACAAAACAGCTGCATTTAGAGGTAGCTTCCGTTATGCGGATGCGGTAGTATAAATGAACAGAAAAAAAAATAACTTGAATATTATATCTTATTATTACATAGCTGATGTAGCTGGCTGGTTGTCGGGTGGATTTTCACTTCATTTGGTAGTCTGGTTGACTTTCCCATTGCAAAACGGGCGGGTGACCTGGAATTTTTAAATACACTTATTTTAATATGGTTTTTTTTTCAATTGTTCTTTTTTTTAGGAGGGTTTTGTAACTTACATTATACTTATTTCTCACTGTTTTTATGTTATAGTTTGGTACTTAGTTATTGTTAAGCATTTAAGTATATACACTTACCTATGGAGTGTGGCCATCGTGCTCCGGTATCAACTGCTGATCAACAATCAGTTCATAGACGATCCATATTTAGTTGTTAAGTTCATAATGAAACGTTTCGCTATTGTACGACGAACATGTAAGTTTGCAGTGCAGCGCGTGTGCGCGCGGTGCGTGCGGTGAGAGGTCTGACCGGTCTGTCGCTTGTCTCTGTCTTCCTTCGGTCACAGAACATATACCTAGATACAAGTACTAAAGTACGACGTCGACTCCGCCTCATGCCCCCCCGCGCCCGCGCTGCTAGTGCGTGATGTTATTGTTATTGTTTTAATTGTGTAGACACTTTAAGTTTATATTACATGTATATTCTATGTATCATCATATTTGGCCAGTGTACTCACTGTTTTGCGCGTTCGTGAGTCACTATAATTAGGGTCCCGTAGAAAATCAGTGCCAGCATGTCTGGTATCATGCTGAACGGGGTCCTATTGTCGTCACGACCTAACCATGACAGATATCCATGTATTTCTTCCTTTTTTGTATTTTTGTGTGTTATTACGACGGTTACTGTATATTTATAATCATGCTTGTTTGGTTATGATAGCAATAAATATTATTTCATTTCATTCATTTAATTTCATTATTATTAAGTGTTGATATTAAAAAATTTCGCCTAAGCTTTGTATCTATGTAATGAGTATCACACAATAATCGGCAAGCGTTGCTTATATGCTTTAACAAAATTTGGTTTTTATCAGATTTTTCCTGGACTAGGATATCCATTACGCTGGCAAGGGCAGAGAGAACAACGCCCAGTTGTCCCTGTCGCACAGCTAAGGAGGCATCCTTTTTCTGTAAAATCTCCGATACTGCCGCTTTAACTTCGGGGTTTAAAGTCGGTGCTTTAAACAGTAAGCAATTGCCAGGAATCGGATACTCTTCTATTATTTTATCTTTGTGATCCATTTTTAAACCATTTTGTAATACATGTAAAAGCCTTGCCGCAATATCAGCATATATGTTTTTTTCCTGAAACAGCTTCCTCAGTCGGAGCATCCCCTAAAATGGTAAGTATCTCATCGTCCAAATGCTCCGAAGTTAAAAAAGAAGACAAAGGTTCAACAGCTTGGTCATTATTATCATGTTCTATAACTACAACGCCTGACGTTGACGGTTGTGGTGTTAACTGGTCTCCTGCTGAGGATGTGAGCCGTTCTATGGCCTCAATCGGAGTATGAGACGCACCAGGGGGCGGTTCTTTTTCTCCTTTCACATCTGAATCTTGATAATTGTTAATACAGTCGTCAGTTTCCGACTCTGCAAAGACAATGAACTTATTGTCAAGGTGAGAAGGTATTGATCCCTAAAATCAATCGCATCACCAAACTTGTTGTCAAGACGTGAAGGTATTGATCCCGAAAATCAATCGCATCACCAACTTATTGTCAAAACGTGAAGGTATTGATCCCGAAAATCAATCGCATCACTAACTTATTGTCAAAACGTGAAGGTATTGTTCCCGAAAATCAATCGCATCACCAAACAATTTTTACATAACTGTTGCATGTAACATTTATCTAATAATTTAATTTTCTATGTAGGTATTTATCTAATAATTTAATATTTGTGTAGGTAACAGTCCCGATATGTACAGTTCACAACACATTTCTACAGCAGCATGATTATAGTTCTTTTCAATATTAATAAAATTGTAGTGTCGTATATAACTCATTGTTAAAAAAATATACCGATATATCGTGCAGGTAACAATCCCACTATGTATTGTTCGCAGCACTATTTAAGGCACAAATATTGCTGCATGACATGTACCTACACTACAGTATAACCAGTATAACCGAATAAAATAACTCGGGTAATAAGGCACAATGTACGCGGTCAATAATTATTATTTTATTATTGTAACGTGAGGGTAACAGTCCCAGTATGTACTGTTCGCATCACTATAGGTTAAAACTTCATACACGAGTCATAGTGACATACAAAATACATTTCTAGAGAATAATTATAATGTGAGTACGGCAACAAACCTACATTGTCACGGCCATCTAGTATGTAAATAGGTCAAATCGAATTCTAGGAAGAAGAGAAATTTGCAACGACCAAATGATTTAAATTTGCTATAATAACAACACTTTTAAAACACTCACCATAATATTCCTCTCTCGCAGAACTAGAAGAGGAGTATGATCTCCGTCGTCGTTTTCTTAACTCCTGCGTCAATTTTTTCAACAGCCGTTCACTATCGTCGTTCCTATCCCTATGTATCCGCTTTTTACCCATGTTGAAAGAAGTTTTGCACTGTATAAATAACTTTTTAACACGAACACACGTAATTTGTAACACTATTTAAAAAAGAAAACTATTAAGTAATAACGCAATTAGAGATACTTATTGCACAGTTTGACAAGTAACGGCCCGATCTGCACGAAAACAGATAATGAGAACAAAATGGCGTGCTGACACAAAGCTGGATCGGTGGCATGGGTTGGGGTAGTCAAAAAATTACTTTTAATTTTTCAGATTCATATTATTTCTTTAAATATTCGTGGTAATGGCCGGAAAATACGAAACAGTACTACAAGTCAATATTAATCGCGAGAATTGAGCAGCGTAAGCATAATTGTTTACATCTCTGTTTTTTTAATACGAGGCTGCTCGCTACAAACTATAAACAGGTTCACTAAGAAGACTTAGGAATTTTCTTCCTACTGCCACCAAAATTGCACTTGCAAACTCTCTTCTAGTACCCATTATTGATTAGGCAGATATCAGATATCCAGATCTTGCCAAAAACCAGCTTGAAAATCTTGAGCGCCTTCAAAATCTCTGTATACGATTCATATTTGGATTACGCAACTACGATCATGTCTCACAATTTCGAACACAACTCAAGTGGTTACCTATACGATATCGCCGGAATGCTCACTTTCTTTCTTTCTCAACTCCCTCCTATCTTAAAGGACGATTCGAATTCCTTCATGATACGCATAACCGTTATTTAAGGTCATTAGAAATTTAAACTAAAGATGCCAGTACATTCAACAGCTTTTTATGATAAATCGTTTTCTGTCACTGCTGTTCGGCTATGGAATGCATTATCGTTTCACATAAGGCAGGCTCAGACGGTAACAAGGTTCAAATCTCTAGTCAAGGATCACTATGTATCATTATAACATTTCTTACATAAAATTATTAGTATGTATTAAATATTGTTGTTTATGTATGTGTATATATATATGAATAGTTATTTATGTATGAGTAGGTAGGTATATTATTGTACTATATATTTTATATCCGTATATATTTATATATATATTATTAAGTATAGTCATAATTTACTAGTACACTGACAACTACCATTTCTTTCCTACCAATAATATCCATCCAAAGGTTGCCTGGTAGAAATCGCTGTTAGCGATAAGGCCCCCAATTGTACTATGTTTGTAAAATGATCCATTTTTAATGTCCAACTTAGTGTACAATAAAGTGTTAAATAAATAAATAATAATTATATAAACCAATATCCGTTCATTTACAATATATTAAAATAACGCCGTCGCCTCACACATCAATATAAATGATGGTCATTCATCGTCCGTTTGTACATATTGTCGCCAGTTGAGCTTGACAGATGATAGCCTCGTATTGCTGCACACCAACAAACAAATATGACGGCATCACGCTCTCATAAACGAGCTCAAATATTATCCTTTAACAAATTACCACACTGTCTGCCTCGAAAAAATTAAACAACATTAAACATGAAACAATGTTACTAAGCGACACCACAAAATCTTTGTCAATGATTCACTAGAGAGCCCCGGGCCGAATTTTATACACCTTTAGGTATTCATCGAGATTTTGTAAAGCGGAAATCAAGCTTCCGTAATCCCAATCGAAATGTTTTAAACCCCTTGTATGCCGGAACGCAGATCTACGCGGGACACAATAGCTTTTTAATTGTGTCTGGTATTCCGGCATACAAGAGGTTAATGGAATCGCTTTGGACCTTCCCTCTGAGCGGTGTTTAAATTTAAGTGATTTTTTAAAAGGATTTTAAAATAACAAAGAAAAGCGCCACTAATTGTGTTGTCGAAGACATAAAAGAGATTTAATGAAAGTAAGTAATTAATTTATTTTGTTAGGGTGATGTTATTGAATAATTGCAGAGATTTTTTACACTATAATTATTTTTTAGGTGGCAGTTCAAAGGTGTCTATACACATTAGAGGCACTTTAAGTGTCCGCGGGATGTCTAGAGGTCACCAGTAGGTCTCCTCGTGTAAGTAGCTGTTAATGAAGCGAATTGTAATTACATATTCATTAAACAGATAGATTTAATAATTTTTAGGAATATACATTAAATAAACATAATTTTGTAATCTACATGAAGCTTAATCTAATCTTAATGTCTAAGTAGTATATGTACAAAAAAAACGTAAAAAGAGATTAAAAGTTGAAAATATTTACACGGTTTAGGCGTCGTAAAATGCCTCCGCATCAATGTCATCGGGTAACGTGCCCAGAAGGCTGGCAGCATTGCCACGCTGGATGGCAATGCTGATTCTCTGAGCAAAGAATAAACCAGCCTTATGGTCACGTGAGACGTCGATTAAACGTTTCGAAATTTCCCGGAACATTTCATTAAACTGTTCTTATAATACAAAAATGACAATATTATTCTGTGAATAGCAAATTAATAAGCTGTGAAATAAAACTCAGGTTACTGAAAATTTTACCTCTCTTGGAAAATGTTCCAAAACGATGACGTATAAAGACGATACGCAATATATAACTCACGACAAATTATAACGTTGTTGTACTGATGATGATCAGACGAAAGATATATGTATTTAATATGTCTCAGTTTACATGTCCACTGTTATCTGGGTCATAAAACTAATTAATGAGTAAAATATAAACAAAAATGCACAATGCATGTAAATAAGACCAAGACAAAAAGAAGTCATATTTGCAGTATTGTAAAAGTATTATGAGGCAATGTTTTGGTTAGTACTATTACTAAATATTTGAAAAGCTATAAACAAGCCTTTGTCAGTATTAATGTTTTATTCCATATTTGTTCAAAACATTACAACAACCCAAATACAAATTCGTTGACTGGCACAAATAATAGCGATAAAGATCTAGGGGAATAATAACAAATAGTAACATCTCGATCGGTATTATCATCTTCATCACATTCATATGTAAATTAAATCAATGTCTATATAAAGGGCGATAGCAGACCCTTGATTGCAAGTTTCCGCACGCAATTTGGCAATAAACCTGCAACTACGGAACTAAAATTTCAACGCAACTTTATTTTTATTAAAGGAAGTCGTTAGACGGTATCTGAACCACCTCGCACTGTTATAACCGAATTTAGTTTAAGGGAAATGCAGTGTAAGCATAATTATAATAATTAATATATAAGCCATTACCGCCATGCGGCCAGTTAGTTAGCATACAGTTAGTATTCAGTTCGCATCAGTCATCTACCGCGCCAACATCGTACATCTCGCGGTCGCGAAAGCTTGAGTTCGGTCTAGTTAAGTCAGTCATGGTTGTGTAATTTCGGGTGTAAAATAATAAACGTTTTTCAGCAGTGAAAAATAGTTTTTTTTTAAACTCGCTACGTACTCCACGCAAAACATTGGTGTCAGAAGTGGGTTGCTGTTGGCTTTCTGGATCCATATTCAGACCGCAGCATCTGGACAGTGCGAAATGAAAGTGTACTAGCAGCGCAAGGTCGACGATCAGCCTCCGCTCTCATAGCGTGAGCCCGCACCACACCAGATAGAGGATAAGTTTCAGCCCCTCGCAGCGTGAGCACCCATCGATACACGCAAGTACACCCCTTAGCCCACTGTCAGCCTCTGCTTTATAGCGTGAGCCAGCGCTTACCCTTACAGCCTTGACCTTGACTAGAGTGTAGGCGACCGTCAGCCTCCGTTATTAAGCGTGAGCCGGCGCCGCACCAATCGAGACCGTTACCAAAACTTCTACTGAGCCTTGAAAACCCTCTGGGTGTAAAGCAGCTCGACGTCTTCAACTACAGGGTGATATCCGCACCCTATGATGCAGCTAACTCACCTTATTCTCTTCGTCTTCATGTGGAACACGAAATCAACATCAACGTAAGTCTTATACCTATTTCCAAACTCTTTGTGTTGTGTTGTGTTTGTGCAGTGTTTTGTAATAAAAGCAGAGCATTCTAAAAAGCGTGTGCGTCATTTCGTAACTTCTAAAAGGAAAATCTAATTATAAGTACGTATTTTACATTGACCTTATAACAAATATTAATTATTTTTTATATCTTATAAACTAAATCTTATATCCTAATTATTATATTAGTAATCAAGTTGTCCTAAGGTCATATCTACTAAATCTTAAAGTTATCTAAATATTTGTTAACTACTCATTATTTATGACGGATTCCGAATATTCAGTAAAATCTGAAAAAGATATTAAAAAGCCTACAAAAATGTCCAATGCTACGACGCTGAATTTCCTTACTAAATTTATTAAACCATATGATGGTAAAAGAAAGACTCTCCCCGCATTCCTCACGAACTGTGCCAAACTATGCCATTTCACTCGCCTCTGACGAACAGTAGACTATTTTATGTAAATTTATCATTTCCCAATTAGAAGGTAAGGCACAAGTAGCGTGTTCTTTGAAAACTTTTAGTAACTGGTCAGAACTTAAAGATTTTCTAAAACAAAACTTTAGCGAGAGGAAACATTCTACACATCTCTTGTCCGACCTACAAAATTGCAAGCAAAACTTACCGTCGGAAACTGTCTCACAATAGTCTTTGAGAATTGAATCATGCCTAACGCGTTTGTTATCAGATGTGCATTTCTCTTGTGATAAAAAGGATGAATTAGTTGGTAGAGTTGCCGGTATCGAAGACTTGGCACTCAACACTTTCCTAATGGGCCTAAATCCAAGTTTTTCATATATATTGTTCGATTTCGTAACTCTAAAACGCTAAACGAGGCCGTCATACATGCCATTGAGGAAGAAAAATTATTTAACGCTTCCAAATTTTCCTTAAAATCGCCAAAAACATGTTCGACCTGTAACAAACAAGGTCACTTGTCTTCCGAATGTTTTCGGAATAAAAACAAAAACGTGAAATCTTATAATATGCATTTTACTAATCCTAATACTTATCAAAATCATGTTCCCATGCGAACTCAATCGTCCCAAAATCCTAATAATTTCCCACGGAAAATCTGCGCATATGGCAAAAATCCCGGTCATTTGATAACCGAGTGTCGCAAACGGCAGTACAATAATCAACGCCGTAATATACAACAACCTGATACTCAGGCACAGAGTAGTGATACGCGCAGAGACAACGCTAGTGTAAACTTTTGCCATACGAATAATATGGCCGTGAACCACTCAGACGCTAATAAAACATTAGTTTCTGAACTTTAAAACAAATCGGATTCTGTATTCTGACACAGGATTTAAAAATGACACGATTCTTTCTAAATCTTATTAATCTCAGTTTCAAAACAGGGACATGAGTCATACCAAATCTTATGAAAATACTATATCTTATCCTGAATTTTATACCAAATCCTATGATAATAATAAATCTTATTCTAAATCTTATGCTAAATCATACGATAATGCTAAATCTTATACTAAATCTTATGATAATACGAAATCTTATACTAAATCTTACGACTATTCTAAATCTTATGCTAAATCTTACGATAATCATCATCAGCCTTTAACAGTCCACTGCTGGACTAGGCCTCTCCTTTGAAAGGAGGAATTGGCCTACTATACCACGCTGGCCAAACGGGTTGGTATTGGGTTTGTATCAAGTTTTCATTCTCTTACAGTGCTGTTCTCTGCATAATATGCTCCCTATGTCGGCTCTTACGACACCCATGGGATGATATGGGGTGGTGACATACCGTATTCTTAATCCGTCACTACACGGACTAGGGACGATAATGCTAAATCTTATACTAAATCTTATGATAATATGAAATCGTATACTCTTACGATAATTCTATATCTTATGATAAATCTTATGCTAATCTTAAATCTTTTACCAAATCTTATGATAATTCTAAATTTTATGATATTACTAAATCTTATACTAAATCTTATGACTATACTAAATCTCAAAATGATACCAAATCTCATACTAATTCTAAATCTTGCAAGGAATCGTGTAGCAATCATAATTTACCTTTTAGGAATAGTTATGATAACCCGGAAAGCAAACTTACCTCTTATCCGCCGGATGACTTTTCACCGTCACGCCTGAAATGTTCTTAATCTGATCAGAATGATATACCAATTTACGAAATTAATTCGTTTATTAAAAAGGTAACACTTCCACATATCTTCTTATTTACTAAGCATACTACCAGGTCACTTGTTCTATTAATCGACAGTGGATCTAGCATTTCTTTAGTTAAAGAAGAAAGCCTTTATAAAAAGCCTCAACTTTCCTTAGAAATAGTGCGACTGAAAGGAATCAATGATAGTGGCACGTGTTGTCAAACATTAGGCACCTTCGAAATGCAGTTTTACTTATCTTTGGAAGTTCATTCTTATAAATTTCACGTCGTAAAGAATGATGTTAGCCTCGATTATGATGGCATAATAGGCAAAGATCTTTTAGGTCATCTTAAAGCAGTCATAGACAATGACAAGGAATGTTTAATAATTCTAAATCATCCTTTACCTTTACGTTTCAAGTTGCCAATTTACAAAATCCCAGCTCGTTCTGAAGCCGTAATTGAATGTGGAATGTCAAACAATAGTGATGAATTACCTTTTCTTAAAGAAGCCTTTGTTCTTGACCATTAGATTTCTGAAGGCGGTTATGTCGCTTTTCTAAATACTACTGAATCCGAGATCGAAATAAATAACTATTCCGTTAATCTTACGCGTATGGAAAATAACTTCGCAGAGTGTCTGACAACTTCAGACATTGAGACTATAAATAAAGCTTCACTTCCTGACATTGATAGATATAATCAAGTTCTAAATCAAATTCGAACCTCTCACCTAAATTCAGAAGAAAAAACAACTCTATTAGACTGTTGTTCTCAATTTACAGACGTTTTTCATCTTGAAAGTGAACCTCTCACCTGTACTAGCACTATCAATCACTCTATAAACACAGGGAATGCCACCCCAATCCACGTAAAGCCGTACCGTTTTCCAGAGTGCCACAAAGAAGAAGTAGACAGTCAAATAACCAAAATGCTCGAACAATATATCATACGCCCGTCTCAATCACCATGGAGCGCCCCTGTATGGGTCGTCCCGAAGAAGGCAGATGCCTCAGATAAACGAAAATGGCGTATAGATATCGATTATCGTCGTCTTAATGACGTCACGGTGTCCGAAATCTATCCTATACCGTTAATAACAGACATTCTTGACCAACTAGGGCATTCTAAGTACTTCACGACCCTAGACCTTGTAAGTGGTTTCCACCAAATTTCCTTAAATCCTGCTGACGCGGCAAAAACAAGATTCACAATTGTAGGCACAAATGAAACGTCTGGTCACTACGAATTTACCCGAATGCCTTTTGGCTTAAAACATGCCCCTAGCACCTTCCAACGCCTCATGAATACAGTTCTATCTGGTCTCCAAGGATTACACTGCTACATTTATTTAGATGATTGTATTTTGTACTCACCAGATCTCCCCAGTCACATTGAAAAACTAAAATTAGTCCTTGAGAGGTTCCGTCAACATAATCTAAAATTGCAACCAGATAAGTGCGAGTTCTTACACCGCGAAGTTACTTATCTTGGTCATGTCATCACCGATAAAGGTGTCTCACCCAATCCAGACAAGGTAAAGGCCATCGAAGGCCTTCCAACTCCTAAAAACCCCAAGGACATAAAATCATTCCTAGGTTTAGTCGCTTATTACCGCAGATTCATAGAAAACTTCTCGAAAATTACCAAACCACTTACCTCTCTTTTAAAGAAAGATGTCGCTTTCCATTGGACGCAAGAACAAGAACTTGCATTCCAAACCTTAAAAAATAAATTAGTCTCAGCACCTCTTCTTCAATATCCTGATTATTCAAAACCTTTCATACTTACCACTGACGCATCTAATTATGCCGTTGGAGCCATTCTTTTCCAAGGTGAAATTGGCAAAGATAAGCCGATAGCCTATGCGTCACGTACTCTAAACAAAGCAGAAGAAAACTATTCCACCACGGAAAAAGAACTTCTAGCTATTCTTTTTGGCGTGAAGACGTTCCGTCCCTATTTATATGGCTACCAATTCAAAATCGTTACCGATCACAGACCGTTTGGTTGTTCAACGTTAAAGATCCAGGTAGTCGTCTTATACGATGGCGCCTAAAACTAGAAGAGTATAATTATGAAATAGTGTACAAACAAGGCAGATTAAACTCTAATGTCGATACCTTATCTAGGTATCCCGTAAACGCGTTAACCTCTAATTCAAATTTAAATAAATCAACTTATGAATAATATTTTAAAAAGCAATTCTTAAAAACTACATCTAATAACGATACAATTATAGAAGAGCGTAGTCAATCACTTCATTTAGCCAAACAAAAATATATAGCATGTCCGATGTCTCTGGACCTCGACTACTCCATGCCGCATTGCGAGCAATTGTTATCACTCATTGAAAATGCTGACGAGTTTAAAGCCCGTGAACGTGAACTTGAAACTGTTCACATTGTAGATTCTAATAATAGAACATTTTATTTTCTTTTTACGAAAATACATCATTACGATGAAACTAGTTATAGAACTATTTATAAATTACTTATGGAATTGGGTAACAAAATCATATCTAACCAAAACTACGAAAAAGAATTAGCTATATCAGATTTTTCGGAGCCATTTACTAAATTACTTTACATTAAGATCTATAATATGATATCATACATTTTTCATGACACTCAAATCAATATACATATATATAAAAATCAAATCATATATCCAACTCCTGCTGAGGTCCCTAATATTCTAAAAGAAAATCATGGTACTACTATTGCTGGTCACCCAGGTGTTAAAAGTTATATATAGTAGGATAAAAGCATCCTACTATTGGAAATGGGTGGTATTTAAACGCAAATCAAATAAAATACTTTTTTTATGAAATAATAATCCAAATTTCCATCAAAATTACTGATTGCACAGCAGAATACACAACTCAAAGTATTAGAAAACACACTACAATTTATTTACGTAACGTACGGCTGTTTATCTTAATGCAAAGCAATTTTATTAATGCACTGCTTATAATGACTAATATCCCTTATGGGTTGTATTTAACTGTTAGTCAAAAATACTAATTTTCCATCAAAAATACTAATTGCACCGCTAAGCTAAGTTGACGGAGCCCTGCTTCGCAGGGCTCCTATTTTTAAGAGAAGGGTCACAAGAGAACCTAACATAACCTATTAAGTTTTCTGAGTGGATAAGTTTACTCGGATAGATATTTTGCTTTTACAGTGAGTATCTTCTA
Organism: Euclidia mi; assembly: GCA_944739405.2. Taxonomy (NCBI): domain Eukaryota; kingdom Metazoa; phylum Arthropoda; class Insecta; order Lepidoptera; family Erebidae; genus Euclidia; species Euclidia mi. Next base: position 82,336,322 of record OX123183.2, read on the forward strand.
CATGCGCACTAGTTAATTTGCTGTGCAGTTAGTATTTTTGATAAACATTCAGAATTTTTGTACTTAAATAAATTTATTTGTATCGGATTATGAGGATAAAAGTAATGTCATGCTGATGTATTTTTTATTTTTTTCTGCAGTAATAGTTTTGTTAAACATTCAGTTTATTTGTAGTAGGTAAAGTAATTTATTTGATTTAAAAAAGCATATAAATGATGAAAATATATTGATATGTGATTATTTATTTGATGTGCAATTAATAATATCCCATTGGAAATCGATGCGTTCTGATATCGAACGATTAGTTAAAGACTGTAGACTATGTCAAATAAATAAACCTTTACGCTCTTCGGATAAAGCCCCTATGATTATTACCTCCTCATGTAACAAACCTTTTGAAAGATTAGCCCTAGATATCGTTGGTACTCTGCCCAAAGCTGGCCTTCAAAAGTTCAAATACATACTAACTCTTCAAGATGATCTGACAAAGTTTTCTTCCGCTTATCCTATGATTACATGTTCAACTGATGAAGTTGCTCGAAACCTAATTCATTTCTTTTCTCTATTCGGATTTCCTAAAATGATTTTTACAGATCAGGGTACCTGCTTTACCTCCGATCTCTTCAAGCAACTAACTGACATTCTAAAAATCAAAAACCTATTTTCAACACCGTATCATCCTCAAACCAATGGTGCTCTAGAAAGGAGTCACGCCACTCTCAAGGAGTATCTCAAGTCATTCGTGAACGAAAATCACAACGATTGGCATTGCTATCTAGCAACTGCAATCTTATCGTATAATACAACTCTCCATTGCACAACAGAATTTACTCCCTTCGAGTTATTATTTGGCCATAAGCCTTCCATACCCAGTAGCTTATATGAAACAAACGATGGCACAACCTATCATGTTTATATTCGCGCCTTACAGTATAGGATGCGTTTTTCTCGCGAAAGGGGTTAAGAAAATATAATAAAGAGTAAAGAAACATCTAAGAAATATTATGATGCAAATTCCAGTTCTAAAACTTACAAAGTCGGTGATATGGTTTATTTAAGATATCACCATAGATAAAGAAAAGCCTTATCTCCCATTTGGAAAGGACCCTATAAAATAGTCAAAGTCCACGGTAAAAATAACGTCTTAACTTGTTGTAAATTTAATAAGATTATAAATAGCAGTTTTCATGAATTTTCCCCTATCTCGTTAGCAAACGTGGATTTGGAATCATTAAAATTAGCTTCGCATAACCTAGATAGCTTAGAAAACCAAATAAATAATGTACAAAATCAATCTCATATTGTAAAATATGGACATTATTATTCCACATTAACTTATATAATAATCAGTACAATGATTGTTTATGCGCTTTATAAATTATACAAGAAATGCTTTGCTAAATGTGTTAATCCATCCTGTTGTATACAGATATACAATCATTGTTATAATGATAGTAAAAGTAGCAATGAAACCTCAATAAGCCATGCTATGGAATTAACTACCATATCTGAAAACTCAGATGAATTTGACAGAAGGTCAATTCATAGCTTGCCAGAAATTGAGATAAACAAAGTAAATAAAAATGTAAAATTTTGGCAATTTGAAAAGTCCAATCGTAATCTAAGCATTTATTAGTAATGACAATAATTTCCATGTTCTACACTATATTGAATTGTTATTATAAGAATTTTTATTTTAGGAGTATTCTCCACTTAGTTTATATAATTTTAATCTAGACTTATAATGATTTTAATCATATAAAATTTTATTTTTACATTACTACTTTTTTAATACTTTTACACTACTTTCTATGTCTTAATAAGTAATTGTAAAACTCAAGCTCTTGCACGCGGTTTTCATTCAACTTCGCATTCATCTTATTTAAGATGAAGCTTCGTCTTCAAGGGGGGACGTGTTATAACCGAATTTAGTTTAAGGGAAATGCAATGTAAGGATATTATAATTAATAATAATATATAAGCCATTACCGCCATGCGGCCAGTTAGCATACAGTTAGTACTCAGTTCGCATCAGTCATCTACCGCGCCAACATCGTACATCTCGCGGTCGCGAAAGCTTGGGTTCGGTCTAGTTATTGTGGGTGTAAATTAATAAACGTTTTTCAGCAGTGAAAAATTGTCTTTTTTTTAAACTCGTTACGTACTCCGCGCAAAACAGCACGTATTAACATACATAATTATAGGTAGTTTAACAAATGGAACGGTGCCAACTCGATTCAACCTAAATTATACGACTATTACAGTTGTAAGGTTTCCGTTGGTAAGGGAAACACTATGTTTTCTGATATTCTTCTTATTTCTCGACATAGGCGGTTCCACTGACAAATTTATAGACTTTTATTAGCTTCGTTATTTGTTATCTCGATTCAAACTAGTTATGACGCCTCTTGATTTTCAAAGTTTGGCCAGTCTATACTTATGTTGCCAACATTCAAATTACCAAAGGCTGAGTCTCGTTTGTTTGAAATTGTAATTTTAGTTTTTGAGACAATTTAAATTAAATTTTCTGAATAACCTTTGATTTGAAAACCTAATTTAAGTAATTTACCATTGTATCCCATATCTCATTAAACTGACGCCTGGTTATTGCAAAGACGTATTTTAGACAGAAAAATAAAACAATTTAAAGAGAACATTTTATCAATCCTTTTGTTGCTGAAGTTAAATTACAATAAAAAAAGTGATTTACACAGTGGAAAATTTATGTTCTTACAACAGAATAGATACCTATAACGAAGTTCATTCTGTCGATCACTCATAGCATATTACATACATACATACACATACATAGTCTCACGCCTATAACCCCGAAGAGGTAGGCAGAGGTGTATTTCTACACCCACTTTTCGCTAGATAGGTATACTTTAGTCCCACGTAATAAGGGGCGAGCCTATTGCCGTACCGGGCACATTTCCAGACACCGTGCTGCTACTGAGAATTTCGTGACAGAAAAACCCAATAACACTGCCGGACCCAGGAATCGAACCCGGGACCTCCTGATCCCCTCCCACGCGCACATTTCTGCCGCGAGACCAACGAGGCAGTCGTATAGGGTTTGATGTCGAGTTTTCCGTCTCTACGCAAAGATGGTATTTGCATCGTGTTATCCCTTAGTCGCCTCTTACGACACCCACGGGAAGATAGGGGGTGGTGACACTTGTATTCTATGCCGTCAACCACACGGCGGACCTACCACATAGCATATTATTTACTTGTAAATTTTTTTTTAGCGTTTCATTAAGAGTTATGAGTAAAATGTTTCATTGCAACATTTTTTTTACGAAAATACGTTCTACAATGTCGACGTTTGCAATATAATGATGGTTTTTACAGTCTAAGGTTTTTGTGACATTAACCTTCTGTAGAACAAAACAAACTGACTGTATATTCCCCTTTATTGTCAAGTACGAGGGCCCTGTCGCTGACACTTCAATTTAGTACCGACCCTTGGTTTGAGAAAAGTCCTTTCACCGGTCCACCCATTATTTAAGCACTTGCAAGCACCAAATAAGAGCCTATTTCCACTGTAAATAACCTCATTTCTGTGCACAATTTGCTTAGATATCATTATAATGAGCAATGGCAAGCCACCGTACATTATCAGTATCGCATTAAGACTTCGCGAGCATTAGTACAAATAGTTTAAAAAGATAGATCTAAGGCCTATTAAGTAAAATGTAATTACAGAATATTTTTATGTTATGGGATTTTAATGGAAAACGAAGTTAAAGAGTTGTAAGTTACACCTCGCGCATTTAGTGTGGGCAGGTCTGAAGTTAGTCACTAATATGGTTATAGTATATCGTCTGTGGTCACTATTGTCACAGCTGTAACAGTAATAAGTTCACGTATATGCAGTGCAATGAATAAACGTACATTGCGCAAAACGCTAATGACTAGGTAACGTCAGGTGACGTTTCAAGTAGCTATGTAAATATCCGAGCTCTTTGCTAATATACCTATCTGATCTCTTCTTCCACCTTGAAATTGGCAAAATCATCGATAATTATACGATTGTTTTGTTTTTCGTGTGAGCGTGTGGCCAACTCTGGTGTCGGAGTTTTCAGACCGCCCGAAGGCCTCCGACATGGCCTAACGATCCTTATCCTTGGACAAGAACCGGGACCGATAGCTTTACGTGCCCTCCGAAGCACGGTAGCGCTCAGATGTAAATGCCACACACGGTCACCCATTCAAGTGGTAACCTGTGCAAGCGTTGCTTAACTTTGCCGATCTGTTACGAACGGCAAGCCAAGTCTCGCTACGAGCGCTACGATAATTATACGATAGGGCCAGGGCATAATAAAAAAAAAAATACGTAGGTATCATGAGCATAACAGAACTGTGATTGGAATGTTAAATCATCTGAGAGTACCTTTTCCAACACTTCTACGATTTTCTTTATAATTATATAGATATATCACACTTTTCTGTAATTATGTTGCTCTATACTCTATCCAGCAAACTTGCACTAATTATACTTTGCAAACTCTAGCGCCATTTAGCATTTAGGGTTAATTTACTAATTTGACCTTAGACAAATGATTGGTATCGCTTCGCAATACTAGACTCCGCGCTGCCTAAGAAAAATAGCTCCGTAAATGAGGCATCTCATTATGACAGTGTGTGTCAAACAAAAGCAACAAGACGCATGCGTGAAGAATTGTGTTGTCAGCTTCTCAACAGTTACCCTAGTAAATCGGAAAATATTTTATCCTGTGGTCTAGCGGATAAGTTCTTGGTCTCAAAATCAGTTAAGAAAATTCTTAAAAATTACAATTCATTAAAAGCTTCAATATATTTGTGTATAGGTTAGGCGTACCGCGTAAGTTCCTTTATGAGAAAAATGGTGGGTATATTATCCAATGATAAGGCCTCATTTTATTATGATGGTTTGTTTTATGTACTAATAGTATTTTGCAAATTATTATTAGAAATAACCATAGAGAAAATAAGGTGTTTCCAAAACGGTGCTTTCTATTTCCATGCTACTAGTCCATATGAATTTAGTTAGACATTATTAATTTAACATGAATAGTCGTAAAACTACTTTGAATAAAACAATAATCGTACACACTTAATTATACATAATATAATTAGGTAAACCATGTTTCTTGGGAAAGATGTTTAGTTTCAAACAACTAACATTTTTCACCTTATTTGTAAAGTTATAAACATAAAATAATATAGAAAAAGGTAAAATATATAATAAATAGGTTAGATAAAAGAAATAGTAAAATATAGCAAAATACAATAACTATAGATTCACATAATAAAAATGTCAACTGTGGGGAAGTTGATTCTTGTACTAGCAGCAACACTGAATGGCGTTTTCGGTTTTTTGTAATTTTATGTTGAAATTTCATAATTATTCTTATTTTACAGATAGTATGTGATACCAGAGACCTTCTTATGTTTTGTTGAGTTATTTTTACTCAGGATAAAAGCGCAACTTGGCATTGTTCAGCGAATTATTTCCTTAATTAATTTGGTGGATAGGTATACGGCTGTCAGTGTGACAGGCAACCATGCCAGCTGGCATGCTTTTTTCTGCCTCATTTTACAAGTTTGAGGGCTCCGTCTAGTAGAGCAGAGCGAGACCAATTATTAGTCTATGGATTTGACGTTTCATCAGCCCTATGTGTATATCATAAAATAGTAATTAAGTGAAAATAAAATATGTTTGGTAACATAAAGCATTTATTTACATTTTAACCATTATATCATGCCTCTACCCAGACTTCTTCGAAAAACTGAACTGGTGACGGAATAATAGCTTGACGACGAATATATCCCTGATACCATACAGTGCACATAATGTGTTATCATCAAATCCCATAATACACAAATAAAAAATCTGTTCAAAACATAAAATTCAATACGAATTAGATTTTTGTCTCAAACGTATGTCCAGTATTACAACAACGTAATTGTGCAACACCATAAGTAGTTATTCAACACGCAGGATGCAAAAGCTTAACTGAAAGCAGAAACGAAAGCTAAGCTAAGAAAAGTTAACAAAACAATGCGAAAATGCGTAAAATAAATATAATACAGACCAAAGTATAGTCCGTTCAAAGTTATTTTACCTCTAGCTGTAAGATTGGCCAACCTGGGTGTTGTGTTGCTATATTTGGTATATAAAACTCCCATTTTAAATATACATTATTGCTAAAAATGTACTTATTTTATTATTGCCTAAGCGATCGTATTATATATTTGGAAGTAATGTTTGTAACAAAACCTCTTGATATTGGAATGGCTATATGCATGTACATTTATTTTCTTACGACACAACTAATTTCCTATGAAGATAAGTAGTTATAATAAAAATGTTGTCTAATTAATATATAAAGGTAAACGCATCATAATTACGCCAACGTGAGGTTCTAATTACCAAATACAAAAACTGCAAATTTAATTTTCATATTTATTTTGAATAAGAATGATGTGGGTGTAATATTACACCTCTGCCTACCCCTGCATGGAAACAAGCGTGAGTCTATAAGAATGATCCATGTGGACTGCCAATGTTATGATGATTCGTAACTGCTGTCATATTCTGTATCAGACTCAGAATTTAATTCTATTATGAACCTGTCCTTTTCAACATCGGTAGACCCATCTGTTTCACGAAGCTTGTCTTCAATGTGGCGCTCATGTTTGCATTGTTTTTGTCAGTCTTCTGCAGTGATAGATTGAAAAGCTTCTTCAGCTAAATTCACAATGTTGGTTGCCTCTTGTCCTAAATGTTTGCTTGTGACTCGCCTTTTAATGAGACTCCACATAAGTTCAATTGCGTTTAGCTCGCAGTGGTATGGCGGTAATCTAACCACTTTGCGACCATGAGCTTCAAGCATTTGAATTTTTGAAGCATTTCCACTAACATTGGGTAAAATGTTATGCATTGGTAACCCTATTTTACATTCCTGTCATCACAGAGTACAATTCCAACATAAAGAAAATAAACACCGACATCTGTCAGAGATAAAATAACTGTGAACCTAGCTGTGAACGGACTGTAGACACTTATTCATTCATAAGATCTGTGACAATTGTATCAATGACAGATGACAAGACATTCACGCGTTTCTAAGGTTACTCAGGATTTCATAAAAGAGGATTTAATGATTCTTATAAAATCTCGCTTATGACGTTTAGTTATTACTATGTCCATTTCAGATCTAACAAAATATTTCTTTATTAGATATTTGCTTTATACCATTGAATAAAAAAATCAATAACTAATCAAATAAACTACGGCTGTCATTCTATAAAATGTATATAAATTCGTTCATGCTCGCTTTCACAAACAAGTGACACTGATATTGCCATTCTTCTTTCCGTTTATGATAAATGTAAACGACAGGGTGAGTTACGGCCTATAATATTGTTAATATTTTTCATGCGTTGTTAGAGAAGTGATGAAGTTATGCAGCATATGACCGATGACAACGAAATAAAATATACATTATGATGATATGAAAGCACTTAATACGCATGTCATACGTCAATCATAAAACGGTTTCGTTCTTTCGTGTAAACTTGATGTATTTTACTGACATACCACCTACAAGCCTTTCACTCCTAGGCTTTTATCTCCACATATTAATAACCGAAACGGAAGCATGGACATACGAAAGGTTCACATTTTGACTTTCGACGTAGACAGATATATGTGCTAACGGTATTACTTGCAGTGTCCCTGTACGCAATTCCGAGAAAGAGAATTGATGCTAAGTCCTTCTTGTAATGTAACAAAGAGCTTGAAAAATAGCACGTCTGAGAAAAAGGAGGCAAAGTAAATTCAGAAATTTATTGCTCTATATTTGTTGCAAATGATGTTCGGATGTTGGGTTGGAATGACCACCGAGGGACGTGAACGACGCTCTGCGGTACGGTGGCGGCTTTTGACTTTTATTCTCACACCTAAATATGTAGGTGTGATCCTAAAAGTTGACCAGAATCACGCCGACCTTTCCTAACCCGGGAACATGAGAAAGGTCTCACACATATACCTTCTTGTTAACAGGAAGCAGTCAATGCTTTTTTGTTTACTTTTAAATATCTTATTTTACGAGGTGCTTCTTTCAACCTTAATTTTTTACTGCATTTATTAAGTCTGTTATTTTGTACATAAACTCGAGACTACTACTACTTTTAAAATTTGCTTGAAAATAACTCTAAAATCAAACTTTTGGCGCTTCACCTTATACTTACTGATGGTTATGATATCTTTGAATGTCCTTGATAGATTATGCAAAAATTTAAGCTATTTTTTCGATTTTTACTATGCAGCAGTGGATATTCTATTTATGTACCCTATATGTTTCATTGTGTGTCCACCGGGATAAGTCCAATGATTAATTGTGGTTTTATAATATGTACCTATATTCAAAGTCGTTACCTTTCCACTACGTTGTGCCAAGAAAAATTTACACATTTCCACTTTAAAACCAGTAAGGTTTGTCGAATTGACTATACATACCGACGAGTCGTTATAAAGGTATATTAAGCGGAGTACCTACTAACCATAACCGTGTAATGATTAGAAAGTACGTCAGGTAATTTAGCGAACCGTAGGTAAATAAATATTGTTTACTTACGGTTCGCTAAATTCGCTTTCTTTTATGCAAAACTATGGGCTCCTTGGCGGGAATATCACGTAACTTTCATTTTAGCGCACCAACCTTCCGTATTACTGCGAACATCGCAGTAATACGGATACGATTGAAGGATTTTCACTTATTTACCGTAAACAATTGGGTTTAATCTTTTAGGGAAGAAAATTACAAAGCCTAGCTGGCTTCGTTGCCTAAGGTTGAGCATGATTCCACTTTAGGTAAGGGTAGTTATTAATATTTTAGAATAATTACATACTTACTGTATAAAAATATTCTATTAAATGGTGTTATTAAATTTGGTTACCTATTTCTGATCTTGAGTAGTTTCTAAGACATGTTGACTACCATATAGTAGAGACTATACTCAATATAATGTATCCCAATACGAGTATAGCAATAAAATACACACAAAGCTTGGCTGATAAGGCCAATATTTAATTCTAAAAGCTACGTAAGAACTGGAGTTCTACTTTTAGCCTTTTATCAATGAATTCTCAGAAGCTTTTTAGCATATCACATATAGAGTTTTGAATGATAGGCAATTTGGTTACCAAAGGGGAGTTGGCACCGCTGATGCAATTAATGCGCTAGTTGATGATATTTTCGGAAAAATGAAATCTAGAATGAAAGTGGCCGGCATATTCCTAGATTTAAGTTCTGCATTCGACACAGTTGACCATGAGCTTCTTCTGTTTAAGTTAGAACATTACGGAGTAAGAGAGGAAGCATTGGAACTGTTTCGTTCTTACTTACAGAATAGAAAAATGTATGTTGAAATAAAAGCCACCGATGAAATAAAATGTCAAAGATCCTATTGCTCTGAACTATACAGTGTAAATAAAGGTATTCCTCAGGGATCAATATTGGGTCCAATTTTATTTCTCATTTTTACCAACGATTTAATAAACTATGCAACACGAGTAAACACTGACACTCAACTTATAGTATTTGCAGATGACACAAATGCAGTTGTTAGTGCAAAAGACATCAGAGTTTTAAATTCTAGAGTAAATTGAGATGAGATGTTTCAAAAACGATTCATGGCAAATCACTTAATAATCAATTCTAAGAAGGCAAATATAATGCTATTTAAATCCACTGCGCGTACTAATGATAACTTAAACGTCAGACTAAATGGAGTAAAAATAGATTTGGTAGACTCCACAAAATTCTTAGGCATTTACATAGATTCTTTCTTTTGCTGGAAAAATGAACTACAAGCCATTGATTATTCTATATCATCTGCATGCTTCGCCTTAAGAAGCTTACGTGATGAGGTTAGTTTAGAACATTTGAAAGCTGTTTATTATGCTCTGGTTGAGTCTAGGTTACGTTATAGTGTCCAGCTTTGGGGAAATAGCTATAAATGCAACTGCAATCGAGCTTTTATGCTACAAAAGAGGGCTATAAGGACAATTGTACGAATTCCACAATGGCAATCCTGTAGAGAACATTTTAAAACGCTATCAATTCTTACTGTACCTTGCCTATATATACTCATAGTTCTAACTGACATGGCTAAATATATAACCAGGTTCGAAAATGAGGAGGAGAGATTGTTAAGGGAAGGTACAAGGACACTGCATTTTAAAAATAAACTGTACCCGAAATTAAATATTGTTAAGCATTGTGCAAGGTATCAAGCAGTGAAATTGTTTAATTGTTTGCCAATTGAGATAAAAAAAGAAATTTACAAGCCGCAGTCATTTAAAAATAAGATTAGGGCCTTCTTATTACAGAACTCTTTTTACTCGATTGAAGAATTTACTGCAATGAATTATAATAAATAAATTTTGTTGACATTATTTAATAGTATTTGCAATTAGCTTTTCTTTTTTATTTATTCATTATATATTTTTTTATAATTTAATATTAATTTGACATTTAATGCTTTACATTATCTTTGAAATTTTTCTTTTATTTAATTACTTTTTTATTTCTTTTTTGACATTGCATTAATTCTTCGATTACAGGTTTGGTATACTATAAAATTTATGATGAATATGTATTAATTAAGAATAGAAGGTAAATATTTTTCATGTGTACTATGTGGTGAAATTTTTATGTGAAATTATATTGGCTTAGATAGTATTAGGTGAAGAAAGATATTTTTGTCAATTATTTAAAATTTAGTTGTAAACTTGTAAGATGTTTAAGTGCTATGTTCATACTATGTATAAACTACACATATTCAAACACAATTTGTAATTGTTTACTTGAATAAAAATTAACTGAAACTGAAACATATTTCTAAAACCAATATACACGCACCATTTCCAAATAACCGCAGCGTAAATTATTAAAACACCGGCATAGACTGTGTAATTTCACCTTTCAGTACGCTGGTGCAATGTTGTTGTATTTTGTATGCAAGCCACGTTCTATTTGCGAGATATCCTGTTAGGTTTCCAATACATCTGGCCGGTGCCGAGCAAGCCGATGACTTGGTACGTGCGCGCGGTGACAATGGCCAACTGCTAGGCACCCTCGCGCACAAATACACTTTTCATGTAGCCCGAGCGATGATCGGCTGCCGTGAACAAACTATTGAAAACACTTCTTTCTTGGCGAGATTGATCTAAGTGTATATAAATATTTGGTAAGGTTGTTTTTAGAACAGTAACTTAGATAAAAGTACTTTAATATAAATAAAAATTGATGAAGTTTTCTTTATTTTTCGGGTTCCGTACCTCGAAAGGAAAAAACGGAATCCTTATAGGATCACTTTGTTGTCCGTCCGTCTGTCAAGACCCTTTTTCTCAGGAATGCGTGGAGGTACCAAACTGAAATTTATACTAAATACTCAAATCTACGGTTCCATAAAGCTGTAAAAATTCAAACTTCTAATCCAACGCAATCAAAAGATACAGCCGATTATGCTGGAAATTGCAGCATATTTTCAAACTCGCATCGGAATCAAAACCTATAGGGTACTTCCCGTGAACTCAGAATCTTGAAATTTGGTACGAAGCAACGTCTTGTATCACATATAAAGGAAAAATTGCGAAAACCGTAAATTTTTAGTTACAGCATATAAAAAAATATTTTTAATAAATTTAAAGTTACTACCCCTTTCTCTTGAACGCGTGGAAGTATTAAATTGAAATTCATATCAAATACTCAACTATATAACACCGTTAGGCTGCAACAAAATCAAGCTTCTATGTCAACGCAATTAAAAGAAAGAGCAATATAAGCATATATTAAAAATTATGTAACGGGTCTGAATCGTACAAATCGTGGTAGTTTAAAAGTAGTTAATATAAGCATATTTTCAAACTCGCGACTACTCGCAAGTGAATCAAAACCTACAGGGTACTTCCCGTGAACTCAGAATCTTGAAATTTGGTACGAAGCAACGTCTTATATCACATATAAAGGAAAAATTGCGAAAACCGTCAATTTTAAGTTATATCATATAATAAAACATTTTTAATAAATTTAAAGTAACGACCCCTTTCTCTTGATCGCGAGGAGGTATTAAATTGAAATTCATATCAAATACTTAAATATATAACACCGTTAGGCTGCAACAAAATCAAGCTTCTATGTCAACGCAATCAAAAGAAAGAGCAATGTAAGCATATTTTCAAACTCGCGACTTCTCGCAAGTGAATCAAAACCTACAGAGTACTTCCCGTGAACTCAGAATCTTGAAATTTGGTACGAAGCAACGTCTTATAGCACATATAAAGGAAAAATTGCGAAAACCGTAAATATTTAGTTACATCATATAATAAAAACATTTTTAATAAATTTAAAGTTACTACCCCTTTCTCTTGATCGCGTGGAGGTATTAAACTGAAATTCATATCAAATACTAAGGTATATAACACCGTTAGGCTGCAACAAAATCAAACTTTTATGTCGACGCAATCAAAAGAAAGAACAATATAAGCATATTTTCAAACTAGCGAATACTCGCAAGTGAATCAAAACCTACAGGGTACTTCCCGTGAACTCAAAATCTTGAAATGTGGTATGAAGCAACGTCTTATATCACATACAAAGGAAAAATTGCGAAAACCGTAAATTTTTAGTTACATCATATAATAAAAATATTTTTAATAAATTTAATGTTACTACCCCTTTCTCTTGAACGCGTAGAGGTATTAAAATGAAATTCATATCAAATATTTAGGTATATAACACCGTTAGGCTGTAACAAAATCAAACTTCTATGTCTACGCAATCAAAAGAAAGAGCAATATAATCATGTTTTCAAACTCGCGACTACTCGCAAGGAAATCAAAACCTACAGGGTACTACCCGTGAACTAAAAATCTTGAAATTTGGTACGATGCAACGTCTTATCAAGATAAAGGATGCGGAAGGCTGAGGACCGTGTACTGTGGTGCGTGTTGGGAGAGGCCTATGTCCAGCAGTGGACTGCGATAGGCTGATTGAGATTTAGATTTCAAATAATTACATAGTCTTCAAACCGCTTTGCTAATTATTCTGTTTATCGACCAGCCAGCTTGTCATGTAGACGTCACTATGACATACGCGCTCTTTTATAACCTTAGTGTGGACAGTATAACATACTATCACAATATAATTATGGCTATAGTTGCATTCATTGTCAACGAAAATACTATTTAACATAGTATAATACCTATGCCTCCCGATGGAAGTTGTTTATTTCATGCAATAGCTTTCTCTATTTATAATACCACTAATTTTGAACAAACACAAATACTAAGGACCACAATACTTGTTTATATTTATAATAACTGGGACGAATTTCATTTATATACAAGCGATGCTCGGAGAGATCCTTTCTCTACACGACATGAGTACAAAGCTTCGATGCTCCAATCCTCTAGCTATGGCGGTACTGCTGAGGTGAAGGCAGCAGGATGTTTGTATCCAGCGAGGTTCGAAGTGTATGAACGTAATACGGGTATTCTGAGGGGTGTATTTTGGCAGAGAAGGATATACAATAAAGCGATTACTTCTTTCAGGCAATTTATCATCAGGTCATTATGATTTTTGTTTGCCAATTGTGTGCGGAGGATTTCTTAATAATACATACAATCATATTAAGGTAAGCTTGGTAAAAAAAACTCTAGATTCAAAGGTGCCATTCTAAACGCAATAAAAGTGGTCGTCCTAAAAAATCTGAAATGTACTGCTCAGAACAAGAACGGCCAGTAGTAGTAGTGTAGCGTTGCATAAATACACCAATATACGGCAGTAACCTCAAAATCAAAAGTCCGCCCTCGGGGTCTGTCAAAGGGCAATGGAACGAAGTATTTTGGGAGTCAAGCTCACAGACCGCATAAGAAACTCAATACTACGTTCCAAAACACAGATTGCCGATGTAGGCCACTCAGCTGCCAAATTAAAGTGGAACTGGTCGGGCCACGTTTGTCGCATGCCTGAAGAATTGTGGGCGAAAATAACCACTCAGTGGATCCCAAATAATAGGAAGCGACAACGGGGACGGCCCAGGAGAAGATGGCGCGATGAGTTAGACGCTTATACAAAAGATTGGCAAATAATGGCAGCGGATCGTGAGAAATGGAAGTCGGAAGGGGAGGCCTTTGCCCAGCAGTGGGACACCAATTCAGGCTTTTAAAAAAAAAAAAACCTCAATAGGTATAATTCATGTTCTCGTCTGATTGTCATGGGAGACTTCAATATTGATTTTAGAATGAATCCCCAAAATGGAATTTCTACATATTTTTCATCTATAAACATGTTTCTGTTAATAAACACTAGCACAACACGAAGTAGTACAACTAAAGATAACTTTTTTCGAACTTCAATATTCAATGAAGTACTATTCCTACCTTTTTCAGTCACAATTTACAGGTCTGGTTCCAATTTGATACTTAATTCCATACTTTTTTTTCATTTCCATTTTTATGTTTTTTTTTATTTACATAACGTATCACATCTTTACATACATCACGCCTTTTTATCCCCGAAGGGGTATGCAGAGGTGTATTACACACCCACACTTCGCCAGTTATGTTTCGGTCCCAATGTAATAGGGGGCGAGTCTATTGCCATATACCGGGCACATTACTTAGCGAGCGATAATTAACGTTTTAAACACCCACATATGTAACTCCGAAAAGTCAGTGATGTGTGCCCGGGGTACCTGGGGATCGAACCCGAGATGATCGTCTCGGCACTTCGTTACGTACACCACTGGGCTATCGCCGCTTACTTATTTTTGTTATTTTTTTTATTAAGAATATTAATTATTGTTTTATTTTGTGTGCAAATAGTCACCTAGTAGTAGTTTTATTTTCATCGCAAATAAATACTATACTAAAAATACTTTATTAATATTTTTGTTACAGATTTCTAGTAGTCACTAAAAACTTTGTAAATCAATAACTTTGATAAAAAATCTCACCCTCATTCATCAGCAGACTTTTGCAAGGCTGCTGCAAGGCTAGTATAGGTATTTAAGTTATATTATAAAATAAGCGATATATGTTAATATAAAATAAAGGATGACTGATTACAAACGACAAAGAGACCTTTTTCTTTAATTTATGCTCCTCCAGCTTTCTATACTGTAATGTCATGGTTTTCATTTTGCAATAAAAATACCATAACTATGACTGGTGAACTTTTACTTATATACGTACAGGTTTGTACGGAACCCTCGGTGCGCGAGTCCGAATCGCACTTGACCGGTTTTTTTTTGTTCTATTGAGCCATAACAAGTCTGCTTAACTTCTTTCAGCATATTTAAAAATTCGTTGGTGTAAGTTGCTTTTATTCCTAGAGTTTAAGCGTGTTTAAAATACAAAGTCACAGTCAAAATCATTTATATAGGCCCCAAAGTGACGCTTATGAACGTGAAAATTGAAGTTAATTACTTAGTAATAATTTCTACATTTACTGTCATGTTCGCAAAAACGGACAATAACACATCACAAAAAATATTCTAATAATTGCAATTATTTCTGTGACATATCCTTCTCAAGAAGAATGTTGTGACTTACTAACGTATAAGAAGCATACGTAGTATAATACCTTCGCAGCGCATTTACCAATCAGTCTGTCTGGTTGTAATTGCATTCACCACAAAGGCATCCAAGGCACCTTTCGACGTCGTTCTGTGATTTCTACACGAAGTTTCATAATAGCTTGCACAATGTAACTTAACTGCAATAGATAATATATCTATAGTGTATTAAAATATCTAAACTAATTTAATAAAAGTGAAGAGATCGTTTCTATTTTTGAACGCGTTTATCACTGGCACTACCAGTCGACATTGAAAATTATTTTTGTATATGATAGCCACATTTATGAGGTAGACAATGTATTATTACGTCCCTTAGAAGTACCCCAGTTAGGAACACGAGGAGGATATAATAGCACCGACAAGCTTAGCGATACGACGGTTAAAATATGATGTGTGGTGGGCAAAAGCACGGGCGATGTCTTGTATAAATTATTTGTAGGTGGTAATTATTGTCTTTCTCATTTTGAAAATCCCTGTAATCCCTAGTAATGTGAAACGCATACCAAAATGAAGTTCTATCATGGCTTTCGTCGCCAAAATTAATGTTTTTCGTTACTAGTACATACAACCATAAAGTCGATTTGACTGGAAGTCGGGTAACCACTTTGCCAAGACACCACCACAAGACACCAATATATCACTTCTATAATAATGGTATTACATAATAAGTAAACCAATTAAATTTACAGTAAACACCTATGTTGTTAATAATTTCAGGGGCGCAATAACTTAATCTGTGTTGTTGTTGAATTGTATAGTAGCTTTATCCTGGAGTTAATAGTTTTGCGTAGTGGTTTGTTTATAAGCAAGCCCAGTACATAGATTTATTCGTCTATTCCACGGGCGCGGCCACGTCCTTGTCGCTATAAAAGTCGCGGCGCGCTTCGATGTCCATGCCGCGCTCTTTTCTTAGTCGACAGTATTAACAACAAAGCAGAGCGCGACATAGGCATGAAATGTACATTGCGTGTCACGGCAGCAACAAGGTTGTGGCCAGTCTATAAGACCCCAAGTCCTCTGTTGCCGACGTATATTGCGCTCCATACAAATTGAAAATCAATGAACCGCGGACCCAATTTAATATGAAAAGCTATTCATTCATCTTCATATCTCTTGTTATTTGGCTGTTAGGGAGTTTAGATCGATATCTTGCTAACTGGTCGGTCTTATATCTAACACTTTCTTTGAAAGGATTTGAGTTAATATGCGCTCTTTGTGTTGAGATAAAAGTAACGTAAAGTATTGTGATAGAGGTTTTTAAGCAGCGATAGCCTAGTGGAGAGACCGACGGACTGCTACGCAGAGGGTCTCGGGTTCGAATCCACGGCGCGTACCAAAGACTTTACGAAGTTATGTCCGTATTCAATTGTAATTATCACGAGCTTAACGGTGAAGGAAAACATCGTGAGGAAACCTGCATGTATGAGAGTTTTCCATAATGTTCTCTAAAGACATGTGAAGTTTGCCAAGCCCCACTTGGTCAGCGTGGTGGACTATGGCCTTACCCTTCTCATAGTGAGAAGAGGCCCGTGCCCAGCAGTAGGACAGTATAAAGGGCTGATGATGGGAGGTTTTTTGAACAAGATGTTTGAAGATCTTGTTTATGAATTAGTGAATTTTAATGTGTAAAGTATACATTATAAAATGTATATTATTAAATGGTTATAAAAATATCATTAGTACATATATATATTATCATAAGTACATCAAAATAATAATTATTTATTTTATGCAATAAATAAGTAATTAGGATACACTTCAAGTTACGTCTTTAGAGCAATGTTAATATTTTTTATAAGATCAGCTGCACTAGCAATGAATCCTGTGTCGCTGAAGACAACACAAACATTTACAAGTTTAATCAACGGACATAATGAACAAACAACTAAACTCGAAACAAACAAATGTTGGTTTACTCATAGTTTAGTCTCGACTGGGAATCGAACTCACGACACATGGCGCAGTGCCTTAGCACTGCGCCAAAGTAGTTGAAACTACTACGACATCCGTAGATTATATAAATAGACGATTCATCAATTGACATTTTGCTTCTAACTTTGAAGGCGTGAAATTACCTATGTATGTGTGTATAATATCACATAGTATGAACAGAAACAATTTCACATTCAATAACCGCTATCACAATATATATACAGTCGCGTATACTCAATGAGTCTCTTAATATCAGTTAGCAGCCGACAGACACGTCTCAACTGTATTTTAGTCGAAGAAACCAAAGTTTAAATGACGATCATTCTCTGAAGCCAGAGAACTGTTACAAAAGTAAAAATACTTGAGCTGTAACTTTTGATTGAGCCAATATGAATTTAACTTTGAATTTTCGAAGAAGAGTTGAACAGCGAATGAAAAGCTAAATAGTAATTTATGACAGTGAAGTTATAACCGTTTTCGAAGATTTCAGATTATGGGTCACGCAAACTATTTTGTAACTGACTGCTCTTTATGTAGTTACAAGACATTTGATAGAACTTATACTAATACATTCTACAACTTCGATTTAATTTCAAGATAAAACTTCAAGAAGTGGCCATGTTTTCGTTCTATATTTACCATTAATAGCGTCATTAATTAAACATTGATTAATTTATTTCTGCTTACAAGTCACATTGAACATAGTATATTTATAAAGGTCTTTACATAATTAAAGAGCACGCCAAATTTTCGAAGTATTCAAAGGAGGTTTTCGAAGCAGCCGGTGTCTCAGTATAATGCCGGTGATGTTATATTTATCGGCGTCGTAAATATTAATTAATATTTTGGAGTTAAGCGCAGTCACGTTCTTTGTAGTGCCGTCAACGCATTGATGCTACAGTATCTTCTTAATTAAATGTCATAGCTATTATACTGTTGAGTCGAAGCCACTCTTTAGTCCTGTCATGCCCGTTTGATACTCAAGGCATGAACAGTGAGGCAATTAGACGCCTATAATTACTATGTTATTTAAGGACACTGTTCTTGTTTCTCATCTTGCTATTTCAACCGTTTCGTTGTTATATAAACATAAATTCGCTCCCTCCGAAGTTAGCACTAATTAACAAGTGCGAGAATGATTACAGAGCAATTATTTACATTGAATTGTGACGTAAACGTGTACACTTCAGCTTTAGTGGTTAGAGTTGCAGCAAAAATAATTGTTTTAACTACACTGTTTATGCAAAACAGTTAATTAACGTGTTTGCAGCGAAATACAAACAAACTTACAAACAAAATATTTGGGACCACTTTAAAAACTTCGTACCCATGCCGTAGCTAGCTCATTTTACGAAATTCGTGCAGCTCGTAGCACCTGTCTACGGGGCTAACCGCGTAGCATTACGTAGCTAGATTACTGTATCAAATGTTCTATTATTTTGAATATGAGAGGCAACGGCAGAACTGCCTGTTATATAAGTATATTCAGTATGATTATACGGCGGTGTTTGCATACAAAGTCGAACTAAAATTACATTAGAAATAATTTTGCGGCGTTTAAAACGGGTTAAAAATTGACTAAATATTCATTTTTTGCTGTTTAAATGTAGCTTATTCTCGTGGTTAAATAAACACTTGAAAATGACATTCAAAAGACGTCTGGTGTCCAATGTTGCGTTTTCTTGTCCGCAGCCGCCACTCAAATACGTTTCTCGGGTAGCGGTCGGTTCACCGGACGACATTCACCGACAAAAAAAACTATTTTAGTTATATTTACACACATACATAGGCATTCCTTTAATAACATTTTTTTGTAGCGTAACAACCTACAACCTACGCTCAGGTACTTTATGGAACCAGAAATTATACTTAGCAGGTAATTTAAATTATGTTACTTAAGGCGTTCGGGGTCAGTGTTTGCTTTACCAAGCGCGCCTGAACATTTCAATCCATAACCATATAAATCTCAGTCGTGGCGATTTCAGTGCATTGATCGGCGAAGATACACAATCTGTAAAATCAAATAGCACACAATCTTCTTTTTTTTCGTGCGATTGTTTAGCTCAGTTCCCGGAGTTTATAGAGCGCCCGAAATATTCAGGATCCAATTTGGTCTAAAGATAATTGTCCCTAGACGAGAACCGGAACTGACGGTTTTATGTGATTTACGAAGCACGATAGCGCTCGGATGAATATCCAGAAAAGCCGCACTTTGAGTGCTACACAATTAGTATGCACACTTGAACATTGACAATCGGCAAAGAAGGAACTACATCAGTAGAACGCACTAGTGATACTGAAGCAACTACATCAGTAGAACGCTCAAAGTATCGTGTATGCTTTTTATCCTAATACATACATAGACTCACGCCTGTTTCCCGGAGGGGTAGGCAGAGACTACCGAACGCCATTTGCAACGATCCTACCATATCTCTCTTGCTTCATTCACTCCCATCAGATTCCTCAAGCATGCTCTTCTGTTCAGGGTACTTCTTACCTGTCCTGTGTTTAGGATGTCTCCGATCTGGTCACAGAACGTCCGCCTAGGTCTTCCCCTTCGTCCCGTCCCTTCCACACTTGCCTTATATATCTGCTTGGTCATTCTTTCGTCATCCATCCTCTTCACGTGCCCAAACCATCTTAGCATACCTTTCCCGATGCTTGTCACTACATCTTCTTTTACCCCGCAACACTCTCTTATCACACAATTCTTTACCCTGTCAGTCAGAGAGATACCACACATACTTCTCAGTGCTCTCATTTCTACAGCATTTATTCTACTTTCATGACTCTTCTGCCATACCCAACAATCACTACCATACATAAGAGTAGGTACTAGCACAGCCAAACGCGCCTTTTTTGACACGTTTTGGCTATTCATAAACGCCTTCAGAGCTCCATTCACTCTATTACCTGCATTAACTCTTCTTTCAATATCTTTTACATTCTTACCATCTCTTGTAAACAGCGTACCTAAATATACAAACTCATTCACTTGCTCCACTCGCTGTCTATCGATCATAACATTACAAGCCGTAACGCATTCCTCCTTTTCAAAATCCATAACTTTCGTTTTACTTACATTCACTTTCATTCCTTTCCTCTCTAACGCACCATGCATGATTGTTACCATGTCCTGCAACTCCTCCGCTGAAGACTCAAGTATAACCTGATCATCAGCATAAAGGAGGCATTTGACAAGTAACTCATTTATCCTTAATCCACAATCACTATGTTTCTAGTCTTGCAAACAACTGTCCATGAAGAGGTTGAACAGCCATGGCGACGCTACACATCCCTGTCTAACACCTGTGTTGATGGTAAACCAGTCAGTGTATGCCCAGTTTATCCTCACACAAGCTCTCAAATCCTCATAAAGGGATTTCAGAGCTCGAATGAGGCTGCTGTTCACCCCATACATCGACAGTACCGACCAAATTTCATTCCTCACCACTTTATCGTAAGCCTTTTCCAAATCCACGGATGCGCAGTAGACCTTTCGACCTTTGGCCAAAAATTTCTCGGCTATGCATCGCAAGGAAAAGACTTGATCCGTACACCCCATACCCTTTCGGAATCCCGCTTGTACATCCCATATTTTCTTGTCGGTTACTTTCATAACTCTTTCAATCAGTACCTTCGCATACAACAATGCTGAGAAGGCTAATGCCTCTATAGTTTTTGCAGTCTTGTGGCGAGCCTTTTCCTTTATAAAGAGGTACAACTTCTGCTGTGGCCCAGTCATCAGGTACTCGGCCGTTGCTCCAGCACAAGTTAAATAAACGCTGCAGCTGACTAACTATGATGCCCTGTCCAACCTTCAGCATTTCGACTGTAATCCTGTCATACTGCAGCCTTACCTAATTTCATACTGGCCAGTGCCTTGAAAATCTCATCCACGCCAATATCGCTTTCATCGTTGCTATCATTACCATTCATTTCACCTGTTGATGTCTCTGTCGTCATTCTTTCAAATAATCCTTCAAAATACTTTTTCCATCTCTTCAGCACACATGATTCACCATTCAGTATCTTTCCATTCTTGTCTCTGATTGCTGTGTATTCTGAGGATTGAGTTTTTCCTCGAACTGCACGAACGGACTTCCAGAAAAACTTAATGCTTCTCCAAAAGTCGTCAGATAATCTACTATCAATCTCATCTTTCTTTTCCTCTTTTTTCCTTTTAACCATTTCTCTCACTATTCTTTTAGACCTAACAAACTCCTTTCTTGCTTCATCTATGTCATCACTCGTTGCCTTTCCCGTTCTTTCATTTGCTCTGGCAGCCAACTAATCTAACCACGCTTTCTTCTTCTCTGATACTGCTGATTGTACATCCTTGTCCCACCATGTATTCTTAACCTTTCGTAGTTTCCTTCTGTTGATCACACCTCATACTTCCAACGCTACACATACTACCTCTTGTTTAAAGGAATGCCATAATTCTTCCATATCATTTATGTCATCGAACCTCTCCAATCTTGCTATCAATCTTCGTTTATACTCATCTTTCACATCTTTCTCTTGCAGATTTTCTATTTTTATTCTTTCCAAGACCCTCTCTTGATTATTTTCTCGGTGTCGCCATCCTCTAAAGAGCCCACTTATCCGGCTTAACACCAAAAAGTGGTCTGTATGGATGCCGATCCCTCGAAAAACTCCTATCCAACACATTCTTTCTCAATCGTTCATCTACTATTACAAAATCAATCATACTTCTTCTAACATTTTTCGCCTCTCGTGTATACAAATGTATCCTTTTGTGATCAAACATGGTGTTTGTCACACAAAGGCTCCACTCCAAACAAACCTCAAGCAGTGTTTTTCCATTTTCGTTCACACTCTTATCACCGAATCCACCTAAAACCCTTTCAAATCCATCTCGTTTTACTCCCACCCATCCATTGAAATCACCTAACAAAATCATTCTTTCGTTATCCTTACAGGTCCTCAGAATCTCTCTTAAACTCTCCCAAAACTCCTGCCTTTCGTCTTTTTCTTGTTGTGACATACCCGTTACTATATTGACCGGGGCGTAAACCCCTACAATAAGAAGACGAGTAAGTCCTACTTTCATTCTCATCCATAGTAGCCTTGCATTTACACATTCAAACTCTTTTACGCACTCTTTCATTCGCACAGACAGTATTAAACCAACTCCCTTGCAGGCTCTGGTGGTACTATCTACTCCGGACCAATACGCCGTGTAGCTGCCATGCTTGGTAGTGTCACATCCTTTCTTTTTCGTTTCATTCACACACAGAACATCAATCTTTCTATCATCCATCATCTGGCATACTTCATCCAATTTTCCGTCCATTCCACCGCCAACATTGAATGTTGCAAATCGGCTTTCCGTAGGCCGCTTTTCGCCCTCGCGGGAAACGAGACGTGACGGGTTGCGAACCGCGTCGCCGCCATTTGAAGTATAATTAATGACTGTCCTCATAGCGTTCCCACGAGTAATAGGGATTTAAAATGTCCATCCCCGCAGAGCCCTGTACGGGGGTAAGATGGAATCCTAGCTGTGCCCTGTGACCACCAACACAGGCACCCTCCGTTTGAGACCAGCTTGCCCTCTGGCCACGAATCCCTCGGCATGGGTCGGTTTACACCTTAGATCGGGGTTTTGTGTCGGATGCTCCCTGAAAGTTGGTTTAATTTCGGAGTTTTCCTTCTCCTAAACAGGTTGCCAACCAAGACTAACGAGGCCCATCTCGCCGAACGTTTGGTTTATTTTCGGCGTTTTCCTTCTCCTAGACAGGTTGCCAACCAAGGCTAACGAGGTCCGTCTCCCCGAATCCTAATACATGTTGCACTAATGATACTGAAGCAACTACATCAGTAGAACGCTCAAAGTATCGTGTATGCTTTTTATCCTAATACATGTTGCACTAATGATACAGAAGCAACTATGTCAGTAGAACGCTCAAAATATCGTGTATGCTTTTTATCCTAATACATGTTGCACTATTGATACAGAAGCAACTACATCAGTAGAACGCTCAAAGTATCCTGTATGCTTTTTATCCTAATACATGTTGCACTAGTGATACAGAAGCAACTATGTCAGTAGAACGCTCAATGTGTCATGTATGCTTTTTATCCTAATACATGTTGCACTAGTGATACAGAAGCAACTACATCAGTAGAACGCTCAAAGTATCGTGTATGCTTTTTATCCTAATACATGCTACACTAGTGATACAGAAGCAACTACATCAGTAGAACGCTCAAAGTATCGTGTATGCTTTTTATCTTAATACATGTTGCACTTGTGATACAGTAGCAACTACATCAGTAGAACGCTCAAAGTATCGTGTATGCTTTTTATCATAATTCATGTTGCACTATTGATACAGAAGCAACTACATCAGTAGAACGCTCAAAGTATCATGCACGAGTATGCTTTTTAACCTAATACATGTTGCACTAGTGATACAGAAGCAACTACATCAGTAGAACGATCAAAGTATCGTGTATTCTTTTTATCCTAATACATGTTGCACTATTAATACAGAAGGAACCACATCAGTGGAATGCTCAAAGCATCGCGTGTGCTTCTTTTCCTACAACATGTTGCACTAGTGATACAGAATCAATGATATCTATAGAACGCTCAAAGTATCCTGTGTGCTTCTTACTCTAAAACGTGTTGTACTAGTAGTGTTTTAATAATACAGAAGCAAGCATATCAGTTGAACGCTCAAAGTATCACGTGTGCTTCTTCCCCAAGCCACAGATACTCACTCTCATATAACTTTTAGGTGGGTACAATAACAGTCACATAATTCGAGATCAATCGACATAATATACCAAGTTATGTTCCGCATCGATTCAATTAACGACAAGATAACTTACAAGGAAATCCTCCGGCGGTTTACAAACTGTAATAAATGTTTCTTAACTAGTTAGCCCGATGGATTTGCTTGGGAATTGTGATTAGAATGAACTTGAGGATAGGTTGTCATTGATATTTATCTAATATTGTAGGTATGGACGTTGATCAGTTTGATACCACCAGTGGGATGAAAGATGTTTCAAATATTTCTTGTTGATTTATAACCTAGTTTATATTTCGGTTTGTTTGTTCATATCTTGCTGACTTCAGCGTGAATGACGGACTCGAAATGGGAAGTACTACCCTCTCACAAAATATCAACATAAAGAAACATTACCAATACTATTGCGTTTTGTTCAGTAGATGGACCATTCCCTTTTTCTTCTCCATCATATCGCTTCTCTTATAACTTTTCCTGCCCAAGGTGGCAACTCACTTGTGACTCCTGTGGTGTTACGAATGTCCATGGGGAGGTAATCTTTTAACATGAGGCATTTCACGTCTGCTCGTTTTTTTTTATAAAGACGATTCCCGCATTGGGGCTAAATCCTGTGTCGCGGGGGACTTTACAAACATATAACGAACGGTCACAATGAACACCCAGACTCGAAACAACAATTTATGAATCACACAAAGTGTTGTCTCGTGTGGGAGTCGAACCCACAACACTCGCACAGTGTCAAGCGGCGAAGTGGCCGCTTAAACCACTACGCCAACCGTGCAGTCGAACGTTTGCCTCCTATGTCAACTACTGTCTCCTCGTTTGCCTCCTATGTCAAAATATTTTATAAAATAACATTGTAAACGACCGCCGCACCGTTTAACACTACGTCAAGTGTTGTGACAAGGTTCAATCCCCACATACAAATATGTGCGTGGTTCGACATGCACTGGATCGGTTTCTTTTTAAAAAGGATTGTATATTAAATTAATATCTTAGCACTTGCAGAATTATCCGAACATTATGTAGACTTTGCTAAGTTTGTATGTCGTGCACCCGTCAAGGGTGCACGACACACAAACTTAGCAATTTTATTCAAACTTTTTACTTTTATTCAAGCAACATAATAAAATGCACATGTCGTTTATTCCCTTGAGTACACGACACGCCAGTACTTAAATAGTTTCAAAGCCATTACACGTATATTATCTTTCATAACGACTTTTACTTGTCTGATATTATTAACGTTTCATACATAACTGAAACATGGCGTCAATGTATGAAAATTCGGTGCAAAACTCTAAACAGACTTACAGCTCGGCTCTCAAGTTGGTCGCAAGAATAATTTGCGTATACGGAGTTAAATTATAAACACAAGTGGAATGTGGCGGGCTTCGCAAATGGCTCATTCTGTTACCTAATAATGTAATAAGTTTTTTGGTTTCGATACCCGCATACAGTTGTGACATTTCACCTATTATTGTTTGATTAAATAATCAAGAGACACCGACTTGTGAAAGCCGATGCAATTTTGCTACTTCAATCTATTGGTGAATTTTCTGGCCGTACTGGATGGTCGTGAAAGCCACGGCCATCTAACTATTGCTGTCGGCAACTTGTATAGGTATGTTAATCATATGGAAACTTTACTTACGCGATCTGTTATTTTTACCCGAATACGCCGAAGCCAAAAGGAAGGGTAATGTTTTAATTACATCTTCCTAGCAGGTACTACTGCTAACCACCGGATATCTTTAAGCACCTTCTTTAATGTATATGTTACTGTAAACGCACGAAGTACGGTAAATCTTAAGATTTACCGTACATCGGGTTTTTACTGTAACATATATACTAACTACTTACCAAAAGGCAGGAAAGATTCATTTTCACAGACAAACAAAAAGAAAATAACATTTTTTTGTGAAATTGTATAATAATATGTGTTCTGCAATATAAATTT
Organism: Euclidia mi; assembly: GCA_944739405.2. Lineage (NCBI taxonomy): Eukaryota > Metazoa > Arthropoda > Insecta > Lepidoptera > Erebidae > Euclidia > Euclidia mi. Next base: position 82,362,635 of record OX123183.2, read on the forward strand.
AAATCTACGATAATTTTTAATGAAGTATCTGTTATTGTTGTTATAATCTGAATAAAATACTGCGAAACACATTGAAGTGTGTAATTAAATGAAAAAATGTTCCTTTTATTTTCGTTTACGGCGAAAATATTATGAGATAGTGAATAAGAGGTGTATGTACCCTGAAAACAAATATAATAATTATATTTTATCACAATCGTTTTCTATAGCGAGAGGAAACCTAGAGCGACAGCCAGACTCCATCATCAGAAGAAGACAGCATATCTTTCTATTGCAAAAATGAGGCTAAAGGATGCTTAAATCTAATATAAAAATATTTTATATTCGTAAATATTTAACCAAACTATATTACTCATCGAATACAGGTACACAAGATAGCTTCTTACACTAATGGATACATTCATAACATAATTTTTTACTAAAAGTGCAACATTTCGGAAATTACAAAATTAGTCTAAAATCCAATTTCATAACTTATTATCATATTTTACAATGCAGCAGTAAACCTGAAATATACAGAATATAACAAAAACTATAAAGTATTCATTCATATGAATATAAAATGCGTATTGATATAGAGCCCGGGGAACGTATTGTATGGTATTCTTTGCGACGCCACATAAATAGATGTAAAAGCGAGGGTAATTTAACCACGGAAATCTTGCAAACAATGCGAACTTTCGCTAAGATATTGTGAATCTCGCAGAGACTTCTTCCAAACTTCAAGCTCTTTGCTCTTTGCTGTGTATAGTGTATTTCCAAGAAGCAATATTAAAAAGTACTACAACTTGTGAAATATATAAATTATATGCGGTAAAGAAACTCACTCACTCGTCGAAGCGACGCCCTTATAAAAACTTGCGACTGCGGTTCGAAAATTTGCGTTACATTACTACTTACAAACAAGTTAGTTTAATATTCATTATGGCTTTGTCTACCACCGGCGCATAAGAACCACGAAGCACGAAACAAATAATTCATAAAGGATCAACTGCGCTGTGATAGTGTTAGTGATTTATGCTAGAGTGATAAAGCTATTGCATTCGATTCTCCTCACAACATACTAGGTGAATAAGAGAACCTAGCTGCTTTTATTTTTTTAATACGAAGAGTTGTATGATTGAGGAATTTACAGTAAATTAATCCTCTGCATGGCAGCTGCTGGTATCTCCACTAGGCTATCGCTATATTGAATATTAAATTTACAACGAATCGTTTTTATTATGTTTATAAAATATTCACTTGCGCCCAGTTGGAAACTGGGCGCAACTGTATATTCAGTTTAAATAATTTTAATAATATTCTACCACATTCACACAACACCTTCTAGTCCCAAACTAAGCAGAGCTTGTACTATGGGTACTAGACAATGGATAAACATACATACGTATATACTTTTTTTTGTAAATACATACATATTATATATAAAAACACCCAGACCAAGATAAACATCCATGTTCACGCACGGAATCGAACCCGCGACCATCGGCGTAGCAGTCGCTTACACTCCCGCTCCGCAAACCGGTCGTCAAAATAAGAGTTATATTTCTAAGATAAGAATTTTGTTCATTGGATCTAGTAATCATGATACAGTCATCGTCGTCGCCGTCACGTTGGCAAGGTTGGCCTGAGCGGTGACACCGAGTCTTTTCATGTTACTCGTATCACAAATTGTTGTCTAAGCTTTGACTGGCACGAGATTGACAACTATTAAATACATGTCCAGTTTGCGATTGCTTTGATCACACTGGCAAAAGTTTATATATTCATATATCCTACCAATCAGTCCAATACTTTTACTGAACAACACTCACAAAATTAATAAATCTTGTTTAGTGTAGAAGTTGTGTACCATTAAACCCACAATATTAAACACTAAGTCATTCGTGCAGTCAGGACAAACTCAACAAAGAGACCTCAAAGTAGCTGGAAAACTACTCCTTTTTCAATAAGTAAAAGACAAAGTTTAAAACATATTTTTTCAGTATAAACAACTACTCCATTGAGAATTATACACAGACAACTAATAACGGTATTATTGCAACAAGTTATAGAAATATGTACAATGATCGTTATCGACTCGCTTAATCAGCAGTATGTGAACGTTCACGCGCAATGTAATGTGAATACTGGGTTGCATCTCATTCGTGACGCCTCATCGCTTACCGTAAACTTTGCCAACATTATGTAATAAATAGGCAGTTCATGAGTCACTATATATGACCCAAAATAATTCGAGTCTCTGTGAGAGTACTAATTGACAATTACGGGTGCGTTATTTGCTTGTGTACGAAATTTGTAGTATGTTTTAGTGACGGCACTATAACTAGTCATATCAGACGTCTCAATAATGAGATGACTTATGTTCAGCAAATGAGAAACTACCTACTGGGTATTGCTGCTAAGACGGGTTCGTGGCAAAGTACGTGATTCGTGTGACTCCGGTGGCGGCGGGATATCAACGGACGCCGTGGCGATTTTTTGTGGGTTGGCACAGAACGCCTGAAGGCAGGAGTCACACACAGCTCCTTTGCCAGGAGGATGAGACCGTAATATATGTATCCATCGAGAAGACAAAAAATCTGTTGCTGCTACTAATTACCAAATCAAATACTAAATGCCCTATTTACCGTGTATGTATAATATTTGGACTGCATGACACGTTTATTAATCTATTTTTACTTTTTAATCACTTTGGTTTACAAGTTACCCGTAATACGTGTTTACCTTTTTAATCCACATAATATTTTTCGTATTTGTTATTAAAAAGTAGAATTTAATTAAGCCCAGTCGAAGGTTGTCTGGCAGAAACGGCTTACTGTATTCACTGTATAAATAAAATTGGTTTCTTTGTGTACCTAATAAATAAAGATAAGCAGCAATAGGCTCGCCACCTATTACATGGAATCAAAACACTGGCGAAAAGTGGGCGTTTAATATACCTCTGCCAACCCCTTCGGGGAAACAGGCGTGAGTCTATGTATGTATGTAATAAATAAACATCTGTTTATTATAATTCGTAATTATGCTTAAAGGAGAGTCCTAGTACAGGCTTTCCTTATGTAGTGGACGGATAGTGTTTGTGTCTGCTAATTGATGGCCAGTGCACATACATCGGCAAAGGGAACAGCCAATGATGACGGATTTGAGTAAAGAGAGGGCATGCAATGACGTTCCGGAGAATTCGTTTAATGTATGAGGGATTTGTCTGTGTTTAGCAGTGGGATATTAAAGATACTGTGTTTGTTATAAGCCAATTACATATGGTATCAAAATAGATACCTATAATTATATTAATTTACAACTCTACACAGCGTGAAGATATTCCCCCTCTCCTTTAAATTGATTTATATTTCCATTATTTTGGAGCATTTTAGTCAATCCAATTGTCATATGAGCAAATCGCGATTTCGTTTACTATCAAATTCGGTCAGTATGGTGGTTATATTTAACAAAAATAATTAAAAATAAAATATCTAATTTAATCCGTATTAGTTATATTATTATGTGGTATAAAAATATCACATCTTTACTTCACAACACTCGCAATAAAACAAGACGAACAACGCAAAAGTTTAAATAAAAACAACCGCGCTTGTCGTATAATAAACAAACTTAATAAAACCCCAGCTCTAGCGAAAAACACCGACCTCATAATATCACAGAACGTAGCGTAATCCACGTTTCGCGAATACCTTCCATACTTAGAATGATAAGGCTTGTGACACATGCATTGTGTATTGTGATTCATAATAAAGTATGGTTTACACCGGGGGCATTGCACACTGCACAGTATAAATCAAGAGGTGGAATTGTGCATCGCACGCCGACTTAATCTCACCTGCAGTGTCGCTAGAACGGAGCGTTTAATATAACGTAATTTTTTAGCCATAAAGCGCGTTCACTGTTAATATGATATGATGCATTTGGTAAACTGTTGCTTGTGCATCTATGGGCACGATTTTAGAAGTTAAAGCGAATTTAAATATAAAAGCCCTGTTCGCTTTTTTATTTATGTTAAGATATAATTGAAATATATGGCAACGTTACGTTTATTGAAGTTGAGAAAAGAGATCGTACAAAAGTTATTGGCAACTAACGCTACATCAAGTTTCATTGCAGTCAGTTTCATCCTAATCTTAAATAAAGTATGAATATTGGTTGGTTTATAATTTTTATTGAAACTTGTAAATAATTTGGTCAAAGCACATTTAAAGAATGTCATAAAGGCACAAAATGTCATAAAGACAAATAAATTGTAATAGAGAATGGTTCGGCGATACACCGAAACCGTAGGTAGGTTCTAGGCGACTCGGAGAAGGAATTAATGGCATGGGAAGAGGTGATTGTGAGTGGGTATAGGATATTTCAAGGATGGAGGGCACTTACCTTATACGGCAATCTTCTTCTTCTCAGAAGGACAGTCTCCTGGTGTTTTCGAGAATCCTGAAGCTGTTTGATTCACTACACTACACCATTCGTTTCACTTTCACTCGGGAGCGGGTTTTCCGTGGTGGAAGCGGTAATAATCACATACAGCGGTGAGGCGCGGTACAATATAGCGGACACGTTCTCAGCGAGCGGAATGTTCTGGACCGTCACTCGCGTCGACGATCGCGGCGACCAATCAGGCGAAAGGCAGTGCCTCTTCCAGGGAGTGGGATAGAGGGAGACGGAAATATGGTATCGCTCACACTTGTACGTGGAACGATTGATGTTATAGATAGGAAGGTAGATGGCGCTATCATATCCCCCCGGCCCTAAAGGGTTGCCTTTAAAAAAAAATAGAATTGAACTTAGCTATGTTGGGTGTACTACCGCATAACCCCTCAATAGGCTAAGACAGCGATATGACAATAAAATTAATCTAAATTAACTTTAGCGAAAACTACAAACTCAATAATAGCGGAAACTACTAACTAAATACTTAAACTAATAGGTAGGTCCAACTTCAGGCTAGATCTCACTGAGTTGGAAGCGGACGCGAGTTGATCAGTGCCTCGACTTGTGCAAGGACAGTTAAAAGCTCTTCGTAAGAGAGGATCTGTTGACCTATAACCTTGAAGAGATGCGTTTTAATTACTTTGACCGTGCTTTCCCAACATCCACCGAAATGTGGTTATGCTGGTGGAATAAACTTCCAGTCAGTATGATCTATGGAACGTTCTTCCTAAAGACGAGTACGATAACCCGCGACGTGATTGAAACAAGTAGCGGGAACAAGTTCAATCAATTTACTAACGCGGTTGGCGACAAAAGTCTGCCAGCGGTGAAGAGAAGAACGAATCCAAGCGAGCACTACTTTGGAGTCGGAAAATGCGTGTATTTTATTAATGGGGTAGTGGGGCAAAACTGTGTCTTGAACCTTGCGGAGCAACTGAGACAGCAGAAGAGCCGCGCACAATTCCAGTCTCGCAACCGAAATGGTTTTAACAGGCGAGACCTTAGACTTGGCACAAACTAACTGCACCGAGTAGTTAGAACCAATGCGGACTTGCAGATATACGACTCCGCCGTAAGCACGCTCGCTGGCGTCAGCGAAACCTATTAAGTTGACGGTACATCCATCTACCAACCCAAGATGACGCGGAATAGTAATTTGATTGAGCGCGGCAAGCTCAATACAAAACTGGCCCCAAGCGGCGACAATATGGTCAAGGGGTGTTTCATCCCACTCACACTTTGATAGCCAAAGCTCCTTGAACAAGAGCTTGGCGTACAAAATTGTGTGAGCCACAAACCCATTATGTCCCATAGTCGAGCCACTGTGGACAGCATAGTGCGCTTGGCGCACTTATCATCTGGCGGTGAGACGTCAAACCGAAAACTATCGCAGGATTTGTCCCAGCGTAAACCGAGATCCTTATGCGGTACAGACTTCTCAAACTCAATGTCTGGAGAAGCCTTATGAGAATCTGGTATGCGTGCGAGAATCTCCTTAGAGTTGCTTGTCCATTTGACAAGATCAAACTGGCCTCGCTTGAAAAGCTGAATAAGCTCTTCACAAAGCGAAATTGCTAGCGGAGCGGGTATGACATTACAGGCAATGTCATCTATATACAAAGCGGATGTGTAGTATAGTATAGTGTAGCGTAGAATAGCTTAGCATAGCATAGCGTAGCATAGCATAGCATAGCATAGCGTAGCATAGCGTAGCCTAGCGTAGCATAGCGTAGCATAGCGTAGCATAGCGTAGCATAGCGTAGCATAGCGTAGCATAGCGTAGCATAGCGTAGCATAGCGTAGCATAGCGTAGCATAGCGTAGCATAGCGTAGCATAGCGTAGCATAGCGTAGCATAGCGTAGCGTAGCGTAGCATAGCATGGCGTAGCATAGCATAGCATAGCATAGCATAGCATAGCATAGCATAGCATAGCATAGCATAGCATAGCATAGCATAGCATAGCATAGCATAGCTAATTAGTGCTTTATCTTACACACAGTTTTAGCACCCACCTTGATCTCTTGAAGAGCAGAACAACAACAAGACGTAATACAATGAGAAGTATGTAACGTAGGTACGGTACCCATAATCACATACCCAAGTACCGTCTCAATAGCGGGCGGTAAATCATATCGCTCACTACGTACTATGTTAGTTAGTAGCAAGTGCGGAAATATTGAAGCTCCAATCAAAAGATCAATGCCTGCCGGATTCGCAAACTCCGCGTCGGCTAGCGGCAATGACTGGAGATGAGTGAGTGATGCTACGTCTACATTAGCGTTCGGCAATGCGTCCGTGATACGCTCCACGATAAGCGAAGAAATGTTAAAATTAATATTCCTATCAAAACGCGAATGTATTTTAATATCTACGGAACCCCTGCAATGCTTTTCTGATCCGCCTATCCCTTTGACGGTTGAGTTAATATTTTTAAAGTTATTCCTTAATCCGAGGCGTTTGAAGCATTCCGATGTTATTAGATTGGTCTGAGATGCGCTATCTAGCAGACAACGTTCCATGTGCGGCGACCCATTAACATCATATACGATAACTTGCGCTGTCACTAACAGACGCGTCTTAGACGCCGTACACTGCGTTTTGGCCCTGCGCGGATCATTATAGATGCGCGAGTGCCGTCCTCGCGTGCGCGTCGCCCGCGCAATGGATGTCATACACAACGATACTTCTCCCTCAGACGCGGAAGGCGCAGCTATCGTGGTCTGCACCTGCGGCGCAAGTTTGTCAAGCTTAGCGGCTTGGCTTAACAACGGGTTATCTTTATCGAAATGTAACAGTGTATGATGTCATTGATTACATGAGCAACATCTCGTTCTACTATAACAATTACTTGTTCTATGTTTTATGCTTAAGCAATTAATGCAAGCTTTGTTATCTTTTACGCATTTAAAACGAGCGGTTGCATTCTGATTATCGAAGGCGGGACACTTATATAAATGGTCGTGCACTATATTACTGCACAGACACGTCTGTGAATTATTACTATTAGATTCCGAACATGTAACGTAAGATTGCGGATTAGGGACCGAGTTATTAACCGAGTATACTATTTCGCGATTTATTCAACCTTTGTTTGTTGTTGTTAGTGTTAGACGGGCCAGGTGAACCAGACTGCGTATTATGAAATATTCGACACTGATCTTTTATGAACGAAAAAAAACTATCTAGTGTAGGTATTTTATTATTGCGTTCCGTCATCTCGAATGCGCGAATTGTATCAGTGTCAAACTTTTTTAAAGCGAGTTAAAGCAACATAAAGTCGGAAAGATCTTCTAATTTTAAATTCCTAAGAGAATTAACCGCGGTTACGAAGTTATCAATAAACAGCTGGAAATTCGAGACAGATGCGTTGCCGGACAGTTTGAGATTTAAAGCTTGGTCAAAGTAGGTAGACGCTCGGACGCGCGTGTCTTGATATCTGTCAAGTAGTGACTGAAATATGACCTTATAATTCTCAGCACTGGGTGTGACACCTGCAAATACGGACTGGGCCTTCGGTGACAGTTTACCTAATAAATAGTACAACCTGTCAGCATCTGTCAGAGAACCGTTATCGTGCACTGTAGACTTAAAACTCGCATAGAATAACGGCCAATTTCGTATATCTCCGTCAAACGACATAATCTCGATTGGCGGTAATCTCGGTTTGCAGGCAACGGGCTCTGCTGAACATTTACCCTCCAATTGCGATTGTATTCGCTTAATAATACAATAAAGATCTTCGAATGAGGTATACGCCTGATAGTTCGGTTTTTCATCAGGATTGATAGAAAGTAATCTTGCGTTATAATCGTCTAACAACTTATGAAAATCTGTTCGAATACTATCTACTGTCATACTGTGATGTCACCGCGCCCCGGCGCTGCGAGCCTCGCTACGAGTGACGCACAGCAGTGGGCCGTTCCTTCGCACCCCTCCACGTCGGTCCTATATTTACCAGGGACACACGAGGTTTCGCTCTTCTTTGCTCCAGTCAACACCACCAAAGCTGAGTACACCATCTGAAGACCTGTGAAGTGCCAACAACGTCGCTCACGCCCTGGATAATAGATCTCTTTTGTTGTATGTGTATAACTGGAATTATAACGCGAGTTTAAACTTTCCTGGTGATATTTTTTATTTATTTCCCGTAAGTCAACCTAATTATCTCTCTTTAATTGCTCGGCGAGTGATCGATCCCGGCTACACCGTGGAAATCAATCACTCGTGCGACATTGGCGCCCAATAGAATTTTTGATTATATTTTTAAAACGTAAGTTGGCACTTTACAGGTGAGTGAAATAATTTCTTTTTCTCTTGTATATTTTTCTCCTGTGTGTGCATATATTCTGGTGTGGTGAATTGCGTACAGGTACAGTATCTATCTATTTTGGTTGGCCATAAGCAATTTAACTGTGTAAATAACATAACGGTGATTTAAATAACGTCGGTCTAAAATCACGTTCCACCGCGGGCAGCGTGTCAAGCCGCCAACCGGTTCTAACCGCTTAGCCGTTGAACTAACGAGCCTCGTGTTCGCAAAAAAATATTGTGATTCAACCTTTGAGTGACCTTTAAGAATTTTTTTTTTAATCCTTTACCAATCATCACACCATTGTATAATTTAGTGTATTTCAGCTTTTTTTAGCACGGTATTCGATTTTCTGGCGATATTTAATTTTTTTTTCTAGTGCCGGCGTAAATACTTAGATTTTCTATTATTGTTTTGTAATAATGGCTTACATTATAAATTTCTCATTATTAACTAAAGCGGAATTAGAATATGAGACCACAATACGCGGCGTTTCAAAGCCTGACGATCCCCGCAAACAAATCGCTAAACTTTCAGTTAAAACTCCCTCAGAGGATATATTATCTTCACCCTTCCCACCAGAGGAGGATGTGGCAGAAGTGGAAAAGTCGTTATTAAGATCAAATAAAAACTTATCTATGTTGGAAGCAAACTATACTTCCGAGCTTCAACAGAAGGTCGAAACCGTGCTACACCATTGTTTTCATCGACTGAATAGGGTGGATACCGGCAGTCTGGATATTAAAAAAATTGATTCTGTGTGGAATAAATTTAATGACTTATATGCGAAATTACAATTAATCACGAGCCGTAGTTCGCGGTCGGATTGCTCAGTGGCAGAGGGAAACACTTCCTATAATTATGACCGTAAGCTTTTTTCGGAATAAGGTAAATTCAAATTTAGCGGTAAATCATGTGTAAGATCCTTTGTCGAAAAAATTGATGGATTTATGTCCTGTAGATCTATTCCACACGACAAGATGTTGTCTTTCGCTTTTGAAATATTTTCGGGTGACGCATTAGTTTGGTATCGTTCTGTTAAAAATAATGTAAAGACTTGGTTAGAACTTTGCGAACTTTTGAAACGAGATTTTAGTCCGCATAACTACGATTATCGGCTTATGACGGAGATTCGTCAGCGCTCACAGGGTGAAAACGAATCAATAACTATTTACGTGGCAAAAATGCACGGTCTGTTTTCGCGACTTAGTTCTCCTATCGCTGATTCGGAGAAGCTAGAAATTTTACTAAATAATATAAGACCTTGTTACACTAATTGTCTGCTCACTGCAAAGGTTGTTGATGTTGATAGTCTGGTCGAAGTTTGTCGTCTTTTCGAAAATTACCAAAGTCGCAGTAAGCAATTTTCTGAACCCCCTAAAGTTTACTGTAGCACCCGATCTAGCGTATAATTATCCGTTTTCTAATTTTTCTTCAAACAAAAATGTTTACAATCATAATCACTTCAATAAATATAACTCTGTCGCTGATACATCGAGATACAAGTCTGTACCACAAGTTAACGCCGTATCGAGTACTTCTAATATAAATAATTTTTTTTGCGTGCGTTGTAGATGCAATTCGCACTCATTACGTAATTGCCGTCAGCCACACTACCTAATCTGTTTTAAGTGCGGCACAAAGGGTTTCAAGGTGTCAGACTGCCCCAATTGTAAATCTAAGTCGACCCCTACAGTTTCAAAAAACTAGTTAACAAGGATTGTGGAAAATCAAATTATACAACTAATTGTAATAAAACAGAGTGGAATAATTGGTTGGACTTTTTAAAAAAATTCTTTAGTAGCTATCATATTTCCTCAATCCGTAATTCTAAAGTAGAATATTTACCTTACGTTACTCTAAAATTAAACGGAATACCTACCACTGGTCTTTTAGATTCTGGATCTTGCGTTACAATTTTAGGTAATAATTTGCATAACTTATTTTTGAAAGACGATGTTTTGGATAAATCGAAACCTTTAAGGTTAATAACAGCTGGCGGCGAACGATTTGAGTCTTTGGGATCGGTGTTTCTACCCTTTGAGTTTCAGGATAAATTGATTAACTTAGAAGTTCATGTTGTACCTGGGATTCAAAATTCCCTTATCCTTGGCATGGATTTTTGGCGAAGCTTTGGCCTATTTCCTAACAAATTAGAGTCTGTTTTGATTGTGAACAAGTCTGACGCTCAAGTATTGGAGTTGCAGGCAGTTCCCCTTACACATCTTGTTTCTTATGATCATCTTACAGTCGACCAGAGAGCTACCGCTGACAACATTATTTCTAAATTTACCGATATTTCATACGAGAAGCGGGGTCTCGGTTGCACAAATATTATTTCTCATTCAATTGATACAGGTGATTGCCCCCCTATTCGGCAAAGATTTTATCGCATGTCTCCCGATAAACAAAGAATTTTAATAAAGCATCTTGACGACATGCTCTCAGAGGATGTTGTTGAACGATGTGAAAGCCCGTGGTCAAACCCGGTCATTTTGACCCCTAAGAAGAATGGTGAACTGCGTTTCTGTTTGGACAGTCGTAAATTAAATTCCGTTACAAAAAAAGATGCTTATAGCTTGCCTTATATTTCGGAAATTTTAGATAATCTGAGAGATGCTAAATACTTGTCTAGTTTAGATTTGTCTAAATCTTTTTGGCAAACATTAATTAAAGAAGAGGACCGTTGCAAAACAGCCTTTTATATTCCTACGCGTGGCACATTTCAATTCAAAAGAATGCCCTTCGGTCTTACGAATGCGCCAGCTACTCAACAACGGTTAGTTGATATTTTATTTTACGGTCCAGAATTTGAAAATAAGGTTTTCTGTTTTATCGATGACATAATCTGTATAACGTCCAGCTTCAATGAGCATATTAATCTCTTATTACGCATTCTTAATAAACTAAAAAGCGCTAATTTAACAATTAATCTCGAAAAATGTCAATTTTTTAGAGATAAACTAAAATATTTAGGCTATGTTGTCGACTCTAGTGGATTGCATCCCGATCCGGATAAAGTAAATTCAATGAAAAATTATCCCACTCCTTCTAATAGAAAAGAAGTACGTCGATTTTTAGGCGCAGCCTCGTGGTACAGGCGTTTTATACCGAATTTTAGCTCTATTGCTGCACCCTTAAATAAGTTAACATCTCAAAGTAAAAACGCACCTCCATTCTGTTGGACGACAGAGGCTAATGAGGCGTTTAATAACCTAAAGAATTGTTTGATTTCCTCCTCGGTGTTGGCTTGTCCTGACTACTCGCAACCGTTTGAAATACACTCAGATGCTAGCGATTTTGGACTTGGCGCGATCCTCTGTCAAAGGTTAAATGGCGAGGAAAGAGTCATAGCGTACTATAGCAAATCACTCACTAAGCAAGAAAAAAATTACAGTGCCACAGAGCGCGAGGCCCTGGCTGTTCTATCTGCTATAGAACACTGGCGTTGTTATGTTGAAAATGGTAAAAAGTTTATTGTTTACACAGATCACGCTGCTTTGAAATGGTTCTTGACCTTAAATAACCCTACTGGCCGGTTAGCCAGATGGGGAGTTCGCTTATCTTCCTATAATTTCGAAATACGTCATCGTCGGGGTTCCGATAACGTTTTACCTGATTTTCTGTCTCGCTCTTTACCCGTTTCTGCTATTGCTAATGATGTAAATATAGATATTAATTCTAATCAGAATTTACCAGTTTCTACTAATGATCCTTGGTATTTAAATATCTATAAAGGCTGTTTAAGTTCTCCGAACTCCTTTGTTAACTATCAAGTAATAAACAATAAATTGTATTGTTTTAAAAAAACATTAAACCCTCTCACTAGAGAATTTCAATGGAAAGAGGTTATTCCGTCTGACCAAAGAAATGACATTCTAAGGGAGAATCATTCTTCGCCCACTGCTGGACATCTGGGTATTTTTAAGACATACAAACGTCTCGCACTTAATTACTTTTGGCCTGGTATGTACACCGATGTTGTCAAGTTCGTCAGTTCATGTGAACCTTGTATCACCCATAAACACCAAAATCACCCAAATTTAGGTCTAATGGGAAAACCCAAATCATGTCAAAAGCCCTTTCAGACGATTAGTATTGATTTGATTGGTCCATTGCGTCCCAGCAGAAAACAAAACACTTTTATATTTGTGGTCAGTTGTTGTTTCTCTAAATATTGTTTACTTTTCCCCATTAAACGGGCAACTGCAGAAGTGATAACAAAAATTCTCGAGGAAAATGTATTTTTGGTGCATGGAATTCCATCTACTATTGTTTTGGATAACGGTAAACAATTTATTAGTGCAACCTTTAAAAGTATGTTGTCAAAATATAAAATTCCAAATTTGCATTTTACACCGTTGTATACTCCCCACGTTAACTCAGTTGAACGTTACAACAAAACCATTATGACAGCTATTTCAACTTTCATAGAATCTGATCATCGAATCTGGGACACTCTAATCACTAAAGTTCAATTCGCCCTTAACTGCGCAGTTAGTGAGGTGACTGGTTATTCTCCTAATTTTCTTGTTTTTGGTAGGGAGGTCAAAACATGTGGTTCTCAGTATATTGACAAGGAATTTAATTCCATTATGGTGCTTGAACCACGGGACGGCTATGCCGAAACTTTAGGCTACTTATCTTCTATTTTCGAGAAGGTACATTCAGCTCTGTTGTCGGCCCACCAACGAAATTGTTCATCTTATAATCTTCGCCGTAAACCGGCAGTATTCAATGTCGGTGATATAGTTTGGCGCAGAACGTTTCTACTTAGTGACAAGGATAAATACTTTAGCAAGAAATTGGCGCCTAAATTTATTAAATGTAAGATTGCCTCAAAAAAGTCACCTCTAGTATACAAACTTAACGACATGGCCGGAAAACCTTTAGGCGAATGGCACATCAAGGATTTAAAGTTGATTAATTACAAAGAATAATAAAAGTATAAAAACAACAATGTAAGACGCATATCTATACAAAGTTATAATTACCTACATAATTATTTGTGAAGGCCAACAATGGTTCTTTTGTTTTCGAGTCGAAGCTCACAAGATAATGCATTGTGTTGTGTTAATGCTTTATGTAAACATGCTAACATAAAATGAATAAATGTTTCAGTTATAAATTGTAATAAAGTTTATTACATGTAATTTTGTTACAAAGAATCTGTCGTTTATCTAACTATCAGTTATGGCTCAGTGGTTAAAAAGTTGTTGTCGGATCGGTCTGTGGTTCGATTCTCGCATGTGTATTTTCTTTCCGCAAATCTATTTGTTGAAATGCATCTTGATTGGCGTATTGTTTTTCGCCGTGCCTTGTTCTGAAGTTCTGTTGTTATTCTTAATTCCGTATAAATTCCATAATCAAATTGTTATTATAGGTACTTTATAAACTATCAGGGTGATTAACCGTGCGTCGAGAGCTCGGAACAGTCGAATAGTACCTACCATTTAGATCGTACCTACCTAGTTGTCGTTATGACGCACGCGCGTTCACTCAGCGACGCGCCGATAAATAAATGCCTAACTAATGATTCACCATTGTTTACATTCAAAAGGTGTTTTCTGGTCGTGTTGTAGTTATTAATTAGAGCAAAATATTTATTAATTTCTTTCCTTTGACATTGAGCGGTCCGGTCGTGTCTGCGGCTTATATTATTTTTGTTCATCTTTACGAAAAATCTGTTGTTATACCTAACTATATTCAAAAAGTTTACTTATCTAGTGGCAAAGGCCGAACCCAAGATTTATAAGTCGTAGGGCTAGATCAAGTTTTTTATATCTACAAATCATTATTACCTAATAATTACCCTAAGCGCTTCTTCATAGATTGTTATCTTTAATATTAAGCTATTACACTGGCCTCGGCATTTACATGTAGGTATGTGTGATGAATTATGAATGATAAATGTTTATGTTCAAATTCAGACTGCCGTTGTACGCGTGAAGAATGCAAGCGTGGGTCATTATTATTTAGGTATCCTAATTAGCGTATAGGGTTGTCACTTGTTCAAGGTACTCATGCCCTTGTTTTCTCTAATTTCAGGGAGTATCTTCAGGGCTGCTACGCCCGTTGGGCTAGGGAATTTTCCTTAGGGAAAATCCCGGCCTAACGGGGGGGGGGGTGTGACGTCACCGCGCCCCGGCGCCGCGAGCCTCGCTACGAGTGACGCACAGCAGTGGGCCGTTCCTTCGCGCCCCTCCACGTCGGTCCTATATATACCAGGGACACACGAGGTTTCGCTCTTCTTTGCTCCAGTCAACACCACCAAAGCTGAGTACACCATCTGAAGACCTGTGAAGTGCCAACAACGTCGCTCACGCCCTGGATAATAGTCTCTTTTGTTGTATGTGTATAACTGGAATTATAACGCGAGTTTAAACTTTCCTGGTGATATTTTTTATTTATTTCCCGTAAGTCAACCTAATTATCTCTCTTTAATTGCTCGGCGAGTGATCGATCCCGGCTACACCGTGGAAATCAATCACTCGTGCGACAATACAATAACTGAGAAATGCTTCGCTATTACTGTCAGACATAGATGCGGTTTTTGATCGTTCATAGATGTTTTGAATGCGCTCAAATAAAATATTGCGTTTTGCTTCTAAGATTGTCATCTCTTTGTCTTCTGACACGCGTGACTTCTTTTGTTGTGACATGCTTACGTAAGTATAAGCTAATGAGACCGAAACAAAATAAGAATATCTAATGTATCTATTATTTTACCTAAGTAGGCTAATTAGGGAACACTTTAGAGCAGAGGAATTAAAAGTTGCTTGAAATATGAGATTTATAAGACAACTATGATAGTTCCAGAATTAATAATTTAATAAGTAGGTAGCTACATAAAAGTTTACCTACTGATGCGGGCGGAAATAACCATGTGACGGTTATGTGAATATATTAGGAGTATAGCTAGGTGCTATAACTGCCTAGGTATAGCGATATAACGTATAAAAACGTAAATTAATCCGACTCGTATGGATCAAAAAAATGGTTCGGCGATACACCGAAACCGTAGGTAGGTTCTAGGCGACTTGGAGAAGGAATTAATGGAATGGGAAGAGGTGATTGTGAGTGGGTATAGGATATTTCAAGGATGGAGGGCACTTACCTTATACGGCAATCTTCTTCTTCTCAGAAGGACAGTCTCCTGGTGTTTTCGAGAATCCTGAAGCTGTTTGATTCACTACACTACACCATTCGTTTCACTTTCACTCGGGAGCGGGTTTTCCGTGGTGGAAGTGGTAATAATCACATACAGCGGTGCGGCGCGGTACAATATAGCGGACACGTTCTCAGCGAGTGGAATGTTCTGGACCGTCACTCGCGTCGACGATCGCGGCGACCAATCAGGCGAAAGGCAGTGCCTCTTCCAGGGAGTGGGATAGAGGGAGACGGAAATATGGTATCGCTCACACTTGTACGTGGAACGATTGATGTTGATGCGATTAGTTATAGATAGGAAGGTAGATGGCGCTACCAGAGAAAAATATTATATTAATATACATAGAAGATTATGTCTGCTATTCAAAATTTATCATGATTGCATAAATATTTACAAAACAAACGATTTTATGATTTAATTGCGTATATGTATACATAGTTAAATATAATATATAGGTATGACTACCCCTTCGGGGATACAGGCGTGAGACAATAAAAACAAAAAAATAAATATAAGAATTAACAAATCACCACAGTTTTTTACACTAAAATTTGTTTCCGGAGTTTTAGGGTTTTAAACGTAAATAGTCACTGAGATTGCTTCCATTGGACTGAATTTATAAACCATTAAACCATTTATTTACTCAAATGGGTAGACATACAGGTGGTAAATAAACATAATATTACGTATCCACATATTGACCATTACTGGCGTGTGAGATTTAAACTTATACAGTTCGATACATTTAATTCAGATTTTAATGTTAACTTACATTACAAAATACAAACAATAGAGAAACATAACAAGTTGGCATCACAGAACACTTTACATATATTATAAGGGATTAACTGCCAAGTCGTAACATGCAGACTTAGCGATCAAGGTGCTCCTGGACGCTATAGAAGCACCTATCCGCCAGCCAGGCATATAACTTTCGACGAAAGATAGTTCGAGGCATATCCCTCAATTCCCTGGGCAATTTATTATATATTTTTATCGACATTGGATAGCTATTCCTTCTGTACATTTCTGTCCTTATAATAGGTAATAATAAGTTATCTGGATAGCGAGTATTAAATTTACAATAGTCACCAAAGGTTTTATATAGATGTATGTTATTTTGGACAAATGTGCTACATTCTAAAATATACATGCTAGGTGCAGTGAGTAGCTTCAATTCCTTAAAAAGAGGCTTACACGAAGTTAAAGAATCTACATCACAATATGCCCGAATTCACCGTTTTTGTGATAAAAATATTTTATTAAAATCTACTGAGGCTCATAAAATACCATGTCTAAGAATTGACGCCACGTAACCATGATATGCCTGAATAGCAATTTTCTGATTTGATATTCTTGTTAATCTCCAGAGTGCATAGACATACCTGTTTATCTTTGAACATATTATATTTATATACAACTTCCAGGTTAATTGATTATCAAGGCATATACCCAGAAAGGTCAAATTCTGTTGTCTAGTAATGTTTCGTTCTTTTACTGTATACTTAGACAATTATGTTTTTTTTTTCTATTAAAGAAATGTATATATTTTGTTTTTTCTATGTTTATTTTTAAATTATTGCATTGCAGCCAACTTATTATACGTTCTACTGCTTCATTAACATCATCTTTGAAACTGTTGTTAGTTTTAGTATGATTTTGACTAACAACTAAATATATATCGTCTGCAAAGAGTGTACAATAGTGGTCAGTAACATAAGGGAGGTCATTTATATAGAGCAGACATAACAATGGGCCTAATATGCTGCCTTGTGGCACCCCGGCTGTATTGGAAGTTAAATTTGACTTATATGCTATTTCATGGTTATCTTTGTTGATATTTGTTATCTCTACATACTGTTTCCTGTTATTTAAATAACTTTGTAGCCATTTGTGGGCTACACCACGAATACCATATGTAAAAGCTTCTGAAGCAATAGATCATGAAACGTAATCAAAAGCTTTGCTCATATCAAAGAAAATGGCGCATGTGTTCATGTTTTTATCAATATTTTCGGCGATTTTATTTACTAGTTTAAATGTGGCCAAGGTGGTGATTTTCCATTTTGAAAACCATGTTGTTCTGTACTTAAAAATAAGTTATAAGTTCAGAAATTCAATTAGGAATGACGCCTTTTGGATAAGTTCGTCATGTAGGTAACCTTTCTTAAAAAGAGTCATATTATTTTTATTTGCATTCCCTACCTTACAAATAAAATATTGTACCATGGATTTAGGCGATTTCACAATGAAATACCAAGTTTTGCGTAACGTCTCTTATAAATTTTCCTTTCTTGTATGTATTCTCCTGTATGTTTCGTATGGGATAATGTGTAACGGTTCAGCTTGGAACAAATCCTTAAACACATATCACACAGCATTTATGTTACTTAAGTACCTACTTGTTTAAGCTCTTCTGTCAATGTTTAGCGCACCGACTCCAAGTTATGTCTTTTGAGAGAAGAATATTCTACACATAAGTATTATGACTTATGTTTATTTATTTATATTACAATTAAGATTATAAAGAACACATGTGAATTTGAAATCGGATTACGGCTGAGCACAATATGTTGATTTGAAAAGGCTTGTGATACATTGAAAAGCTATGTAAGGAAAATCGTGTACCTAATATTACAAAAGTCCAAATAAAGGAACTATTTAGAAATATTCTGAAGATTTGGGAGCAAAGCATTTTCTGTAAATGCTCATTCACACAAAACTGAACTTACCTACTTTATT
This sequence comes from Euclidia mi, assembly GCA_944739405.2. Taxonomy (NCBI): domain Eukaryota; kingdom Metazoa; phylum Arthropoda; class Insecta; order Lepidoptera; family Erebidae; genus Euclidia; species Euclidia mi. The sequence continues at coordinate 82,381,301 of OX123183.2, forward strand.
TAGAGATAAGTTTCCGTAGCAATCTGCCACGTCTTCTCATAACACTCCAACTTACATACACCTTTAGATTTAGATTTTAATGAGGTAATTTAGCCGAGGTAATCAAACCAAATGTGGGCTATCACGCAAAATTTCTGAATACCAGCGGTTGATTAACGATTTTGATACCGTAAAGCGATGTTTTCCGCTCCCACGCCTCTAATTAAAACCCAAAAGGTCGATACACCCACATCAGTGAACGTATTATTTATAATATAGTTAAACTGTACAGGAAGGAACCAATTGGAGGTTTGGGACTTAATGTATGTAAACTATCGAGTATCGTAGTCAAGTTCCAAGCTCCTTAGAATAAGATGGTAATGAGCGGCGGGAGCGAGTTATTATGAATATGTAAGACGTGGCTAATTAAATAGAAGGCGACAGACAAGTGTGTCTCGACGAGGCGGCTCGCCGCCGACGCACACACACGTACGCTCGTGTGTTGTCGTGCATCGCTGCAAGTAATTTCGTCGCCTCGGATTAATAGCAGTTGTGCTGTCTCACAATATTTATATTTTTTAATTTAACGCTGCTCTGAATACAAGGATTATACTAAAATTTGTGTTAATATTTTTGGTACACAGCCAAACTTTCATTGCGCTTACTGCGGGCACTATCACCGACTATTGAGATCAGAGCCGTTCACAGCTGCGACTTAACGCCACTACTAGTGGCTGTCGACTACATCGCACGCGCGCCCCATATTCATTATGTGCTGAAATACGGCCGACCTTTCTCTATTTCTCTTCTTTTTAATTGAAACTTAGATTTGTTTGATCCATCTATTTCACGTTATCATTTCGATGTTATTGCCGTCAAGAATATAAGATAAGATAAGAATATACTTTATTGCAAAATAAATGTTTACAATATCCAGTCACGTGGCGCTACTTGCATGCTGCCACCCCCCGCGTCTGGCGAGCCCTGCGCGCGGGGTAACCCGCAATGGGGGGGTGGGTTGCGCTCCATTCTTTTGTTCATTACTCGGTGATTTTTATGAATTTCTGCTAACATATATATATATATTTAGATTCTTCATAAAGTTTCCTACAGATTGGTATATAAATATCCTTACGTAATTAAACATTTTAATCATAAAACTGCTGAAAATAAAGAAGGAAATAAAAAATGCGATTATAACGATCGACCGATTTCCGGCTTCTCGCTTTTTTGACGCGGCCGATTCCCGGCCTCTCACCAGTCACGTAGACATAGGCTTAAAAACTACGAGTAATGCACAATCGGCGGCCTTATCGCTAAGTGCGATCTCTTCCAGGCAACCTTTGGATGGACAGGAATGATGTTAGCGTTTTATGAGGTGATGGTTTAGTTAATTAGTACGTAGAATTCGCAATAAAAATGATTTAAATAATATACATACATACAATTACATATCACATATAAATACTTACACATAGATAGATTAAGTTATATACATGATACATACATACAATATAATATATATATATATATATATATATATATATATATATATATATATATATATATAACATGATAGATACATTGAAATACATACCTAGAACTCGAGTAAAAAGTAAACTACATAAATAAATTTAAATACGTTAAGAATTTAAATAGTGTTTGTATAACAAATTTTTAAAAATATTCAATGATGTTGCTCTTCGAATTTGTAATGGCAATGCATTCCACAAACGCACTGCCTGAACAGAAAAGGATTTATCAAAATAATTTGTGGAATGCCTTGGCATCTCCAGAGTCAGATCCTCAGACGACCTCAAAGACCTTATATGTGTGTCATGAAGGAACTTGAAACGTTCTTTGAGATAGGAGGGAGTACAAGGTTTAAATAGAACATTATATAATAATAAAAGAATGTGAGTATTCCTTCGAAGACGAATTGGGAGCCACTTGAGTTTGTTGCGAACATCTGAAACGTGATCATATTTGCGCAGACCAAATATAAATCTTATGCAAAAGTTTTGGAAACGCTCATCTTTATCTATCTGCTCCTCTGTGGGGTCAAGATAGCTGACATCAGCATAGTCAATTATGGGGAGAAGCAAAGGCTGGGCGAGCGCAATTTTAGTAGCAGTTGGAAGGAAGTTGCGTAACCTACGCAACAAACCTGCCGATGCAAAAAGCTTGCGACTTGTCTCTTGCACTTGAGATTTCCAGGACAAATTTTCATCTAAAGTGATCCCCAAGTTTTTCACCGTTTTACTGAAAAGGACATTTTGTCCATCAAAATAGATTTGTGGCAGATCGGACCAACTGATTTTTGAGACCAGTTTGGGGCTGCCTATAATAATTAGCTGTGTTTTTCTGGTATTTATTATGAGTCCGTATTTCTTGGTCCACTCACAGATTCTGGTCAGGTCTGCGTTAATAGTATTGCAAGCTTCTGCCAGCTTATTTAAAGGGGCTTGCGTATAGATCTGCAAGTCGTCTGCGTAAAGGTGATAGGATGAAACTAATTGGTTTGAGATGGTATTAATAAATATAGCGAAGAGTAGAGGAGACAGCACACCACCCTGTGGCATACCGGCATTAGTGTCAGACCAAGTGGAATACGAGTCTTCGATGCGTATACGTTGCCGGCGGCCGAACAGGTAACTATGAAACCAGTCAATTGCCGATGGAGATACATTAAGAGAGCGTAGAATGCCAAGTATGATGTGGAAATCCACGGTGTTAAAAGCATTACTAAAATCAAGTAAAGACAAGACCGTTAGATTTCCACTGTCCATACCAAGCCTAATATCATCAGTTACGTGAACCAGTGCAGTGGTAGTACTGTGGCCAGGGCGGAAACCAGACTGATATGTGTTTAGGAGACAATTTTCATGTAGGAAGGAACTGAGTTGAGCGTGAACTAAGCGTTCTAGGATTTTCAACAAGAAGGGAAGTAAGGATATGGGTCGATAATCTGAGAAGGAACAGGGCTTAGGTTTCTTGGGTAAAAGGATTATTGTTGCATCTTTCCAATCGGATGGAAAGATGCCACGGCTAATGGAATGATTAAAGATGTGTCATAAGACGGGAAGGATTTCGTCGAGGATGGGAAGGATCATTTTACGGCTAATACTATCACTGCCGACTGCATTAGACGTAACAGCCAGTATGTTCTTCTTAACATCACATGCGGTAAATTGCGAGAAAATGAAGGGAGAATAAGCTGGAGTTGGTAAAGATGAAAGATGTTGTAAGGTGGCACTTTTAATATTGCCATCAAAATTGGACGAAGTAGTGAAATGTAAATTAAGAGAATCAAGGTTAACATTGTTTGGAATACATTGATGCCGTGTTTTACCAACTCCCAGACTTTTAAGAAATTGCCAGACCTTAGCCGGATCACCGTTTTCAACGGACTTATGAATATATTGTCGTTGCGCATTCCTACACACCTTGTTGCAAAGATTTCTAGTTGCTATGTACTTCTCATGGTTTGAGGGAGTAGATCTGTACTTCAGTTTAGCCTTGGCAGCAGATTTTTTGGCCATGATTTTCCTGATGTCATCTGTAAGCCAAGGTGCCGGTAGGTGCTTCAGTTTAATGGTACGGAGTGGCGCATGCACATCGTATAACTTGATGAGATTGGTAGTAAGTTCATGAAATATGCTATCGACACACTCAGAGGTATACAGAGGGAGCCAGTCTATATTAGAGGCATCGATGCGCAGTTTGTCAAGATCCATGCCACTAAAATTGCGCTGCTGGACTACCTTGGGTTTCATTTTGGATGTGCGTATTTTATATGAAACAAAGATAAGGTCCTGGTAGGAAAACCCATCCGCTGTACATTGCCCATGCTTATGGACCAGATTGGAAGAAGATACCAGAATAAGGTCGAGAAGAGAAGGAGTGCAATTGGGAAAGTGATGAGTTGCGTTTAAATTCAAAATTGACAAATTGCAAGACTCTATGCTATGCCGGAATAAAGCAGCACGTGAATCTTGTTTAAGGAGACACGTATTGAAGTCACCCATTATAATAGTGTGGCTATATGATGGAGTTAAATTTTCGAAAATTTGCTCAAAAGATGGAAAATAGTTTACACGACTTGAAGGGGAATAGAATACGCCTAACAATACTTTAACGTGGTGAAGTTCTACTCCTAGGTACAGCCGCCACTGACGAATGCTGGCGAGAATCTATTATACTCGCCAGCATTCGTCAGTGGCGACCGTGGAGACATACTGACTAAGGTATAGGGAATATGGTGACGTAAATATATGGCAACACCGCCTCCAGTGCCGAATGCACGGTCATTCCTAATCAGCCGGAAACCTCGAAGTGAATAAGACGTGGAAGGGAGACATGGTTTCAGCCATGACTCGGACACAAGGACGGCATGAATGTGTTGGCAATCTAAATTTACCAGCATATCTGGAAAATGAGCTGGAATACTCTGCGCATTAATATGAACTACATTAAAGTTCCTGGGTACGTCTGAGAACTGCGATTGAAGAATGTCTCCTAGAGAGGGGACACCTACAAAACTATCATCAAGAAAGGTATCATCGCTATTTGAGTTCGTATCTGACTTAAGTATAATAAATATATGAATATAAATAAATATCAATAATAAATAAATAAATAATAAAATAAATAATAAAATAAATCAATCTATTTCTAATTACCGCGGCAAGCTTCGCTCATTGTGTCCACCCGCCGGTTGCGTATGAACAAAGATAGTATATAAAGAAAAAAATCGGATATAAATTAAAACTAACAAATAATATAAAAATACTATTGTAATATATAAAAAAAAATAAAGAAATGAAATGTAATGTGTGTTTGGTATTTACTCTATTCAAGCGAAACACAGCAATAATATAATGTTTGTTAACTCGATAAACATAGCAAGTTTCAAAAGTCTAGCCACAGTAAATAAGCCGAGAAACCTCAACGAGCCATTACGGCAACCCTTCATTTATTTTAGCATTGTGTGTTTTACTCTTCTTTCTCTTTCTCTTAGCGTTATCCCAGTTTCAGTCTGGGGTCCGCTTTCTAGTCTAACCGGATTTGGCTGAATATTAGCTTTTCCACGGAGCGACTGCCTGTCTGACCTCCGCAACCCGAAGGGATAGCGATATTCCATGGTTTAGACTAGTGTCAGTTTATTTAGAAGGTACTGACGCCCTGTAACGACTATCAAAGATCTTCATGACAACCGGGACCGACGGCTTAACGTGCTCTCCGAGGCACGGGACAAGCGATAATTAACAATTGCAGCATTGTGTCTTTTACTGTTCGTAAATAATAAAGTTTCAAATTTCTGCACGCTTGTTTATGAAAGGCTTTCATCAATTGGTGAGCTTTCATTGAAAGCTCACCAATTCATTACTTTATTTGTTTAATAAAGCTCGAACGGGCACCGCCTGTGTACATTGGGATATAAATTACCTTTAATTTAGGTGAACGATCCAGAAAATATGATGATGTAAAGTTTTCATCAAGCCTTAATATAAGCGGGACGGGCGTTGGAAATAACTACGTAACAAGCGAGTTGCACCTACTTGTTATGAAATTTCGTGTGATAAGATTTAGGTGTTATGAAGCTTCAGGCGATTATACTTATTAGAATATGGTGCGACGGCGTCCTGGCCACTACCGGCACACGCGGCCTTGTAACCTTTATGTTCGAGATAAGAGCCACAGAACCATGTTTTATATGAGATTTAACAAGAGCTCAAGTTTATGGCTCCTTCGTAGTGTTGTAAAAATACCATATAATACCAAAAGGCTATGTATTAAACAGGTATTTTATTATAACTTACAGTATTATTAGTATTTTATGTATTTTATATTCTGATTCAGTTTATAAGACCCTGCGATATTACGACGAGTTCTAATTTAAAACATTAAATATATTTTAAGTTTCGATTGTATTCTTTGTTTTACAATTACTAATTAATAATTTTGGAATTTTAACTTTTGGAAAAATTCATTGCAAAGTCCGAAATCGCTTAGATAAATCACGTTTTTCTAAATTGGTCTCGATTTACACAAATCTTGGTGTTCCTGACAGCACATTCGAAGTTAAAGAAAGTGGTGATGAAGATGATTTAGCTGAAAGTATGTTGCTAGACTGCATTACTGCGTCGTCATCTACCGAGAACGTAGCAACACAAGAGGATTTAGATATGGAGGTAGAAGATCCTCTAAATCTCGGGTTTTCGAACCAGGAAGACAAAAGGCGTAGGCCACGTCTGCGCTTTTCTTATGGATCTTGTATTAAGGTTCGGGCTTTACGTGTCTCCACGCAGAGAGGAACATAATGTAATTTAGAATAAATAGAGAGATGATTCAAATAACTTTGAGCACCCCTTTGCTCTAACGTACCTTAAAATATTACGTGTTTTTCTTTCAATCAAATTGTGACCTTGTTTTTATGGTAATATTGTTGTAGCTAATAGTAATTATGGGTCGGGTTTCGAAACGCGTCGCCTGAATTTGAGGGTATTGGTGGTGTAGGGGGCTTAAGAGAGTTAGTTTTAATCCCCTAAAAGTAATTTTGGCTGCCGGAGTTGCGTCTAAATATTTTTAAACAATTTCCAAAAACTCTTCATTCAAATATGAAAAATGGAACGTAATTTTAGGTTTTATGTGAAAGTAACTAAATAGGTTGTGTTAGGTTCTATTTGACCCTTAACCCGAAAATAGGAGCCCTGCGAAGCAGGGCTCCGTCAAGCTCAGTTTATTAAACTAGTGGAATCAATAAAAGGTTTTATGTGAAAAACGTGAAACGAAACGCAACCGCCATCTTGTATGAAATATATTGACAGCTAATGTCAAATTTGTGCGTCATTGCTTTCGAGTACCTAGGTTTAGGTGCAACTGTAATAAGTAACTAAATATGTTATGTTAGGTTCTCTTTTGACCCTTAATCCGAAAATAGTTGTGAAGAATGTGGAAGTTGGCAGTGCCATACACACCGATGTTTGGAGTTTTTTTTCCAGAGGAAACCAAGTATTTCCGGCAAGTGAAAATGGTGAGGGGTGGTTCCGAGACCCCCCCTCCCCCTCCAATCACTCACAACCCCTAAAAACGACGACGTATTTCGAAACCTTAACCGTAATTATTTATAATACAAACTTATAATATAATTTCTTGCTTTATTCCTGTGCAATTCTACCGTATTCAGTATTTTTAATAATTTCTATGATCATTTACTTCAAAAATATAGAACAATTGATTTATACATAAAATACCGTAGTAAATGGTATAATACCGTATTATATGGTATTTTTTGTTTTATACATTTCAGTACAAATGGCACCGCACTTACATCTCAGTCCTTCGAGATTCTACGGCCCCGCATCAGAGACATAAATGTGCCTGATTAAAGCACCTCTGTGGTCATTTATACGACGTCTGCGCAAAACGTCATCATAAAACAAGCTGAGTTATATTAGGGAAATATAGTAATTTATTTATTTATTTATTTTATCATGTTTTACAATTATTGCATGTTAAGTATTGTTTCACTTACAAGTTGCCGCGGCATGGTAAAGGACTGTTTAAATTAAGGTACCTAAATGAAACGTAAAATTAACGAAATATTTTACATGTAAGCAAGAAAAAAATGTGAATATACTTACAAGAGAAATATAGTTATGTCAGTCGTATGCAAAACACATAAAACATGATCGAGATAACAGGACATAGTGAAGCACTTTACTTCTAATATACAGAAAGATTAAATGATGCAATAATTTTGTTTTTATAATACTAGCTGACCCGGTGAACTTCGTACCGCTATATATGTATTATACCTATAAACCTTCCTCTTGAATGTTCTATCTATTAAAAAAACCGCATTAAAATCCGTTGCGTAATTTTAAAGATTTAAGCATACATAGGGACAGACAGACAGAAGACAGACTTTGTTTCATACTATGTAGTGATTCTGGGAGGCAAATTAAAAGTAAACGACTTTTAAATAAACCTTCGGCGCAGAATGTTTGATTTGAAATGCATCTTCAATGTAGAGCTTACAAAAAAACAGTTTATTTACTTTATCTTAAGATTGACTTTTAGATTGATACAGAAAGATTAAATGATGCAATAATTTTGTTTTTATAATACTAGCTGAACCGGTGAACTTCGTACCGCTATATATGTATTATACCTATAAACCTTCCTCTTGAATCATTCTATCTATTAAAAAAACCGCATTAAAATCCGTTGCGTAATTTTAAAGATTTAAGCATACATAGGGACAGACAGACAGAAGACAGACTTTGTTTCATACTATGTAGTGATTCTGGGAGGCAAATTAAAAGTAAACGACTTTTAAATAAACCTTCGGCGCAGAATGTTTGATTTGAAATGCATCTTCAATGTAGAACTTACAAAAAAACAGTTTATTTACTTTATCTTAAGATTGACTTTTAGATTGACTTTTAGGTTTTTAGAATGATAAATTATACTACTTGCATTTGATAACGAGTTCATGAAGCAATTCTTTTGTCATAAACTATGTGATATGCAGTTAATTGATAAGCTTTGGGTTAATTGATTTATATCATTCTCCTCCATCTCTGAATCAATTATAGATGCCACAATATCAATCACAATCTAAGAGAATAATCATATACGGCTGATATATAGGTAATAACGTGTAGATATTGGACAGCAGACTCAATGGCTAGATATATATCTTTTATGCGGTATGATGTGTGTGTTCTCACCGGTCGTATGTAAAGTGGCTGCTGCTTTATTTAAAGTCATATTCTGAAGTAGCGCGCACAGTGTACAGTCGGTGCAAAACATAATGATTCGAATATATCTCTGTCGTGAAACTGTACCTCTGGGAACCGCGGGTAATAAAAATTCCGGCACGCGCGTAACAAGTGTGCTTTCGAGAAAGTAATCCGCGAAGAAATACAGCCTCTACCTACTGCTTCCACATTTGTAACAGGGAAATCTTCATTTCTCTTTGACTACTAGTCGTTTCCCGGTACCGGGTCCCTTATGTGTCGTGTGGAGGCGACACTCATAAAAATTCGCCGTGCCGAAGTTTCGCACTAACGTGTCAGCTGGTGCTCAAAGTGAGTGCTGCAGATTTCGTGTTTTATCATTTTATAAGCTTTTGCGTGGGCGCGCCAGACCCTAGTTGCGACTCGTTAAACGATTTCTTTGTTACGTTCATAACATTGTCGTAAATGTATCTGCTTCAGAGTTGCGAGGATGACACTCTACTCATCGTGTTGGTTGATAACACTTGGTTAATATGGCCGCATGAAGCCCAAATTAAGTTTCAGCATTAAGTTTATGTTTATTAAGGTAACTTTAGTAGGCTAAGTAGATCTTTCTGTCATTACATAAGGAGAGTAATATTTTAGGTAGGTACTTGCTTGACTTGCTTGAAACGCAATGTTTTATTATATCAGAGCTTGTCCGTATAAAGCCTTACATTCATATTGGTGCAATATTTATGCCCGATATTTGCACCTAGCGCGATATGACGGGTTTATTTTCTTAACACATATAATTTATTGTTACTAAATCCAACATAATTATGTTTTGCTTATTTCCTTGTTCGTGATACTCGTGATATTATTATCAGTTGTAGGACTAAGTTAACGGTACCAAGAGCTTGGTTAATTAATAGTAGTTTACGTTAGCGAATAATTGAAGTTTATTATGTGTACGTTTGGTGCAATAGATTGTACTATCTCGCTAGTATCTTTTGTAACGTGTTATGTTTGCAATCCGCCGGAAAATGACCATTGTGCATAACTAAGATTGAGAAAATCTGGACAAGAGCGTATTGGGCCTCACACAATGTCGGGCGCTGTGTTTGCCTTTAGAAAGACTCTTTCATTTCGCACGCAAAAAGCTTAAGTTGAAAGGGCATTTGATATTTAAATGGTAAAGGACTTCTAACAAAATTAAACATCTTTTTTGTTATTTATCATAAATAAATCTAGCAACGTTTAGCTGTGATAATTTTCCATGTACACACACCCAACTTAATCGGTAGCAAGGGCAAACGTTTTGATTGATAGTTTATGCAAAACATTTCGATAGTGGAAAGATTTCGATGTATGTATAAAATAATACTTTTGAAAGACTTATTTAACGTCAGTATTGTAATAGTTGTTATTGTGATAAGAATACAGGATATTGCCAAATTTTAGCTGGTTACTACAACCTATGAGATAAATTGCGGACGGATGGACGAACGAACGTATCGAAACTACAGCGTCTCTTTCGTTTACTAGATTACCAAGCAAAATAATTGTTAATACAACCACTACAGATAACACTGTTTTATATAACAATTAACTACATATACCGTTAAAACAACAAAGAAATATCTTTACAAAAATATATAAAATAAAAAAAAATCAACAACCAATTGCTTTGCTTATTACTTATCAAAGTATTTTTGGCAATAAATACAACAAAAAAGAGCTTTGATCGTCCAGCGCAAAAATAAACAGCAGCTTAATACATTTTCAGATCTTGGAAATAATGTGATACAAACGACGCGTTCCATTTTCCATCCCAGTCGGTACATTAAATCACAGCTGATCATCCGCCTCGTTAGCCATAACTCACGATATCAGTATAATTTCAATTAACAATCTTTATTTATGAGCTTAATACGGTAGTAAATCTCGGACGGTGTCTCCAACGAGGCTTGCGTTCTCCGTCTCTCTCATTAATAAACAAAGCGGGAGACACCAGCGAATGGCCGACCTAGTGTTATGAGTTTTATACCTCCTCTATACTTTAGCCCAAGTGTGCCTACATAAGCCACAGTAATAACTACTCTACAAAAACACTACACGCAGAACAACAGTAGGATTATACGTATCTGTAGAAAGTGTTGTATGCTATGTGCTTCGGAGGGCACGTAAAGCTGTCGGTCCCGGTTCTTGTCTTAGGATAAGAGTCGTTAGGCCACGTCAGAGGCCTTCGGGCGGTCTGAAAACTCCGACACTAGAGTTGGCCACACACCCGAAAAACAAAACATTAAAATTATTAATAAGCAGCGCACGTACCTTCTGATAATTGCAATACTTAATTGTTTATGCTCGTAGACGAGTTAATGACTTTTGTCTGATTTAACAAAATAATCTTAACGAGAATTTATTGGAGCTATTTGTTTCAAACTTCGTTCCAAATTGGTCGCTAAGGTAAAAATATTTGCAGTAATCATCATTTGGATGGGTTCAAATTCAAAATCAAATAGCCGTTTCTTGTGGCATTTCCATCAGACCGCTATTTTAGTTTTTAAACGAAGGTTTTCAGGAAATATCCCCACTAACTAGGCAAGACTAACCCAAAGCCTACCTTCGGATGGGCTGTGACTATTCTAGCGTTTGCTTAGCAAACTCATTCATATTCAGAAAGGAGAAGCTTTTGCGCTAATGCTTGAGGTTGGCTGTGGTCTTTGTGTTCAAATCCCAGGCCAGCAAGAGCACTAATCTAGATATAGTCGGCAATTGCCTCGTCCCCTATGGCCACTTTACGAATTAACTAACATAAACGAGCTTGCAGTACGATCTATAAGATGAAGCTGCTTCTATATGAACTAAGAAACCTGTAGGTACCTATTACTTCCAAGATGCAGTGACGAACATCACTATCGTGAAATTACCTACATGTTTTAAAAACATAATGTCGTCGCATACACCTAAGTCTTCTTAATGCGATGTGTATGACCAGCAATGAACAGTACTAATTATTCCTTAAACAAGAAGAGATTCAGTAGGTATTGCCGTGTACAATAGTTTACTAGTTCAATACTTTACTAATATTGCGGAATAAATATAGCTGAGGTGCTTTGTAAGGATAGTGAATAAATATCACATATACATTATGTATAAAAATAGATTCCTTTTATATTTTATTCCTATTTCTGTAAACCGACTCAGGTACTACGAACACCTAAGGAGTCCAAAGTGATGAATAATTGTTGGTAGTGGTGTTGTTCGCGATAAACGAGTAAGAAAGAGGGTAGACAGATTTTCTTGCTCGTAACATTCACCCACCCGTAGTACTTCAGTACATCCGCGATCTTAGCGCTTGCAACAAAAGCTACGTGGTATATTACATCCCGAAAGATAATATACAATTAATGCTAAACACCACGAGGGTTTAAATTCTTATAGGATTTCCTAAGTCGTGGGCAACCTAATCGAACCTGTCACTCGGCGCAGTACTAAACTGTTAGGCGACCGTTTTAACAGCTACCTACGTTACCCGTGCAGTTGTGGAGGAAATTAAACAGCTCATTATAAATTCTTCTACAACAAAGAATTTAATTGCAGTTGCCTGCTGCTGCAATGATCATTACACTACAGTAGACGCCTCAGGCGGTAATTCTGCTGAACGAGACTCAACAATCTCTATTTCCAAGTATAAAATCTTTGCAATGATTATTATTATAATAACAGTCACAGTTAAAACTTCAAAACGATTGGTGCAAAATTATTATCAGCTTAGTTTTTTTCTATTTGGCGATATTTCCAAGAACGGTTTAATTTATAGGATTGTGGTTATGATGAGAACCGTTTTGTCTTAAGATACGGTTTTGATTCCAAGTAGGGATAAAAATAGAGTATCAGTCTTTCAAAGACAAGTAGATTCTATAGCTCATAGATTATGTTTACAATCCGCATGCAAAGCTAACAGCAGACTAAGAACTTGACAGTTGCTTATAAGATATTAACAGTAAATGCAAGCTGTTCGTATAAAAACTGCAGTTTAAATTTCTATTTATATCTTTAGGCTGTTTAAGTTGGTTATGGATTTGGCTAAGAATAACTGTCTTTTTCTATTGTGTATAAATGCTAGAATTCGAAAAAAATAAACGTATAGTAAAAGTGATATAATCGCTTAAAAATGCATACATACATACATAGACTCACGCCTGTTTCCCCGAAGGGGTAGGCAGAGGCATATTAAACGCCCGCTTTTCGCCAGTGTTTTGAACCCACGTAATAGGTGGCGAGCCTATTGCCGCTTATCGGGATATTTTGTTTGCCAGAGCCTCGTCCGTTGATCGGCAGGTGCACCACTTGCAGGTGAGGTTGGCTTGGGACCCGAAGTTCTTGGTGGGAACCCTATGCACCCTTAAAAATGTATTGTGCAAAAGTTAGCGAGGTTGCATGTGTCATCGGGTAATTAACCCTTTTAGGGCCATAAGGATATGGGACACAGTTAATTGGGCATCAAATAAACATAATTTTGACTAAAATACAAAAAAAAATTTTTTTTTTGGAATTCTTTGGGACACATAATATGTCCCTATGGTCGTTGGCGGTACTTTTTGATCAAGCAACTAATATTATTAGTTTTAGAGATTTTACAAGTTTATTACAGAAAAATTGTTTGTTTATCCAATAGGTATATAACTTAAAGTCATAAGTTATTAGTAATAACGATGTATTCAGTGAAACATTTGCATTGATACATACATACATAGACTCACGCCTGTTTCCCCGAAGGGGTAGGCAGAGGCATATTAAACGCCCACTTTTCGCCAGTTGACTGCCTCGTTGGTCTCGCGGCATAAATGTGCGCGTGGGATCGGGAGGTCCCGGGTTCGATTCCTGGGTCGGGCAGTGTTATTGGGTTTTTCTGTCACGAAATTCCCAGTAGCAGCACGGAGTCTGGAAATGTGCCCGGTATGGCAATAGGCTCGCCCCTTATTACGTGGGACTAAGGTATCTCTGGCGAAAAGTGGGTGTAGAAATACACCTCTGCCTACCCCTTAGGGGATAAAAGGCGTGACGTTATGTATGTATGTATGTTTTCGCCAGTGTTTTGATCCCACGTAATAGGTGGCGAGCCTATTGCCGCTTATCGGGATATTTTGTTTGCCAGAGCCTCGTCCGTTGATCGGCAGGTGCACCACTTGCAGGTGAGGTTGACTTGGGACCCTAAGTTCTTGGTGGGAACCCTATGCACCTATAAGGCACACGGGTGCATAGGGTTCCCACCAAGAAGTTAGGGTCCCAAGTCAACCTTGCATTGATTGGTCTAGCAAAGGCGTATTTTGCAACAAAAGTACAGTTTTTTCGGTTTTCTATCAATTCAATAAACTGAGACACCTCTTCCAGAATTTTGGTTATTAATGGGGTGCGTTGGAAACTGTCTTCGTCTAATAGATCTGGGAACAGATCTTGATATTGAAGTAGGAACCTCACGCTTCCTGACAGAGAAACCGTTTGTCCAAATTGAAACTGCTGAACTGCAGGCTAGTTTTGTTTTCATCGTGAACCTTTGAGTAGACAGTGTTAGAGGTTATGGATTTAAAGAGAAACACTTTTATAAATATTCACTTGATATTTATTTACTTTGAATATCACTAGGAAGTATATAAATGTCCGTTCACTTTGAGAGCGTTTAACAGAGTGAGCAATCATTATAATAATGATACCCTATTTATAAAAAATCTAACTGTCAAATGTTGCCATACTACTTGTATTGTTTTACACTGAAATATACAATTAATAATTTAATTTTTGCATACACAATAAAATACAATCTAACACGCCCCCTCAAAAATAAAATTATACAATTCAAACAACAGATCATAATTATATATCACTTCCAAGTGTTTGCTGGGAGTACATATGCGTAAACATGGTCCAACATTTGTTGCTAGGATTAGGGAAAACCCAGAAAAACCTAATCAGACCATTTCAATCATGTGTTAATGATTAGGACATAAACTTAATAGCCGAATCTATGCGGCACAATAATCGACAATATACTTATTGTGCAATACAATATGGTTAATCAAAAAAAGTCAAACTATACAATAATAATAATACTTATTCTAAACCCATTTTGTATCTGAGGTCTTGAAAAGAACTCGCTGGTAACGGCTTAGTCAAAACATCAGCTAGTTGGTTACCTGTTAGAATATAATTTAATTTAATTATATTTCTCTCAACTTGTTCCCTTGAGAAATGATATTTAATATCAATATGTTTTGACCTCTTATGGTTAGATGGATTATTAGCAATGCTAATGCAACCGTTATTATCTTCAAATATAATAATAGGTTTATTAATTTGTATATTAATACTTTCTGCTAGAGACTTGAGCCATAAGGCTTCTTTCACAGCCTCGTACAGGGCCATATATTCAGCTTCAGTAGACGAAGCTGCCACTGAAGTTTGTCTCTTTGTACACCAAGTTATAGTACATTGTTCAAACAATTTGAATAAATAACCGGTAGTACTTTTTCTATCAGAATAGTCATGACCACCCCAATCAGAATCAACATATCCACATAATATATTGTCATAGTTATTCCTTTTATAGGTTAACTTTAAATTCATAGTACCTTAGAGATATCTTAATACACGTTTTAAGCAATGCCATAGTTCTTTATTATTATTTTGTGTATAACGGCTTAATATATTGACCGATGTACTTAAATCAGGGCGAGTACACAACATAACATACATTAAACACCCTATAAGATTACGACATGGTGCTTCATATTTATCTTTCAGATTTAATGAGTCATAATTCAACTTAGCTTCAGTAGGGGTACTAACAGGGTTGCAATCGATCATATTAAACTTATTAAAAATTGTTTGAATATAAGCACTTTGATCTAATGTAACTTTATCAGAATAACTTGTTACTTTGATACCAAGAAAAAAACTTTATATTATGCCAATCAGTCATTTTAAATTTAGTCATTAAATAACCTTTGAATTCATTCATTGTATGAATGTCAGCACATGTGATAACCAAATCATCGACATACAATACAACATATATGTTTTTCTTGATATTTCCTTTATCTAACATATATATACACCTATCAACTGATGAATTTCGAAAACCTTTATCTTTAAGAGAACGTTTGAATATCTCAAACCAACACCGTGCAGCCTGTTTCAATCCATATAATGCTTTATTTAATTTACATACATAATTATTAAACTTACATACAACGCCTTCAGGAATTTTCATATATATTTCTTCCTTTAAGACGCCATTTACAATCTATTATATTTTTATTCTCTGGTCTTGGCACCAGAGTCCATGTATTATTTATTCTATGGGATTCTAGCTCATCTTCGATAGCTTTCTCCCAATAAGACCCACTATCAAGTGACTTTATATCATGAAATGATTTAGGTATAATACATGCAAATGATTGTGCACCAAATAAGCAATCATCGTCACCATCACTTTCCTTATAACAAATAGGGGGTCGACCTTTGAGCCTATCACTCCTTCTAGGTAAATCAGATTTTTCGCTTACAGGTAAAGAATCGTTTTCGATCACAGGTTCACATGGAACCTCATTTAGCACGTTGCGAATTTCGTTATGACTTGCTAGTTCATCAGATTTCGAATTATCTGATTTAGGTCTACTGGTATCTTGAGAGTCTTGAGACTCAGTCTCTAACAGTCATATACCTTTCGCATTCTGTGTTCCATACCTTATAACCATTTGGACAATAGCCCACCAGTATGCCTTTCCATGACTTGTCGTCAAATTTACATTTACTGGTTTTATTATGGACATACACAGTTGAACCAAAAATCCTAAGGGTTTTAATATTCGGTTTCCTATCATGCCACATCTCATATGGTGTTTTATAAACATTTAAGGCTTTTGTTGGCGAAATATTTATTAAGTAAACAGCAGTTAACACTGCTTCCGCCCAAAATCGCTTATCCAGCTTTGCACCAGTTAACATTGAACGAGCCTTTTCGGTTATAGTTCGCACCATACGTTCAGCTACACCATTTAATTGTGGCGTTCTAGGAACCGTTAAGTGATAACTAATACCCTTTGATTTACAGTAATCTTTCATTTCGGTTGATAATTATTCGCCACCGTTATCACTATACAAAGTAACTAATTTAGAATTAAACTTTGACTCACTTTTCGCAACGAAATCTTTGAATGCCGAAAACACATCTGACTTATAAGTCAAAGGGTAAACCACACAATAATGGGTGAACTGATCGACAAACAAAACAAAATAATTTTTATTATCAAACGTTGAAGGAGTGATAGATCCACATACATCTGAATGTACAACATATAGAGGTCGCTTTATGTATTCCTTATCCTTCATTTTATTTAAAGGTAGTCTAGCCTGTTTGTCATTTATGCAAGCTTCACATAAACTATTGGTAGGTAATATGGATTCAATTTGACGTACATCTTCAATCAAATTATTACGTTTTAATTCTATAAATTTAGTGTTACTAATATGACCCAGGCGTTGATGCCATAAATCATAGTTATTTATATTATCCTGGCGTAATTGGCAAACAGAATGACCCTCCTTCACATTATTAAAAGGTATCACAAAATCTAAAGTAATTAAGTTATTTAAAACATTACCTGTCATGATTATTTTACCATCCTTCAAAATGAGTGTCCCATTCCGATCAAAAATTATGTCCAGGCCAGCCTTCTGCATCCTTGAAACTGACAATAAATTGTACGGTACTTCAGGGCAGTACAGGACATTCTCCAGAACCTGGAACACTGTTGTTGCTTATAACATTGATTGAACCTCTCTTCGTGGCTGAAATAAATGGGTTATTTTTAGCAACATAAATATTTATTGGTTTACGTAAATATTCATTTGTAATAAAAATATCATCCCTGTTTATAATATGATCCGAAGCTCCCGAATCCAACAAGAATGTAATTTTGTTTGGACTATTATCTTGCTGAAACTGTCCAGTCATGAATGCATAACCTGAAAAGTCATCAGATTTCGACTCTTGCGATAATCCGACAGTTTGAATTGTTCTCGTTCTGTCCGCCATATTTTTCTGTTTATTCGTTCGTTTAAAATAAAAGCAATCCTTTTAACATGCGCTTTGCGTCCACAAAAATGACATTTGATAGATTTCGTTTTATTCTGCACTTTAATTTTTTTACTATACTGATGCGGGTAGTTCTCAAACTTCCGCTTATGAGTCGTTCCGTTTTTATTTTCAACATGTAAAACTTTTACACTTGTGTCACTACCCTCATTCTTCAATTTAACTTCGTGGTCTAATAATCTGGTTTTGACGAATGCGAGGGTTAGGTTATCTTCGGTTAATGTTTCTATAGCCGTGATGACCCCATGATAGGTATTGGGTAGTGTTAGCAACAAATGAGCAACCTTGTCGGTCTCTTCTAATTTTGCGCCGGCTGCTAACAATTCTGTTATCAAGTCGTCAAAAATCGTGAAATATAATATAATATATATATAAGTGGCATATCACCGTGTAATTTTAGGCCCAAAAGCTTTTTTCTTAACGCTAATTGACTTGCGAGGCTTTTGCGTTCACAAAGCAAATCCAAACTTTTGAAAACTTCTCTAGCCGTTATACCGTCGTTCACAAAACCGATAAATGAATCCGAATGTGAAAAATATTCTAGTGGAATATTTTTCACATTCGGATTCATTTATCACCATTCTATTATTCTTTTCCCATGTCTCGGACCGTATTTGAGGAATGTCACTGTCGACAACGTCTATAATCTCCATTTCACTTAGTAACAATCGTATTCTAAACTTCCATATACTATATTTATCGCCGGCAAACGGTTTAATATTCCTTTTTTGTTTTAAATGTTCCATTACTCACGTTTACAGCACTTTTTATTCCACACGATAGACTAACGATTTAAACACTATATAGATTGTCGGTAGTTGTAACTAATTTTCACTGAATTTAGAAACGCGGCACTGGGCCCATAACCTGTTAGAGGTTATGGATTTAAAGAGAAACACTTTTATAAATATTCACTTGATATTTATTTACTTTGAATATCACTAGGAAGTATATAAATGTCCGTTCACTTTGAGAGCGTTTAACAGAGTGAGCAATCATTATAATAATGATACCCTATTTATAAAAAATCTAACTGTCAAATGTTGCCATACTATTTGTATTGTTTTACACTGAAATATACAATTAATAATTTAATTTTTGCATACACAATAAAATACAATCTAACAGACAGAATGCGTATTATTCACTGAGATATCTAAGAGAGCAGAAAAGTAAATAGTTTTTTATTGGAACGAAGTTCCTCATCGCGCGTTGCGAAAGGGGGCTAACTATAACAGTTCGTGACGCGCCGGTGTCCAAGGTCAGCAAACAGGTAACGCAATTGACCGCTCCATCAATGGTGAAGCTGTTCCCATCCGTGCTTTGTCGGATACAAACTTTAGGGGCTTTTCGTCTACCGGCCAGCGCTTGCCCCGCAGCCCTGGCTGGAATTAGTTTTCCTGGTCGTGTTCTGACGTTTGAACAGTAGCGTCAATTTTACGTTTATGTTTTGGACAGGCTACTGCTGAAATGTCCTGGTTCCTTGCAACATTTTGGGACAAATCTTCGGTCCGTTCGCTGCATTTCTGCGGCCATAACTCGGACTCGTCCACCCTTAATGTCTCGACGGACAGCCTCCACTTCTAGAGCATGCGCTAAAACGTCCTTAACGTTGTCGTGGTGCTTCAGACGAACGGCAGACCTGACATCGTCGACATAAATGCCATCAATGAACGCCTGGAGACGCATGCTTTGGACTTGTACCGGGGTTGCCGACTGGTAAGCCTTTCCTACCATCTTTTCTACTTCTATAGACCACTGCTGCAGTGACTCGTTAGGGCACTGACAGCGGTTACGCAACTGAGCACGGAATACAAATTCTAAATGCGCGTCTCCATACCTGGACTCTAGAGCCTCGATGAGCTGTTCATATGTTGCGTCTTTCCCCACGGACTGTAGCACTGATAATGCACCATCGCGTAACGCCAAAGTGAGTGCATTCTTGGCCTGCTCTCTGTCCCAACTGTTGCTAGAGGAAGCGACTTCAAACTATATTCTTTACGCCTCCCAGCATGAGGTGCCACCGAAAGAAGGCACTTTAAAATTACTAGCACCCGATGAGGCGACTGCGACTGAAGGGACGTTGGTCTTAATCCTCCTGCACTCCTCCTCTACGGTAGCTATGTAGTTCTGTATGTCTTCTGATACTGACGCCATGCGGGACTGCACCTCTTCTTCTATAGTAACCACGCGAGATTGCACTTCACCGATACGCATCTCGATCTCGGCGATCTTACGTTCATTCTCGGATATATAACGGCGAATCTCAACCTGGCTCTCCATTATCTCGCCAAGCTGCTGCGAGTTTTGCTCGAGTCGCTGCGAGTTTTGCTCGAGTCGCTGCGAGTTTTGCTCGAGTCGCTGTGAGTTTTCCTGTAATTCGGATTTAAGCTGCTGCGAGTTTTGCTCGAGTCAAGATTCGAGTCGCTGCGAGGTTTGCTGGAATATTGCCGCGAGGTCTGCAAGAGATAGCGGGTTAGCTGCGCTTGCGGACGTAGATACCCCTCATTCGGATCCGCCATCTTGCGAAGGAGCTTCCCTGCCTACAACTTCCGGGTTAGAGTCGCATTGTTCTTGAGTGGCAGCCCTCGCACGTGTCGTAGGCCCTTCCCTCGGCATGACTGGCATCTTTAATCCTTCCAGTCCCACTTCTGACACCAATTGTTACGGATGGGGTAACGGGATTGGAAGGAAACACCGAGTAGTGACACTTTATTCGACTTCACACACCCGACGCGTCGTTCAATTTCGACGAGGACAACACCAACACTAGCGTCTTTTGCACTGCACTTTACTGCACTATACTTTCACTTTATTTCACTACTACTTCTTTCTTCCTTTTACTTCTTCCTTTTCTTCTCCACTTTACCACTTTTCAACTTAAACTGGCGTTCACACCAGTCGAGTCCTCACGCAACCCCCTAGAGGGTTGGCGGAAGCGGGTTCAGGGCGATGTGCCCTCAGCCTGCGGGGTAGTCGCTGCCCCTTAAATAAAGGGCAGGTGTTTGGGGTGGGCTATGTATGCCCTGTGTGTGTCGTCGTCGTGTTTACAGGGCCGCTTCGGTCTTCACGCCGTCCGGGCGGTCAACACGAGCCAGGTGAGATCCCCGGCGAACCGAGGGAGGCCCAGCTCTGTGAAGCCAGCGACGCGGACAGCGACTTACTAATGTGCGGCCCTGTGGATGTCTGTGGGTGTATGTGTGTTATTGACTGTGTGGTGTGTGTTGTGTAGGCGTCTTCATGTAGGCGTCCGCTGTTGCGGTGGTCGCCCACGCGCGCACATGATGCACGTATGCTGTTCATACGCGCAGATGTCACGCGGAAAGGGGCGGTCACCTGCAACAGAGGGAATGGAGTGTAGTGTTGCGAGGGCGGCGGTCACCTGGGGGTGACCATGTTGTCCGTGGAGTCATCGGGCGATGCGAGTAGATCTCGCGGCAGCTTCTTCTTGTCCGGGGGGCGAGCGTGCTAGGGGGCCAGGTCTCAGACGTGGTCCCAGGCCGAGGCGTCAGCACGCTCATACATCCCCACGGACACGCGGCGGATGTAGGCGTCCAGGCTCTCCATGCGGGTGTCCCGCTGGATGACGTCGTTGCGGACGGTGCGCGGCGCACCTACCGCGGTACGGAGGGTGAGCGATTGTTGCGCTTGGAGGCGGGCCCGGTTGGTTTCGCTAGTGAGCGCGTACCAGGCAGGTGCAGCGTAGGTGAGCCGGGAGCGTACATATGTTTTGTACACCCCCAGCTTGAAGCGCAGCGGGAGGCGGGATGAGAGCGCTGGACGCAGTAGTGCCCTAGTTGCGCGTACCTGCGCGACGACTCTACGCACGTGTGACTCCATAGTGAGTAGGCGGTCTAGTGTGACCCCCAGGTACTTCGCCGTCCTTGTCCAGGGGCTGAAGTCATCCTGGAGCTGGAGTGGTGGTGGGTGGTCTCTCTTCGAGCTGAAAAGTATCGCCTGTGACTTACCCACGTTTACCGACAGCCACCATTGTGACAGCCATTGTGGGAGAAGCTGGAGGGTACGCTGCATCTTAGACGCGGCGTGGTAGGCGTTGATGCTGGTGGTGATGTACGCCACGTCGTCAGCGTACAGAGCTAGCTCAGCGCCTTCAGCGAAAGGGATGTCGTCGGTGAAACGCGAGTAGAGCACAGGCGAGAGACACGAGCCCTGCGGGACTCCGGCGGCGATAGGATGGAGGTCTGAGACCTCTCTCTCCACCACCACTCGGTATTTCCTGTTGCACAGAAACGAGGAGACCGTTTTCACGATGCGGCGGGGCGCTGTGGAGGTCGAGAGCTTATACAGCAGACCGGAATGCCATACTCGGTCAAATGCTTTCTCCATGTGGCATCTCCACTGGCGCTTAGCGTGTCTACACCGCCTTATATACCCCTAGGAATGTTCTAGATCCACTAATTTCGATTGTCATTTCATTATTCAATTGTTTTTCAATCTCCTATCTCTTTTTAACCTTTCCGTTCCTTCCTGAAGTTTCTAGAATTTTCTAATCTTTATTCGAAATATTTAAATTTGTTTTTCCATCTTCTGTGTCTTTTTAACCTTTCCATTCCTTCCTTAAGTTTCTAGAATTTTCTAATGTTTACTACAAATATTTAAATAATCTTTTTTTAAATATCTATTTGCCAAATATTCATAAACATTTTCCAAATTTCATAAAAACCATAATCCACATAACTGTTATGACTGGCATTTGAATCCACGCCCTCAGAACGTGAACGGAATGTGTTATCCGCACGGCCATCACCTTGTTGTCAATGACTGGTGAATTTGGCGAACACTTGACAGAGTGTATACGTCATCAGACTAAAACTGTCATTTCCAAACAATAAAATAGTCTTCAAATCTCTTTGCTAATTATTGTGTTTGACGACCGGCTAGTTTGTCGTGTAGACGTCAGTAGTCCTTGGCAACCGTAGTGATGGCAGCTTGACATGACACCGGCCGTCACAATATTATTTGAAATTCTAGTACAAGCGCTTTTCTAATATAGCTATCACTTGATAGTATGGCTATCATAGACATAGTAGTAAAGAACCGTTACTGACAGGTTACTGACAAGGCAACCGACGCTTAGGAGTGGCACGCATCGCGAAAAGCGTACGCAGACTAATATAAATATGTCAAAACGACACACTAAGAATTAGATAAGAAGTGTAAGTGAGATAGCACATCTAATCGCAAGCGCGAAAAAGAGATAAGCATATACTCTCTGTACCGACACGCATTGTGACATCATGCTGACCGTTTCACAAAGAATAATTTGACTCAGATGCGACACGATCATTTTGTCTGTCTTGAGTAAATTCAATTCGCCTCAAAGTAAATTTGATTAATTGATTTAAGGTGGGGAAATAAAAAGTCGATGTGATTTATTTATAACATTTATTAAAAAAAGTACATTTTTTCTTTCTCATTTCATTCAATGGAAACCTAAAACAGTACGTTAATATATAAACTGTGCGCTGCGGACCCACCGTACCCCTGGCAATACCCCTAGGGGTATGGTGGGCCTTTTAAAGCTTAAACGTACTCCTGGCTGAAATGCTCGTAGTGTTGTACCAACGTGCTACGTGAACATTAAACTAAACAGTGCTATCTCTCGTATGATAATGACTTACTTATGTACTAATTACAAATATAATACGACGAGTTATTTTTGTATTTTTAGACAAGCGAAGACAAGCGCTAGTACGATGATATAGTGCAACAAGGAGATAAATTTGAGAATAAAGCTTTAAAAATTAGGTATTACTGCTAATGGTTATAATGCTTTGTGTATTATACGTATAATCTGTGGTACCGTTGAAGACCCGTCATCATCATCATCATCCTAGCGTTGTCGGATCATTCCCACTAGTTCTATTGAACAGTTCTATGATAGAACTAGTGAGATTCCCACTAGTTCTATTGAACAGTTCTATGATAGAACTAGTGAGATTCCCACTAGTTATATTAGCACAATTTGATGAGAAGAATAGAACTAATGGGAAACTGTTATAGGAAATTTCCCACTAGTTCTATGTATGTTTTACAAGGGCAGTGTCACAACATCGCGCTCACATATCTGAATAAATATGTATGTATAAAAATGTGTTAAACGAATGAACTTCTACAAAACAATTGAACGTCTACAAAACAATTGGACGTCTACAAAACAAATGAACGTCTACAAAACAAATGACTACCAGAAAGTGATCAGCTATCGATAGTGATTGCAAAAAACAGGTGCATGCGATTTTCGACCTAATTGACAATTCATGACAAACATTTTTTTTGTTTTTTCTCGCTTTCTGGCATTATTACGTTTATAAAATTATAAATTCTGACTAATGTCACCTTAAACAAATGAACGTTTACAAAACATATTCATTCGGATATATAAGCGCGATGTCGTGACACTACGGATCATTCCCAGTAGTTCTATTGAATACCCTTGTAAAAACATACATAGAACTAGACTGGGACATTTCCTATTACTTATCCTATTAGTTCTATTCTCCTCATCAAGTTGTGCTAATAGAACTAGGATATTTCGATCATAGAACTGTTCAATAGAGCTATTGGGAACGATCCCACAAAATAGTAGAACTTGAAATAAACGAACTGAAATTAAAAAACTTATTACACAACAATATTATCCGTGTGGTGACGGATTAAGAATACGGAATGTCACCACCCCATATCATCCCATGGGTGTCGTAAGAGCCGACAGAAGGAGCATATTATGCAGAGAATAGCACTGTAAGAGAAGGAAAACTTGATACAAATCCTATACCAACCCGTTTGGCCAGCGTGGTATAGTAGGCCAATTCCTCCTTTCAAAGGAGAGGCCTAGTCCTGCAGTGGACTATTAAAGGCTGATGATGATGATGATTAGTTTGGGGTACGGATAAGCTTTAAAAGACCCACCATACCCCCAGGGGTATTGCCAGTGGTACGGTGGGTCAGCAGCGAAAACTGTGTAGTACCATCTATTAAGTTGTTACATGTAGGTTTAATACCAACTATGGTTACTGTTTGAAAAGGGAGAAAAACAAGAACAAGTGAATGGACTTTGATCACCCGTCAATGTTTGTAACTTACGTATGACTTTTTATTTCTATAATAATATATTGTGTTGATTCAGCCTCAAATCACTTTTATTACTTAACAAAAACACACATCAGTATTTTATTATTACGAATGACCCTGGATACTTTGTTTTTTAGTCTTTGTACACGCACAATACTGCTTCTCTTTTACACTCGCTAAATGCCAATTTTTTTATTCACTTCACATTCAAATGAGACATTTAGCCTGTTTTTAATGTGCCACCACAGAATAATTAATAGTACTAACGTACAGAAGCTTCACTTTTCAAACCAATTTATTGAAATTACGACTCTTGGTACTAAGCAATAAAGTTCAATTCAGCTCGCATAAGCACTCAGTGCCTAATGCGATATTAACCTAACAGTTCCCGTTCTTTTCTAACACATAACGCTGTCGCTGTCTGGCACGGAGTGGCGCGCTAGGGTTGTCGACTTGGCGCTGCTACTATATTTATTCATCGTCTATCTACCTACTTGACCACGTACCTAATAATAAATAATTATCCTATAACTATCCTATCCCACTATTGGAGCTAGTAGAACAAAAGCACAAAAATTCTGGTCGTTTACATTTTTACTATACAAATTCTTAGTTATTTCCTAAACGCGTGGACCGATTTACATGATTCAAACAGATAAAATGGTTTTTGAACTAAATCTTTAATCAAATTAAAGATTTAAAGACACCAAGAAAGAATTAAAGACACCATAATTGTTGAGATATCTCAACAAAAAAAAAAATCAAATTTTCAAGTTGCTCTCGTAATATAAATAAAATCAAATTTTCAAGTCGCTTTCGACACACAGTTAATTAAGCAATACTTTGCATTAGACTTGTGATGATACATTTTTGTTGTTAAAGGCGTTTAAGTTTATAATTTGAACAGTGTATGAACACGGCGCGTGAGAATACGGAGCGGTCGCACTCGTTGCGTGACGTCTAATGTGAGCGGCGCGCGGCAACCTACTAAATCCAACCACGTCGACGTGGTCGGCCAAGGTACTTGTAAGTTTGTACCTAAAATGCGAAGTGCGCCCGGCCTGGTGCCACTTGAAGTTCGCATAACACATCTACGGTTTTTTTTTACTAGTATATCTATGATGGCTATTGATATATGGTATTGTACACTTCTCTTTCTCTTACACGTGCTAAAATCGAAAGCAGCAATCTGATAAATGATAGATGCTCTTAATGTCAAAATGTTAATTTATACTCCAAACAAAAAATAAACAAACGTGAGGAACACTCACACTCGAAACAACCGTTTTCGCATCACACGGTAAGGACCCGTCTGAGAATCGAACCCACGATACGCGGTGTAGTAACAAGCGACGAACCGGTTGCTTCTTATCTTGGGTCGCTGACCGTATTTTATTTATTTTTATCCAACGTTTCTAGCAGGTAATCTTAAAAAACACAAGCGACCTACGGTTATATTTCTTAACATCTTAGCGTTAATCTGTTTGTGCTGTTTCTACCAACCTGTATTCGCTCACTGATCTAGTTATTATATGTGCTCGGGTAGTGCACTATACGGATTTATGGGAATCGCTTTACTTCCATCTCATTGGATGGATGCTGTTTATTTCTTTTATTTGCTGGTGGAGTATAAAATGCGTTTTATGTTATGATAATTAACTTGTACAGAACTCAGAAAACTCATTGTCAGAATTTTAGTGTATTATGCCATTGCTAATCTGTCGCTGAGCTCATTGCTTCACGCCCTAAGTTGGCTTTAATGTCTGTCTTACCGTCTCTAGGTTACCAGAATTACCACTACAGTATATTCGAATATGGTAAATACTACTTCACGCATATTGCACTGAGTCTTCTCTAACTTTAATGTGTGGAATTACTATGTATCGTAAATGTTTTATGTATTTTACAAAGATCGAGTTGATTACATGTATGTAGCTTTAAATAAGAAATGATATATAACACAGATTTCTCCATGGTTTCATTTACAAATTAACCTATAGTTAGCGCTTGCGTATTATTAACACCAAAAAAGACTTATTCTACGTAATGTGTAATTGTACCAAATAATAGTTTATACAGGGTGTCACAAGACCCATCACCAAGTCGAAGTGAAGTCTACTCGTTTTGGACATCATGCCAAGTCATACTGAGCAAAAATAAACTCAAAACTCAAACTCAAATATGTTTATTTCCATAAAAATGTTTAAATTTTTTGGACACGTCAGCAAGTCATACAAATAAAAAAATTAAAAAGTAACTTTAAATGCATATTAACATAGTTGAGCATTGAAAAAAATGCCTGTTCAGAAAGTAGAGCCTCGTGAGAAGAATCGGGCAAGAAACTCCGGGCCACTCTTTTCTACGTCTTGATTCTATACAATTTAAAAACTTAGTAACTACATTTAATTTTTCATAGGTATGTGAGCTGGTGTGTCTATAATGTTGTTGTCAATTAATAAGGCTTTTTTAATAATAATATAAAAGTACTAACTAGCATAATATAGACACAATAACTCACACTCACATGAAACTTAACACTAATCAAACATAAGTAGCCTGTAGGACCGAGCAAATTAATCCCAAGCATTTTTATCTTCAATATAATCTAGCACTGAATAGTACCCTTTTTGACAAAGTTTACGTTTTATAATCTTTTTAAATTTATTATAACTTAAATTTTGAATATTGCTTGGCACTTTATTGTAAAAGCGCACACATTGGCCTTGAAAGATTTTTTTATTTTCTCTAGCCGGGTAGCCGGCACTACTAGCTTACTCTTATTTCTAGTATTCAAATTGTGGATATCACTTTTCTTTGAGTATGAAGCCTTGTTTTGGAATAAATATATTAGGTTGGAATAAATGTACTGGCTTGCAACTGTTAAAATATTTATTTCCTTGAATTTATTCCTTAATGAAGCCCCATAATCCAAATTATAAATTGCTCGAATAGCTCTTTTCTGCAGAACAAAGATGGTCTGAATGTCTGAATAAAACGTCAAATTAGTCGAAAAACTTGTACTTGAAGATGCTCGTATAAGAGTGAAAACATTAGCAGAAATGACTAAGCTATCCGTGGGTACCATTCACACAATCCTTCATGAGCGCCTGAATTTGTCAAAGGTCAGTGCAAGATGGGTGCCGCGAATGCTCACCGCGCTACAGAAACAAGTGCGAGTTGACTGTTGTAAGGAGTTTTTGGACCTCTGTGGTGAAAATCCGCAAAGTATTTTTGATCGGATTGTTACTGGTGATGAAACGTGGGTTCATCACTATGACCCTGAGAGCAAGCAAGAGTCTATGCAGTGGCACAAAAAAGGATCAGACCCGCCGAAGAAGTTCAAAGTCACTCCGTCCGCAGGAAAGCTCATGGCCACGGTGTTTTGGGATTCTAAGGGAATCTTGCTAATCGAGTACACAAAAAAAGGTCAAAGTATTACTGCTGCATCATACGCAACCACCCTGCGTAATTTAAAGGAGGCAATTAAAGAAAAAAGACCTGGAAAATTAACCGCAGGTGTGTTGCTGCTTCACGACAACGCGCCGGTCCACAAGGCGCGCCTTGCCCAGGCTGCTGTGCGGGAGTACGGATTTGAAGAAATCAATCATCCACCCTACAGTCCGGACCTGGCCCCTAGTGATTATTATCAATTCCCTTATCTTAAAAAAGACCTTCGTGAAAAGCATTTTTCGGACGATGAAGAGTTGAAGGGAGCAATAAACGAACATTTTTCGGGCCATGAAGAAAAATATTTTTCAGAGGGAATTGAAAAGTTACTTTCACGAACAAATAAATGTATTGAGATGTTAGGGGAGTATATTGAAAAATTAAATTTATTCAAAATTTTCCGCCTTTTCCTTCATACCTATACCGAGAATACATTGAACTCCCCTCGTATAATCTATATAACTGCAAAGTTGTATTAAAATTAAAATGATTAGGAAAAACCATAAACAAATGGACGACGAGACGCTGTAAAACTTACATACATATACTCACGCCTTTTTCCCGTCGGGTAGGCAGAGACAACAGAACGGCACTTGCTTCTATCCTTACAAACCTCACGCGCTTCCTCTACACTCATTACTCTTTTCATACATGCTCGCCGGTTTCGGGTACTTTGGGCCTTGCCGGTTTTAGGACGTCCCCAATTTGGTCGAGGTATGTTCGACGAGGTCTGCCGCGACCGACTCTAAAACATAATAATTATAATTATTTAATACATATAATGATCGTATCATAAACGATATCGTTATGAATTGTTTCATCTCATTACAAAGTAATAAACTACTTAAATTGGTTTGACCACCTTGTCTGTTAATTTAAGGTAAATTTAATATTAGATAGACTTTTAAGTGAGGTAAAATTGACATCAAAATACAAATATAAAAATATTTTTAAATCATAAGCGCTTCTGGTCACGATACCGCTTACGAAAGCTTAATAACTGTTGTTGAGGATAATTAAAATGTGACGGTAGTGTAAACTCAGTACGTTTATAGCATTGAGTGAAACATCATCGATTCTTTTCCATAAAGATCTGTTGTTCGTTTTGTAAGTTATAATTAAGAGTTCGGATGTCATTATTATCTTATCGTGGATAAAATTATTACTTTTTACTAAGTTGGGAACAGTTAAGACGTTTGAATCTCTGCAATGCTCAAGAAATCATTAAACAGGTGGGTGGTAATGTATAAATAAATGTAAGTTAACCAATTCCAGTAAATATAATTTTATTAAAATTCACTTCACTTACTTCACATTTTTAGCTACTTGATATTATGTTTTATTAATTTCACCAAAAGAAAAAAATATTCCGTAGGTTTCCCTTCGCCTGGTGCCACTTGAAGTTCGCATAACACATCTACGGTTTTTTTTTACTAGTATATCTATGATGGCTATTGATATATGGTATTGTACACTTCTCTTTCTCTTACACGTGCTAAAATCGAAAGCAGCAATCTGATAAATGATAGATGCTCTTAATGTCAAAATGTTAATTTATACTCCAAACAAAAAATAAACAAACGTGAGGAACACTCACACTCGAAACAACCGTTTTCGCATCACACGGTAAGGACCCGTCTGAGAATCGAACCCACGATACGCGGTGTAGTAACAAGCGACGAACCGGTTGCTTCTTATCTTGGGTCGCTGACCGTATTTTATTTATTTTTATCCAACGTTTCTAGCAGGTAATCTTAAAAAACACAAGCGACCTACGGTTATATTTCTTAACATCTTAGCGTTAATCTGTTTGTGCTGTTTCTACCAACCTGTATTCGCTCACTGATCTAGTTATTATATGTGCTCGGGTAGTGCACTATACGGATTTATGGGAATCGCTTTACTTCCATCTCATTGGATGGATGCTGTTTATTTCTTTTATTTGCTGGTGGAGTATAAAATGCGTTTTATGTTATGATAATTAACTTGTACAGAACTCAGAAAACTCATTGTCAGAATTTTAGTGTATTATGCCATTGCTAATCTGTCGCTGAGCTCATTGCTTCACGCCCTAAGTTGGCTTTAATGTCTGTCTTACCGTCTCTAGGTTACCAGAATTACCACTACAGTATATTCGAATATGGTAAATACTACTTCACGCATATTGCACTGAGTCTTCTCTAACTTTAATGTGTGGAATTACTATGTATCGTAAATGTTTTATGTATTTTACAAAGATCGAGTTGATTACATGTATGTAGCTTTAAATAAGAAATGATATATAACACAGATTTCTCCATGGTTTCATTTACAAATTAACCTATAGTTAGCGCTTGCGTATTATTAACACCAAAAAAGACTTATTCTACGTAATGTGTAATTGTACCAAATAATAGTTTATACAGGGTGTCACAAGACCCATCACCAAGTCGAAGTGAAGTCTACTCGTTTTGGACATCATGCCAAGTCATACTGAGCAAAAATAAACTCAAAACTCAAACTCAAATATGTTTATTTCCATAAAAATGTTTAAATTTTTTGGACACGTCAGCAAGTCATACAAATAAAAAAATTAAAAAGTAACTTTAAATGCATATTAACATAGTTGAGCATTGAAAAAAATGCCTGTTCAGAAAGTAGAGCCTCGTGAGAAGAATCGGGCAAGAAACTCCGGGCCACTCTTTTCTACGTCTTGATTCTATACAATTTAAAAACTTAGTAACTACATTTAATTTTTCATAGGTATGTGAGCTGGTGTGTCTATAATGTTGTTGTCAATTAATAAGGCTTTTTTAATAATAATATAAAAGTACTAACTAGCATAATATAGACACAATAACTCACACTCACATGAAACTTAACACTAATCAAACATAAGTAGCCTGTAGGACCGAGCAAATTAATCCCAAGCATTTTTATCTTCAATATAATCTAGCACTGAATAGTACCCTTTTTGACAAAGTTTACGTTTTATAATCTTTTTGAATTTATTATAACTTAAATTTTGAATATTGCTTGGCACTTTATTGTAAAAGCGCACACATTGGCCTTGAAAGATTTTTTTATTTTCTCTAGCCGGGTAGCCGGCACTACTAGCTTACTCTTATTTCTAGTATTCAAATTGTGGATATCACTTTTCTTTGAGTATGAAGCCTTGTTTTGGAATAAATATATTAGGTTGGAATAAATGTACTGGCTTGCAACTGTTAAAATATTTATTTCCTTGAATTTATTCCTTAATGAAGCCCCATAATCCAAATTATAAATTGCTCGAATAGCTCTTTTCTGCAGAACAAAGATGGTCTGAATGTCTGAATAAAACGTCAAATTAGTCGAAAAACTTGTACTTGAAGATGCTCGTATAAGAGTGAAAACATTAGCAGAAATGACTAAGCTATCCGTGGGTACCATTCACACAATCCTTCATGAGCGCCTGAATTTGTCAAAGGTCAGTGCAAGATGGGTGCCGCGAATGCTCACCGCGCTACAGAAACAAGTGCGAGTTGACTGTTGTAAGGAGTTTTTGGACCTCTGTGGTGAAAATCCGCAAAGTATTTTTGATCGGATTGTTACTGGTGATGAAACGTGGGTTCATCACTATGACCCTGAGAGCAAGCAAGAGTCTATGCAGTGGCACAAAAAAGGATCAGACCCGCCGAAGAAGTTCAAAGTCACTCCGTCCGCAGGAAAGCTCATGGCCACGGTGTTTTGGGATTCTAAGGGAATCTTGCTAATCGAGTACACAAAAAAAGGTCAAAGTATTACTGCTGCATCATACGCAACCACCCTGCGTAATTTAAAGGAGGCAATTAAAGAAAAAAGACCTGGAAAATTAACCGCAGGTGTGTTGCTGCTTCACGACAACGCGCCGGTCCACAAGGCGCGCCTTGCCCAGGCTGCTGTGCGGGAGTACGGATTTGAAGAAATCAATCATCCACCCTACAGTCCGGACCTGGCCCCTAGTGATTATTATCAATTCCCTTATCTTAAAAAAGACCTTCGTGAAAAGCATTTTTCGGACGATGAAGAGTTGAAGGGAGCAATAAACGAACATTTTTCGGGCCATGAAGAAAAATATTTTTCAGAGGGAATTGAAAAGTTACTTTCACGAACAAATAAATGTATTGAGATGTTAGGGGAGTATATTGAAAAATTAAATTTATTCAAAATTTTCCGCCTTTTCCTTCATACCTATACCGAGAATACATTGAACTCCCCTCGTATAATCTATATAACTGCAAAGTTGTATTAAAATTAAAATGATTAGGAAAAACCATAAACAAATGGACGACGAGACGCTGTAAAACTTACATACATATACTCACGCCTTTTTCCCGTCGGGTAGGCAGAGACAACAGAACGGCACTTGCTTCTATCCTTACAAACCTCACGCGCTTCCTCTACACTCATTACTCTTTTCATACATGCTCGCCGGTTTCGGGTACTTTGGGCCTTGCCGGTTTTAGGACGTCCCCAATTTGGTCGAGGTATGTTCGACGAGGTCTGCCGCGACCGACTCTAAAACATAATAATTATAATTATTTAATACATATAATGATCGTATCATAAACGATATCGTTATGAATTGTTTCATCTCATTACAAAGTAATAAACTACTTAAATTGGTTTGACCACCTTGTCTGTTAATTTAAGGTAAATTTAATATTAGATAGACTTTTAAGTGAGGTAAAATTGACATCAAAATACAAATATAAAAATATTTTTAAATCATAAGCGCTTCTGGTCACGATACCGCTTACGAAAGCTTAATAACTGTTGTTGAGGATAATTAAAATGTGACGGTAGTGTAAACTCAGTACGTTTATAGCATTGAGTGAAACATCATCGATTCTTTTCCATAAAGATCTGTTGTTCGTTTTGTAAGTTATAATTAAGAGTTCGGATGTCATTATTATCTTATCGTGGATAAAATTATTACTTTTTACTAAGTTGGGAACAGTTAAGACGTTTGAATCTCTGCAATGCTCAAGAAATCATTAAACAGGTGGGTGGTAATGTATAAATAAATGTAAGTTAACCAATTCCAGTAAATATAATTTTATTAAAATTCACTTCACTTACTTCACATTTTTAGCTACTTGATATTATGTTTTATTAATTTCACCAAAAGAAAAAAATATTCCGTAGGTTTCCCTTCGCCTGGTGCCACTTGAAGTTCGCATAACACATCTACGGTTTTTTTTTACTAGTATATCTATGATGGCTATTGATATATGGTATTGTACACTTCTCTTTCTCTTACACGTGCTAAAATCGAAAGCAGCAATCTGATAAATGATAGATGCTCTTAATGTCAAAATGTTAATTTATACTCCAAACAAAAAATAAACAAACGTGAGGAACACTCACACTCGAAACAACCGTTTTCGCATCACACGGTAAGGACCCGTCTGAGAATCGAACCCACGATACGCGGTGTAGTAACAAGCGACGAACCGGTTGCTTCTTATCTTGGGTCGCTGACCGTATTTTATTTATTTTTATCCAACGTTTCTAGCAGGTAATCTTAAAAAACACAAGCGACCTACGGTTATATTTCTTAACATCTTAGCGTTAATCTGTTTGTGCTGTTTCTACCAACCTGTATTCGCTCACTGATCTAGTTATTATATGTGCTCGGGTAGTGCACTATACGGATTTATGGGAATCGCTTTACTTCCATCTCATTGGATGGATGCTGTTTATTTCTTTTATTTGCTGGTGGAGTATAAAATGCGTTTTATGTTATGATAATTAACTTGTACAGAACTCAGAAAACTCATTGTCAGAATTTTAGTGTATTATGCCATTACTAATCTGTCGCTGAGCTCATTGCTTCACGCCCTAAGTTGGCTTTAATGTCTGTCTTACCGTCTCTAGGTTACCAGAATTACCACTACAGTATATTCGAATATGGTGAATACTACTTCACGCATATTGCACTGAGTCTTCTCTAACTTTAATGTGTGGAATTACTATGTATCGTAAATGTTTTATGTATTTTACAAAGATCGAGTTGATTACATGTATGTAGTTTTAAATAAGAAATGATATATAACACAGATTTCTCCATGGTTTCATTTACAAATTAACCTATAGTTAGCGCTTGCGTATTATTAACACCAAAAAAGACTTATTCTACGTAATGTGTAATTGTACCAAATAATAGTTTATACAGGGTGTCACAAGACCCATCACCAAGTCGAAGTGAAGTCTACTCGTTTTGGACATCATGCCAAGTCATACTGAGCAAAAATAAACTCAAAACTCAAACTCAAATATGTTTATTTCCATAAAAATGTTTAAATTTTTTGGACACGTCAGCAAGTCATACAAATAAAAAAATTAAAAAGTAACTTTAAATGCATATTAACATAGTTGAGCATTGAAAAAAATGCCTGTTCAGAAAGTAGAGCCTCGTGAGAAGAATCGGGCAAGAAACTCCGGGCCACTCTTTTCTACGTCTTGATTCTATACAATTTAAAAACTTAGTAACTACATTTAATTTTTCATAGGTATGTGAGCTGGTGTGTCTATAATGTTGTTGTCAATTAATAAGGCTTTTTTAATAATAATATAAAAGTACTAACTAGCATAATATAGACACAATAACTCACACTCACATGAAACTTAACACTAATCAAACATAAGTAGCCTGTAGGACCGAGCAAATTAATCCCAAGCATTTTTATCTTCAATATAATCTAGCACTGAATAGTACCCTTTTTGACAAAGTTTACGTTTTATAATCTTTTTGAATTTATTATAACTTAAATTTTGAATATTGCTTGGCACTTTATTGTAAAAGCGCACACATTGGCCTTGAAAGATTTTTTTATTTTCTCTAGCCGGGTAGCCGGCACTACTAGCTTACTCTTATTTCTAGTATTCAAATTGTGGATATCACTTTTCTTTGAGTATGAAGCCTTGTTTTGGAATAAATATATTAGGTTGGAATAAATGTACTGGCTTGCAACTGTTAAAATATTTATTTCCTTGAATTTATTCCTTAACGAAGCCCCATAATCCAAATTATAAATTGCTCGAATAGCTCTTTTCTGCAGAACAAAGATGGTCTGAATGTCGGCAGCATTTCCCCACAGGAGAATACCGTATGACATTATACTATGAAAATAGCTATGATATACAAGCCTGGCAGTGTCAATGTCAGTTAACTGGCGAATTTTCCTGACTGAGTTAAGGATGCTACTCCCATAGATATATGCCTACTCAGCCCTAAATAACCTATATACCATATGAAGGGGCTAACATAGCATTTTACATAACACGTGTAAGGCAGCGTGAGAAACTTAATGGACAGTTCTAGAACAAATTATGCTGACTCCTAATTTATAATACTTGTTACTGGAAACCCGTGTAACCATAGAATGTTCTAGAACAAATAATGTTACTGTAACTGCAAAGCTGAGTCTATTCGACAATTTACTAATATGTGGTCCCCATTGCAGCTTAGAATCTAGTGTAATGCCTAAAAATTTGGTGTTATCCACAAGATCCAACACATCATCCTTAACCTTTACTGAATAATAGCTGGGAAACTAAAAAATCGCAACTAAAGTGCGCGCGTGTAATGCTCGAAATACCTACTTATCCATGGGATCATAGAACATCCATAGAACATATTGGTGTGGTAAATGCATCGATTTTGTACCTAATTCAAAAAATTCTATTGTGTTTTTGGGGCTCAATATCTCTTGAACCAGTAATTGCCCAGATATGGTCCCGAAGTAAAAAATGTTCGTAATGATTGGTACAATATGGGATTTCAGTTTTCGTTAAGGGTCTTTTTACACTCCGTATTAAATTCAATTACGAAATTCGATCTATTAAACATTTCAATGAAGATGCAAAATCTTACTGACATTGGTCTTAAAACGCCAATAACTGTGCCGTTCACCCTCCTCCATAATTCAAATATGTCATTACAGTTTACATATTAAAATAATATTTTATGAAAATTAAAATTACTCAGGGTATGCAATAATGATGTGATACGAAATACGTAATATGTGAGTCAATAAGTAGATTGAGAGAGCTATGCTCGGAGTTTCCCTACGCGATCGAATCAGAAATGAGGAGATCCGCAGGAGAACCAAAGTCACCGACATAGCTCTCCGATTAGCCAGGCTGAAGTGGCAATGAGCAGGACACTTAGCGCGAAGAACCGATGGCCGTTGGGGCACGTACCGGACGACGCAGCAGGGGTAGGCCACCCGCAAGGTAGACCGACGATCTGGTTAAGATCGTGGGAAGCGGTTGGATGCGGGCGGCTCAAAATCGGTCTGTCCTTAGGGGAGGGCCTATGTCCAGTAGTGGACTGACATGATGAAGTAGGTAATTTACGTCACGACCTTGTTGAAAGAATAATTTTCTGTATGGAAAATTTGTATTATAGTATAAACCTACTATAAGAAAGCTTTTCCTATAAATGTATCATTATTACTGATAAAATTCGCCCAATATATGAGGTGTACGAGGGGAGTTCAATGTATTCTCGGTATCGAGGTGATATACTAATGATAAGGGTAATTTAATTATCTCATTAGTTAATGACACTCTTTGAGGGTAAAAATACAAAATTTCATTTAATTGCCACCATTAGTATTCAAGATATCATTGCGAAAAGACAACTATGATGACTGATTCGACGATGATGAAAAAAATCGAGCATCGTGCAGTGATAAAATTCCTCACAAAACAAGGAAAAACTCAAAAAATTATCCATGAAGAAATGGTGGCTGTTTACCAAGATTCTGCGCCTTCATTATCTACAATTCAGAAGTGGTCAAGTGAATTCAAACGGGGTAGAGAGAGCATTGAAGACAACCCCCGCGCTGGTGGGCCAATTTGTGCCGCTACTGAATAAAACGTCAAATTAGTCGAAAAACTTGTACTTGAAGATGCTCGTATAAGAGTGAAAACATTAGCAGAAATGACTAAGCTATCCGTGGGTACCATTCACACAATCCTTCATGAGCGCCTGAATTTGTCAAAGGTCAGTGCAAGATGGGTGCCGCGAATGCTCACCGCGCTACAGAAACAAGTGCGAGTTGACTGTTGTAAGGAGTTTTTGGACCTCTGTGGTGAAAATCCGCAAAGTATTTTCGATCGGATTGTTACTGGTGATGAAACGTGGGTTCATCACTATGACCCTGAGAGCAAGCAAGAGTCTATGCAGTGGCACAAAAAAGGATCAGACCCGCCGAAGAAGTTCAAAGTCACTCCGTCCGCAGGAAAGCTCATGGCCACGGTGTTTTGGGATTCTAAGGGAATCTTGCTAATCGAGTACACAAAAAAAGGTCAAAGTATTACTGCTGCATCATACGCAACCACCCTGCGTAATTTAAAGGAGGCAATTAAAGAAAAAAGACCTGGAAAATTAACCGCAGGTGTGTTGCTGCTTCACGACAACGCGCCGGTCCACAAGGCGCGCCTTGCCCAGGCTGCTGTGCGGGAGTACGGATTAGAAGAAATCAATCATCCACCCTACAGTCCGGACCTGGCCCCTAGTGATTATTATCAATTCCCTTATCTTAAAAAAGACCTTCGTGAAAAGCATTTTTCGGACGATGAAGAGTTGAAGGGAGCAAAACGAACATTTTTCGGGCCATGAAGAAAAATATTTTTCAGAGGGAATTGAAAAGTTACTTTCACGAACAAATAAATGTATTGAGATGTTAGGGGAGTATATTGAAAAATTAAATTTATTCAAAATTTTCCGCCTTTTCCTTCATACCTATACCGAGAATACATTGAACTCCCCTCGTATAATCTATATAACTGCAAAGTTGTATTAAAATTAAAATGATTAGGAAAAACCATAAACAAATGGACGACGAGACGCTGTAAAACTTACATACATATACTCACGCCTTTTTCCCGTCGGGTAGGCAGAGACAACAGAACGGCACTTGCTTCTATCCTTACAAACCTCACGCGCTTCCTCTACACTCATTACTCTTTTCATACATGCTCGCCGGTTTCGGGTACTTTGGGCCTTGCCGGTTTTAGGACGTCCCCAATTTGGTCGAGGTATGTTCGACGAGGTCTGCCGCGACCGACTCTAAAACATAATAATTATAATTATTTAATACATATAATGATCGTATCATAAACGATATCGTTATGAATTGTTTCATCTCATTACAAAGTAATAAACTACTTAAATTGGTTTGACCACCTTGTCTGTTAATTTAAGGTAAATTTAATATTAGATAGACTTTTAAGTGAGGTAAAATTGACATCAAAATACAAATATAAAAATATTTTTAAATCATAAGCGCTTCTGGTCACGATACCGCTTACGAAAGCTTAATAACTGTTGTTGAGGATAATTAAAATGTGACGGTAGTGTAAACTCAGTACGTTTATAGCATTGAGTGAAACATCATCGATTCTTTTCCATAAAGATCTGTTGTTCGTTTTGTAAGTTATAATTAAGAGTTCGGATGTCATTATTATCTTATCGTGGATAAAATTATTACTTTTTACTAAGTTGGGAACAGTTAAGACGTTTGAATCTCTGCAATGCTCAAGAAATCATTAAACAGGTGGGTGGTAATGTATAAATAAATGTAAGTTAACCAATTCCAGTAAATATAATTTTATTAAAATTCACTTCACTTACTTCACATTTTTAGCTACTTGATATTATGTTTTATTAATTTCACCAAAAGAAAAAAATATTCCGTAGGTTTCCCTTCTTAAATGTGCGTCCGAACCAAAACACAGTGCGTACGTATGTATACGTATATTCGAGTAAGACTATCACATATGTAATGAATAAATCAATACAGCACGTAGCACAATATCGTGTGGCACGAACACATTGCCAGAAGTTGTCAAGTTTGTGAATATAGCATGTAATGCCGCGGGGCGCTGGACGCTGGCGCAATATGCCTATTGCAGCTTTAATGCCTTGCGGTTTGGATTCGGTCCACGTACGGAGGTCACTATAAAAGTGGTCGGGCCCTGGCGGTGTTCAAATTGTTTTCATCCCACAAACTCACACGGTACAGTTAACATGGCAACCAAACACAAACTTAATTTATTCTAAAGTTAGATTAGATTCTGTTGCTTTGTGTTGTAAAACTATAACTGAAACCAACGTCCACTAAACTCCACTATCACACATAATATACTTTAATACTCAACGTACTTTATTGAAAAAACGCAAAGGGTTAATCAGCTGTATCTAATCATATAACGATATCATTCGATCGAGTTACCGACGAAATAAAAATTCATATTTTAGTTTTGCGCGAGCTTCGATGTTAAAATATTCAAATATTCTGACGAAACACTTGAGCCTGTAGCTCCATGCCGACATTTCAAAATGGAAATAGACCTGTTCGTGTCTGCAAGGGAAATCGTGTTCGACATTTGACGCAAAATGATGATGCATATTTGGTGAAAATATTATGCGGGGTTAAGTATCAATGGTAACCGCTATCCGAGTGTTCGATTTGTACTCTGTTACAATTTTATCGCTACGCGCTTTGTGAACACATTCCATTTACTAACTATTATCTGTTTTCAATCAAAAGGAAGGAGAAAGTATTAAAGTTCTTTTATCACAAAGGAACTGTTTCTTTGCCCACTATGGGTTTAATTTTTGTACTTGTTTGAAGTTTATTTGTGCCTATTCCAACTCTCCACAAGTTTTTCGCATGAGTTAGATAACACCTAATCTAAACAGCAATATGTTTGTTAGTTCGCCGTTCGCAAATATGTGTACTGATAAAAAACATCTCATCTTATTCTTATTGATATTCAAATATCTTATATTGGCATATTTTCTCTAAGTTTTCGAAGTACGTTGGGTAACGCTACAATGTTTGAAAATAAATATAATATATCATCTGTGGCAAAGGCTGTAACCAAACGAGTTTGTTACGACTTGAGGTGCATCACTTGAATTTGAATTTCATATTTCGGCATAAATAGTACTTGTTTGGGGGTACGTATACATTGTGAAAATGTATTCATTTGCGTCTTATATACCAAATGTATGCTTTAACTTTGAACCTGTGTTAGTAGGCAATTTTGCTCTCAGTTATTATGGCGTAAACGGACAAACGTGCAAATTAAGAATTATATGTATTTTCTGTTCTGTGTATAATTATGGCAAGTGTGAACAAAGTATGCGTCAAACAAATTAAATTGTATGTCATTAACCCTTCCAAACTGTACGGCGTAATTTGACCCACTATCATGCGATGGAACTAACTTTAAAATAGGTTGTCGTACAGTGAAAGTTTTAGATTGTATACCTAAAACAATTAATCTGCGAGTACGCCTAAGCCCCACGTCTACAGATTAGTGCAGCCATAGAGAGGTACTCGCTCCATTAAACAATGAGTCCGTAGACAAACTGTTACTCTCACAATCTCCAGCTATTATGCATATTATTATGCTATTATTCCAAGTTATAGTTTTTCCTCTCTAGTTAGAACTTCGTGTGAGTTGTTAAATTC
Source organism: Euclidia mi (assembly GCA_944739405.2). Classification (NCBI taxonomy): domain Eukaryota; kingdom Metazoa; phylum Arthropoda; class Insecta; order Lepidoptera; family Erebidae; genus Euclidia; species Euclidia mi. Next base: position 82,422,208 of record OX123183.2, read on the forward strand.
CATTTCTGAAAAGCTACTCTGTGCCACAGGCGTCCGTACTTCCTAACTAGAATTTAATTATGAATATCTGGAGACTGTGGGTACTCAGTTTGGTACAAAGCATTAAGTTGCGTGCTTGGCACATTGGCCGCTGGGGCGTCGGCGCTATGTACCACCGCGCGCCGCCGACCGTCACTACAGAGCTTGTTATCATTTATGATGGATGAATAACTGACAATATGTACACTATTCACGTGGCAACGAAGCTTAATGAAACAATGTTGCGGTTAACTTGAAAATTACAAGACCACCGGTTTCTATTTTGTAGTACACCTAGCACTGACGTTTTAGTGGTAATAAACTTTACTGGCCAGATTTTAACTTTGGAAGTAGCAAAAGATGTGATGTTGAAAAATTTATAAGTTAGTTTAGTGCTTATTTGGAACACTTGGCATAACCTTTTAAATTATCCTTTCATTTGTAGTTAGAAATTGGTTAAATTGGTATAAACAATTTTAGAAATATTCACTTATACTTTTCACAACAAATTTGGGTAATCAACCAATTTTACACATGACCATCGACTAAGTAAAAAGTGTCGTAATGTTGCGTTTTATATTCAAAGTAAATGTTATTTTACAAACGAGTTAATTCCAAGAATCTTCTACAGGAGTGGATATAACCGACGTACTAGTAACGGACACAAGGAACATGCTGACGCAAAAATATAGTTTGCGGATCAAAGTGTTTTCCTATATGGGGATGTATCTCACATCACTAAATAGTACTACGTACTACACAGATGTAAAGTAAACGCTTAACCTACTTTGCCATCTGTACAGTAAATCTATTTCGTTTATGTCACGAAATAATTCTTATGAACGAAGGGAGAAATTCACTTCACACTTCTTTTCGTCGAATGAGAATGCAGTCTTCTCTTAGGTACTTTTCTTCCTATTTCTACGTACAGAAGGTTTTTCCCTCCTTGCTTCTGCGATAGCACCAAAACACAGTCTTGTCTACTTATAACGGTTAGCCTAATTAATCAAACTCGCGTTTTGCCAATGATAAAGAAAGAAAATTCAGAATTTTGACAAAGGTTCAGAGAGATTTATGTAAAGCTTAGAACATAACAATGTTTCAAACCGCTACTTGGATACATTTAACATTGTGTGCACGTAGCCCGCGTCAGCTTGCATCACGTACAAGAACCATTATATACTAAAAATCTAGACAAAAGAGGACTATGGTAGTGGCATGATGATATGTTATGTGTGTAGAAATCAACTTACACGATCGTTGATGAAGGTTTACGTGAAAAATGATAACAAAGTAGTGCGTACTTATTGTTACAATTCTTCATCTGCCTGGCGATTAATAATCACGGTCTATACCACGATCTGCCTTCCTACTCAATTTTCTACATTTTGCACCATGTCGCTTCTTACGATGTCGATCCAGCGCTTCTTGGGCGGCCTCAAAGCCCACTAAGGGAGAGAGTGGAAGTCCAATCTCTCCTCCCTCTGGTTTGCGCATTATATGGCCATACCATCTCAGGCGGTTCTGCTGGAGCTTATCGGCTTCAGTATCGCTGTCATCATCAGCCTGTTTCAGTCCACTGTTTTGAAAATATTATCAATTAACTTTTTAGACCTATGTATCCTGCTTATGTGTATGAAGTTTTATTAAAATAAAATCATTTAAAAAAATAAGGACTTGAAAGTTTGTATGAAAAGCCGTAAGGCGTAAACGCCCTTAAGCACGATGTTACCTTTCTTATCATCAGCCTTTAACAGTTCACTGCTGGACTAGGCCTCTCCTTTGAAAGGAGGAATTGGCCTACTATAGCACGCTGGCCAAACGGGTTGTTATAGGGTTTGTATCAAGTTTTCCTTCTCTTACAGTGCTGTTCTCTGTATAATATGCTCCCTCTGTCGGCTCGTACGACACCCATGGGAGGATATGGGGTGATGACATTCCGTATTTTTAATCCGTCACCACACGGATCACACATATCTTTAAGCCATCGGAATAACGTAATAATAGTTGTAGTAGTCAGTATTTAAATGTTTAATTTAAATGGTTGAATAATATTTATACATATAGGAAATTTATTGTTAGACTAACGTCCCTTTATGGATTCAATAACAAATCATATATCTTAAAATTAAAAGTTCCGAATCTCATATCTGTTATTAAAATAGCTAGGTACGAGCTTGTATGTTTTTTTTCTTTTTTTTTCGTGTAAACTTTGTTTAAAGTGCTTACGAAACGTCAATTGTAAATTTATCAGTTTGTACAAGTATGTATTTTTATGTTGAATTAGAGCAGCTCAATCCCAAGCATTTTTGTCATCTATATAATAGGAAATTATATAATATGCTTTTAAACACAATTTAGTTTTAACAATAATCTTTAATTTATTTACTGTTAAATTTCTTATATTAAGAGGGAGCTTGTTATAAAAGCGTATACACTGCCCCATAAAACAGTTACTTATTTTGTGGAGGCGGGTGCTATGAACTACAAGATTATACTTATGTCTAGTATTTACAGTGTGAAGATCACTTTTTTTACTAAATTTGTCAATATTCTTGTGGACATGTAACAGATTATCGTATATATATTGCGATACAACAGTTAGAATGCCTATCTCACTGAACTTTACTCTCAGAGAAACACGAGGACCGAGGTTGTAAATTCCCCCTATTGCTCTTTTCTGCAGAACGAATATTGTGTTAAAGCAGCATTCCCCCAGAGAAGAATCCCATAAGACGTAATACTATGAAAGTAACTGAAATAAACCATTCTAGCTGTATCTATATCTGTAAGGCGTCTAATTGTCTTAACTGCATAAGCTGCAGAACTAAGTTTGCCCGAAAGTCTTTCTATATACGGACCCATTGAAGCTTGGTATCAAGCATAATACCTAGAAACATAGTTGTCCCGACGGGCTCAAATCTGGATTCCTTAAGTTGTACATTGGTTTCCACCTGTTTAACATTGGGCATTAAGAATTTTAATTGTTTGGTTTTCTTATCATTAAGTAATAAATTATTTACATTAAACCAATTAACAACTTTAGAGAGTGCATTGTTTACTTCGTCAAAATTTCTCTGCTGTCGTCTAATATAAAAAATTAAGGAGGTATCATCCGCGAACAACACAATCTCATAATTCTTCTTTACGTAATAGGGTAGATCGTTAGTATAAATCAAAAAAAGAAATGGTCCGAGGATTGAACCCTGCGGGACTCCCATTTTTAAGGCAGAACCTGGAGATGTCTTGTCATTGATGCTGAACCTTCTGGTTTCGGTTGCCCAAGTAAGAAACCAGGAGATCGAGAGCTTTGTTCCTAACGCCGTAATGATACAATTTCCTGACCAGAGTGTCATGATGTACACAATCAAATGCTTTTGATAAGTCGCAAAAAATACCTAAAGCATCTTGCGACTTTTCCCAAGCAGCAAATATACTTTTGAGTAACTCAACTCCTGCGTCAGTAGTCGAACGACCCTTCGTAAATCCGAACTGTTTCTCGTGAAGTAAATTATGACTATTAAAATAACTAAGTAACTGACTAAGAATCAATTTTTCAAAAATTTTACTAAGTGTCGGTAATACAGAAATAGGTCGAAAATTAGAAGGGTCGCTTGTGTCACCAGATTTAAATAAAGGTATAACTTTACTATATTTCATTAAGTCAGGAAATATTCCAGAAGCAACGCAACCATTGGATACCTTTGCAAGATGTGGAGCAATTATGATTAATAATAGATGATGTAGTCTTCACTGACAATCCCCACAAATCCATTGTCTTTTTCATATTTATAGTTTTAAATTATTTAAGAATATCGTCAGTAGTAACAACAGTAAATTCAAAGGCTGCATCACATTCTGGCACGCAGTCCCTAATTTCAGCAGACATGGAAGATGAGTTGAGCGACTCTGTTGTCACTATAGGTATATTAGCAAAGAAATTCTCAAATTCTGTCGCAACTTCCAGGTCCTCTGCAATACTCACATTATTGATTTTTAAAAGATAGTCGCGGCTGCGTGCTTTGGCTCTGCCAGTTTCATTGTTGATGACATTCCAGGTAGCTTTTATAGTGTTTTCTGATTATTTTATTTTATTTCTCAAATAAATAGATTTTGCTGTATTACAAGCTTGTCTAAATGTTTTAGAATATTTTCTTACGTAATTAATAAAGGTCTGACTATTATTATAAGACTTTTCATTATACAGTTCATATAACATAATCCGGCTTTTATGAATACCTTCAGTTGCCCAGTCACTAAACATCAGACGGTCAGTTACATTTAATTTTTTGGATGTAAATACAGTCTGAAATTCGTCATTAATTAAGTTGAATAAAGAGTTATATGACTGATCCGGATGGTCATGATGAGGCAACCAATGCATTTTTCGAGATAAATTGTTTTTAAAAGTTTTAAGACGATTCTGGTTTATTGGTATATATTTAACAATTTTTCTCTGGTCTTTCGGACATTCTCTTGGACAACAGATTAACTGCCCACTGTGATCTGACTGAAGCATATTAGTCAAAGATTTGTGTAATGGTTTTATACTAGTAAATATATTATCAATACAAGTACCACTTGTGGCAGTCACTCTAGTTGGTTCATAGAAATTATGACATAAATTGTATGACTTAAATAAATTTAAAAAAATGATAGTTGAAGAGCATCTTTCTAATATGTTAATATTAAAGTCTGCACAAATAGCAACCGTTTTACGACAATTACAAACTTTGCTTAGAGCATCCTCCATAATAACTAAAAATCTTTCAAATGGTGCACATGGAGGTTTGTATACGCTCATAACAATGAACTGCTCAAACTCAACACATATAATCTCTACTAGTCACTCAACAGAGAGGCTCACAATGTCAGTCCTTTCTTAAAATTTTAGAAATTTACTTACTATGATTAACGAGCCACCATGGATAAAAAAAATTCTACTGAACGAGCTTGCAACCTGGTGGTTATTAAAATTGAATATGAACTGGTGGCTTATTAGCCAATGTTCTGTAATGCATAAAATATCAATATTGTTACAGTTCATAAACAATTCCAATTCTAACTCCTTACCCATCAACCCTTGTATATTTTGATGCACCAGGTTGATACAATTTTTAGAATTATTTTTTGTAAGTGTGGTTGATGTAACTATATATTTGTCACTTAAACTGGGTACAGAATTTGATGTCTTATTAAATATATTGCCAGAGATTGACTCTATTGTCTCAGAAATCAATTTAAAGAATTTGGAACGGATTCCAAGCTTATATTGCATGTCAAATTTGACTGCTCAATAAAAGCAGTGTGGTTAGCCAAAACCTTGGCTAAGTTATTAATACAATAAGCTAGCGATGATGCTATTTGTTTTTTATGAAATTGTGATATATAATAATTATCATATGTGAAATAAAAATTTCTAATTAACACATTAGAGTCAATAATGTCAATCAAATTATTATAAAATGTCATAGTATGCAATTTTGAATTAATCTTAAATCTATAATCATTTTCAGCTTGTGGCAACAGCTTACTGTGAGGAAAAGCAAGAAACAGAATTTTTCTAACTTTTAAATTGAGTAATTGGTCAAAATAATTATCTCTGTTTAACATTTATATTTGCATTTCCTCTTCTCGCAATAAATATAATGATTGTTGTTTCAGGACAGTATGATTTAGACAAAATAGATTGCAATAATATTTTATAGAGCCTATCTTCCATTCCTAATCTTAATAATTATATAAAATCCTTGCGTTACTGACTGACTGACAGACACGCTACAGCCGAAACTATTGGGCGCATGAAGCTGAAATTTGGCATGTATGTTCCTTGGGGACCGTAGGGGTGCACTAAGAAGGGATTTCCCGAAATTCCCACGGGATCAGCCAAAACGGGTAAATTAAAAAAAATGCAAGCGTAGCTGCTGGCGTCCTCTAGTATTACTATAATTGGCGACCTAAATATTAATATTAATTCAAAAAATTGTGATGCTGGAACCCAAGATTATCTGAATCTTTGTGCATATCATGGGATTGTGCCTAGGAACTTGGGAAAAGTCAACAAGTAATTGGCATCTTTCTTGATCTGGCAAAAGCATTTGACACTGTATCAATCCCACTGCTTCTCAACAAATTGAACTCCTTAGGAATAAGAGTCACACAGTTAAAACTGTTTAGAGACTACTTACGGGATAGGTTTCAATGTGTCAAAATAGAGAACGTTATCAGTGCCGAATTGCTACTACCCCAATTTGGCATTCCAAAAAGAAGTGTGCTCGGAGAAACCCTCTTTCTAGTGTATATAAATGATCTCTGTAACCTCAACCTACACCATGGCACAATTGTTACTTATGCTGACGACACTGCGCTTCTTTTCTCGTTCGGAAGCTCAGAAGTATGCACAACAAGGGTTTAACGTAGTAAATAATTGGCTTAAACATAAGACTTAAGACTAAATTCGTTCAATTTTGCATGCGTAACACCCAAGCACATAATAATTATTTTCACTTATATGCACATAACTGTAATCTTAATTCAAACAACATTTGCACCTGTCCAGAAATAAATAGCACTACTAATATTAAGTATTTAGGGGTCATATTGGAAGAAACCCTTTCCTATAAACCACATATCGCCGCTTCAACATCTAGGCTACGAAAGCTACTATTTGTATTTAAAAACTGTGCTTTATTTTAGATCATAACCTCATTATACAGATGTACAAAGCATTGTGTCAGTCCATAATGCAATACTGTATTACCTCTTGGGGAGGTATAGGAAAATCTTTAATGCTCTCTATAGAGCGAGCGCAAAGAGCCCTTCTTAAAGTGGCCACCCGCCGACCTTACCGATTCTCTACAAGTCTTCTGTATAAAAGTGCTAACGGTTCGTCAACTGATTATATTGTACACTGTACTAAAACAGCACATTGCGCTTACGTACAACGCCAACCTTACTAACACCAAGAGACGGAAAGATATTGTCTGTAGTTCAAGCTCTGAATCAAAATTTGTCTTTTCCTCATAGATTATTTACATTTCTGGGTCCTTATCTTTATAACAAAATAAACAAAGAAACATCCATTTATTACCTAAATTATGTAAGATCGAAACATTGCGTCTATCAGTATTTAAAAACACTGAAATATGACCAGACCGAAGAACTTCTGACTGTGGTCAAATAATTATAGTTTGCATATATGTTAGTTTTAAAATTACTATATAATTATAAGTAGCTATATTGTTAATTAGAAATAATATTACGTTTAATATGTTTATAATAAATATTGTGATGACTTCTTAAATCAGATCAAAATCATAATCTGTAAGTGCTTTTAACGCCTGTGGCACAGGTTTACCCTAGTACAGGCACCTCATTATTTTACTTTTTTTTTTAAACCCGTGCTCCTCATGTACCCATGTGTCGGAGGGTAGGGTTTCACCGAAGCAATCCTCGCTACCCCCCGACGGATATTGGCCCGCCAAATGGTCAGGCGGGCCCCGAACGAAACCCGGCCGCAGAGGATAGGGAGGACGGCAACGCAACACCGCATCTCCTCTTCCTCTGCGGCCCCACCGCGATGCAACTGTGGTGCGCCCGCATTTGGTCGCGGGAGATAGGGCGCGCGGCTACGCAACACCGACACACCGCTCCTCCCGCGACCGCACCCGACTGCGAGGGACAGTCAGAACTGTCCCCCGCACCCGCACCCTGGGACGCATCCTACGCAGGCCCCACGCAAGCCCACGTGGAGCGTCCCCTCCCCGGATCCCGCTTAGCTTCACCGTGGGTGTTGGACCTCACCCACGGTTACTGCCCCCCCCCCCCACGACAAGGTGGAGATCCTACGTGGGGGACCTCATTATTTTACCTAAATTTATTTTTTAAGAACTGTATGTATATTTTTGTGATGAATTGAAAATTAATAAATTTTTATTATTTATTTATTATTATTTATTATATTTAATCTTTAATTGCACCTATAGTGGTATGTGTGGTACTTGTATTGAGTTGTGTGGTATACAAAGTCTTTAGACGTACCTTTTTAGTCCAGGGGTTTAACACAAATGAAAGTCACCAGTTTATACGGTACACAGAAGAAAGTTTATTGACACACACACAAGATACGGAAAGTCACAAGTACACAATAACGTTCACAATACACATCAAGTTCCAAAAGGAAGAGAAGGAACGAAAGTAAAAAAATTAAGATAATTAATTTCACGATTATAAAATATGCGCGGTAGGGGCACAATAAATTAGCGGCAGGTGGCATGGGCTTCGCATCGAACGTATTACCGAAGACTGTTTTTTAGTTTTCGCAAGTAATGCGTTAACGACTTATTGAACTGCCGGATGCAGTAGTGACCGAGCATTGATAAATAAAGCGGCCTGTTTGAAATAGAATTAGTTTTTATTATAAGTCAAATCGATTATATCGATTAAGTAACATTTTGTTTAGTCTATTGAAAATTTCTGACAATGGTCACACTGAACTGTCAACCCCTTTTTTTTCCGGAAAAGACTTGATTGTGAGCACACCTTTTTGCATTTCGTGTGAATTGTTTAATTGAACTAAATTGAGTAAACTTTGATTTGTCCGGCACTGATCAGTCCGCAGTGTTGATCAATTTGTGATATTATATATATGGAACACTGGCATTTTGAGAAATTGTGAATTCTACTACCACTTGCAACGTGCATTGAAGACGCTGCATTGGAGTCTGGTAAAGTAAAGATAATTCACTTGCTAATATTGGCCAATTTTAGTCTTGTGTGTATCTAGCTTGCCTCCAGGACTCCACTCAAGAAAATCACCAGGAGATATAAGGTAAATTTTTCATGTACCTACTTAATACTTGTATTCGCTGTGCAACACGGTACATTTGTGTCTAAGATTTGTTGTGGCTGACAAGGGCTGATGAATAGAGTCACGCTTCCACAAATCTGCTGCAATTAATCCCAGCTCCTTCTAGCCAAATTCTAGACATAATTTTTGATAGCAAGAGCGTGGTTAACTGTGCCTATATTGTAAACTTGTATCTGAGCTAAGCATCTCATTTCTTTACAGGTTAACAGTGTTGTAGTGTTCTCAGGTCAGTATTGTCTAAAATACATAATATTTAATTGTATAAGTTGACCTAGATAATTTGAAACACATGTCATACATAACCTCAATCAGTAATTGTTTGATTTAAATTGTTGAAATCTAGCATAGATTTGTTGCTGTTACTATTAATAAGTCACTTTGATTGGTTAAATATCAGTTATATGTATCAATTGATTTAGTTTATTGCATATATTGATATATTAAGTTTGAACCTTACATTGTTAAACCTTGTTATAATATAAAGATAATATTGTTAGGTAACACATATTCTGTGCTTACTTACTATTGTATATCTCAAATAATACAGCCAGTCTGTCTGTTGCAAGTAATTAGTTAATTTATTTGAATATTTAACTTTAATTAACTTATTCGAAGGTTCAACTTTTAATAACTTTGACTTTGTTTTGTGTCAATATATATTGAAACTATTAATTTTGTTGGACAGTAGATACCTGTCACTTGCTTGTACCAGCAGTAAACAGGCTAATATTTTGTTGGTTTCAAAGAATTAAGAAAAATTAAGTTTTGATTGTTAATATTATTTAACGCTTGTCCGGGCTCTTTTGAATTTTGATTATGTCAGCTATCAAGGACTTGCGTGCGGCTGCTGGTGCTATTGCATCAGATTTGCGCTGGTTTGCCTCGGCCAGTGCCTTAGTGAACTGGCCTGATCGCCAGCAGGCCTTACTACAAAGGTACGAGCGGATCGATGATCGCCTGGCAAGTGTGGAACAGCAATTCCGCACATTCAGCGCTTGCTGTCTCGAAGTGTCTGTCAATGATTTCACCGCTGACCAGCGAAATAAGGTCAGTGAAGACTATGCCCAGGTCTTAGACCTGTATGATGCTGTCTCCAATAGTGCCAGACAACTAGTTGCCGATAGGGAAGGGCAACCCGGCCTGAAGCAGGAGCTTCCTAGGTCAGCACCGGGGCTGGTGAGTAGGCTCTCTACTTTGGACCTCCCCCATTTTGATGGCTGCCTAGGAAGCTACCTGGGCTTCGTTAATTTGTTCGACAGCCTGGTCAATGACAGGGCTGACCTTCGGCCAGCACAAAAATTGGCATATTTAATGTCGGTTCTGGATGGGGAGGCTAAGGGCCTCATCCAGCATCTGCCCGTGTCTGACGAGGCGTACCAGAGGGCTCGGGACCTAATTACCCGTAGGTACCATAGTAAGCGTGGCCTCGCCGACACGCACATCGAGCAGATTTTGGGTTTGCCGACGCTCACCCGGGTCTCTGGGTTGCGCACCCATCTTTTGAACCCGCTCTTGGTGGCCATCAACGCACTTAAGTGCCTTGACCTGCCCGTGGACCAATGGTCCTATCTATTGGTGCACATTGTCCTTAAAAAGCTGCCTGCCGACCTGAGGTCGCGTTTTGAACAGCGCTTTGGTGGGGATAGCGCGACCCATCTGCCCCCCTTTGCTGACCTGGAGAAGTTCCTGGAGGATGAGTGCCGGGTCTTGGACAACTCCGGTGGTGACACGCCGGCTAAGTCGCAGCCGCCCAAGGTCAAGGAGCAGGCTCGCGTTCACACCCGAGCCAATGTTGACCGGCGCCCTCCTCGCTTTGCGGTCACGCAGAGCCCAGCGGAATGCTCTTACTGCAAGTTCACGGGGCACAGAACGGCCAGTTGTAGGGCATTCTTGGACCTACATGTCACCTCTCGTAGGCGCATCGCGAATGCCCGCCGCCTTTGCTTCTCTTGTTTGGGGTCCCACTACCAGCGAGACTGCCCAAACTCTCGCCCCTGTCCTCACTGTGGAGGACAGCATTTGGACATTCTCTGTATAAATGCCAGAGAGGTTGGCCGCTTGTCCAAACAGCCGACGGCGCGCACGGGCGGGTGTTTTGAAGGTGGCAGACGAGGCTCACCGGCGCGTAGCCAAGAGTCGCCTCGCTCAATTGATCGCCACTCGCCCCGCTTGGAGAACCGTAGCGTGCGCACGCCTCCTCACTCTCGCGCACCTGAATGTGCTGTCCAGCGTCACCAGCACCATGACTGCTGCCCAAGGTATTCCCCTCCTTTGGCGGACCGTCCCCGCCTTGACTCGCGCCCACCTCGTTTTGGGCGGGTGCGTCACTATGACCCCCCACAGATGGCGCGCGGATCGAGTCATCGCGCCTTTGAGGACTTCAAGCCGCACCCCCATTTTGATTTGCCTGGTCCTGGCCAACGGTCGCCGCCCAGGCAACAATAGGTCATTGTCCCCTGCCCTATAACGCCAACCTCCCCCATTGAGACCGTTATCCTACCAACGGTTGCTGTTAGGGTCTGGGGACCCACGGGGACCTCTGTTGTTGTCCGTGCTATATTGGACACAGGTTCACAAGGTTGCATTGTTTCCACTTATTTGGTAGGGCAGGTTAAATTAAACATGGGCTCCTTTCCAAATTGTATACGGGGCATAGGTTGTAGTGTGTAACGCGCCTTCCTTCCTATATAATATATTGTAACCTGTATTAATCATTCATTACACGACAATTACTGAACAGTATAACATCTTTTATTACCATACCACCGCACAACAGTGCATGGTGACCCTGCCAGTGCTGCCTTGCGGCAGTACTGTGCCTGTGGTTTTTATACGATTTTGGTATTTTCGTGAATAAGTACCATGGATATTGAAATATATACCGCAGAGTCGTCGATTTCCTTGCGACAGGAAATTTTCTCTGAGATTTTTTTGGATCTAATTGGCGTTGAGATGCGAGGTTTCCCGAGAATGCCGCCGGGAGCCAGAGTCGTTGGCCTATGAAGGTTTTGTAGGCCTGTGGAGGCTTTGTGGGCCTTCCCAAGATGCGCAAGGCTGGAGCCATAAAGAGGCTCTGGTCAACACAAGGAGTGATGTGAGGTGACTTTTTTATATTGCCGCGGACAATTTTTACATGTGTTTTAGTTTTATTTTTAAATATCGATATTTTTTCCATAAGTTTTATCCAAATACTTGTTACTTGTTTTTGATTTTAGATACTTATTATACATGCCTGTTGACAATATATTTATAAAACAAGGTATGAGTTATTTTAAATTGCTTCTATAAACGTATTTTTTATGATAATTTGTATACATGTAACATTATAATATCGATAAGTATCTGTCTGTCTCAAACATCCAAATTTTTTTAACGTTTAAGTAAATACGTGTCTTTTAAGTTATTAAGTAATATGTTATTCCAAAATATGAAGATTTCATTCCCTATTTCTAACTTTGTAAAATTGTAATCTTCCCATAATGATGCATTCCAGAGTTATTGCGCATCAGGTGTCTGATGTGCAAGCGCGTTATATGATCCGTTAGCAACAGCAATCGTTACGCGGCTTTGCTTCTCTAGATTTATTTAGTACATGTTACTTAGCTAATCCTTGTGATACGTAATTGATATTTACGTTTTCTTTTCTATACGTGTTGGTTCTAATAAAATAGCTCTAGTATAAAACATCTTACCGTACACATTTTACATTATCTAATGGTACTTAGGTACATCAAAGATTAAAATTAAGATTTAATTATTGAGTTCATAATTATGCATTTACTGAATTAGTTTATTGTTTTTACTGCGCATTAGGTACATAAAGGTACAATTATTTGAAATCCAAAGACGTGTAAGTTCGTGCTAATGAACACGACACTTAGTTTTACATAGACAAAACTTGACACCTATGCATGACGCAATATCTCGAGAAATGTAGCCATCGGAAAGTTCTGTCACCAACTGCATCAGCAAAAATTTATTTTTATCGTATGAACTGTAAAGGCTTATAATTAAATATCGTTTTCATTCTTTTAAATTTTATAATTTGTTGTTAAAAATCATTATTTTGATACTGAAATACAAAGTTAAATGATATTAATGTATGACGTTTTTGTATTGTTTTGAAAAAGAATTACGGAATGATACGGTGGTATTAAAAATCGTTTTGCCATTTTATATTGTGCAATTAGGTACCTAGCGTTGTAATAAGATAGGAATATTGAAGAGATTACGGTATATTAAGTGATATGGAATAGGAATGAATAATTTTATAAATATGACGTTTGTTTTCGATTGTATAAAAGAAATGTTAGAAGTGTAGGGAATAATTTGGTAGATATGTTTTGGACAGCAATTGGACTGATCACCCAAAAGCGATGTTGGATTCGTATGTACTGAAATATTCATTTTGAAAGTTGGTATAAATGTTTGTTATTGATAGAGTAATTTATAGGTACACAAATAAAGAGAGAAAGGGTGCCATTCCTTCATTTGATCATGGTGCGAACGAGATTCCTCTGTGAAAATGGTTGGTGGCCAAGATGCCTTAAATTGTGCCCCGTGTTATAATATGAAGAATATAAGAAATGTATAATGAGTAAAATTATATAATATATTGTAATGAAATGATGATCAAAGTCCGGCCGGACCGAATGAGAAGAAAATGATGAAATAATAATATTATGTATTGTGTACCTAGCTGTTATGTTATTGATTGCGATAAAATAAAGATAGAATTGGATATTGAGATATGTTGAAAAGGTATTATGGAGAACAGATTGTCGGCATGTTGATATGGCATAAAGAAAAGAAAGAAGGATAAAATGGTTTTGTTTTAATGTGCAAGTTTATAAACGATTTAAAACAATGCAATGGAATAATGATGTATAATTAAAATGTTATGGTGCTTACTCTATTTTACTATAAATTTGTTTTAATGTATAAGGAAGTCAAAAATTATTGTTATTTTATTACTTATAAAGAGTATTTGTGACTTTTTCAATCTTGTGTTGTTTAGGTTTTTTTTTTCATTTAAAAGGTTCAATATTGTTTGCTAAATTTATTTTAATTAATGATGCAGTTAAAGATTTGTTTTTGTAAAAGAATATTTTTTTATTGTAATACTGTGTTATATTTTATTTTGTTGTGTTTTCAAGTTGTAACTATGGCCATATTCAGTTTAATTTTACAAGTAAATAATATTTCTTTGCCTTGTGTCATGAACCAATATTTTATTAATTGAGCGATAATAATAATAATACAATATTTTTTGTTAGATTATATGTATATCATTTTTATAGTGTCATTTTATGTATTCGATTTTAATGTAGCTGTTATTTTACATTTTGCTTGTATTGTTTTTAAAATTTCAATGGTTTTATCAAGCAGTTTTTAGATCGTATCATATTTTTACTTGTTTTGTTTTTGTTTTATATTACATAAATATTGTCAACAGAGCATTATAGTGTTATTAAGTATATATAATTTTAACTATTTGTTACATCAATGAATTATGGATTGTGTTTATGATTTTTGAATATTTTATTTTAGAAAATTGTTTTTGAATTCATACCATAAATAAAAAAAAATATGTAACCATTTTTTTTTATTTTGTAAAGGGGGGAGGTGTAGTGTGTAACGCGCCTTCCTTCCTTAATAATATATTGTAACCTGTATTAATCATTCATTACACGACAATTACTGAACAGTATAACATCTTTTATTACCATACCACCGCACAACAGTGCAAGGTGACGTAGCCTCTAATGTTGAAGGGCAAGTTAAGGTTTTGTTTGGCCCTGTTGAATCTTCACACCCGAGGATTAAAACCTCGGCTATTGTGTTGAAGAATATTTTGGGTATGCACCCACAGAAGCAGCTACCTGCTGCTGTTGTGAATTTGACATCGGGATTGGAACTGGCAGACCCCAAATTTGACACACCGGGACAAATTGACTTGTTGATTGGCTCTGATGTCCTCGGTGGAATTTTGATTGGTGGGAAACGGGTCTTGGTGCCAAATGGTTTGTCTGCCATCCCGACCATATTTGGATTTGCTTTGATGGGACCAGTACCTAGGGACCCCCCTCCACCTGAACTTGATAATTTGTTGGCTGTAGGCCTTCGTCTCTCTAATGCAGTTCAGATGTTTTGGGAGATAGAGAAGCCTCCTCAAGCTGCCCGTTTGAATCCAGAACATGAGGAGTGCGAGCTGTTCTTCCAGAACAACACTGGTCGACTCCGTTCTGGTCGGATTATCACGAAGCTGCCTTTTCTGTCTGTTCGGCCTCCGCTTGGTGAGTCACGACCTTTAGCCGAAAAGAGATTGTTGGCCATGGAGCGCCGCATGGCTCGTGATCCGGAGCTCAGACAGAAGTACATTGAGTTCATGAGGGAATATGAACAGTTGGGACACATGTCTGTGTCAAATTTGGATTGGCGTTCGGTGGAGCACTACTTTCTCCCGCATCATGCGGTATTGAAGCCATTGACTGGGAACTGCGCACAGTATTTGATGGTTCTGCGCAGACTTCAACAGGCGTATCCTTGAACCAGTGCTTGCATTCTGGTCCCAAGTTGGTCAAGGACCTTTGTGACGTCATCACCAGCTTCCGACGACATCAGGTTGTCTTTGTAGCCGATATAAAAATGATGTTCAGGCAGACGATTATCCACCCTGATGACCGTCGCTTCCAGCTGATCCTTTGGAGAAAGTCTCCTCGTGATCCCATGGTCGTCTACGAGCTCAATACTAATACGTACGGGTTAAGGTCAAGCCCCTACTTGGCAATACGTTCTCTTTGGGAGCTCGCAGACCGCGAAGGCTTACGTTTCCCACGAGCCTCCGCCATCTTGAAAGACGATATTTACGTCGATGACATTTTCTCGGGCGCCTCCACAGCGGACGAGGCGATCCTCCTGCGGGACGAATTGATAGGTATTTTGGCCTCCGCTGGTTATGAGTTGCACAAATGGATTTCCAACTCACCAGCGCTTTTGGAGGGCTTACCCGAGGATCATCAGCAAGATCCACATCTATTTGAGATTGTTGACAACCCCGCCATGATGGCTGTTCTCGGCGTTCAGTACAGACCAGTCCAAGACATCTTTACATATAACGTAGACTTAAAATTGCCTTCTTCTTGGACTAAACGTCTCGTGTTGTCTACTGTCGCCAGAACCTTTGATCCGAACGGTTGGATTTGTCCTATCATATTTTGGGCAAAATGCTTCTTGCAGAAGCTTTGGACAGCAGGATTGACCTGGGACGAACCTCTACACGGCACTCTTGTTGAGGAATGGACCTCTTTTGTATCCTCGCTTCCTGCCGTCAACGAGATCTCCTTGCCTCGTCCCATCCTTTCTCCCGGGAAGTACAAGGCCACCCTTCACGGGTTTTGTGATGCCTCGGAACGTGGTCACGCGGCCGTGGTGTACATGCGCACAGTTAGTGCCTCAGGTCAGGTGAGGGTTTCCCTGATCATGGCGAAGAGCAAGGTCCAAGGTCCAAGGCCCTTCGAACATCTCTGACCATCCCGAAATTGGAGATCTCGGGAGCAGCACTACTCGTGCGATTGTTGAACCACGTGCCTAGTACTTTGGGTAAAAGCATTTGTATTAGTGGGACCTACGCCTGGACAGACAGCCAAATTGTTCTTTGTTGGTTGAAGGCTTCTGTCCACACCTTGGAGGTATTTGTCGCTAACCGCGTTTCCCAAATCCAAAAATCTGAACTCAAGCTTGTTTGAAGACACGTGCCAGGTGAGCTCAACCCCGCTGATTGTGCCTCGCGCGGATGCTTGACGCCTAGTTTGATAGGTCATTCGCTGTGGTGATGTCCGGAATGGTAGAGTCGACCAGAAACTGATTGGCCTTGAACGCCAGTTTTGAATACTTCTAATTTGCCGGGTCTACGAACACTCGCTCTTGAAAAGGTGGAATGCGCCTTCGACCCTGATTTTTTGTTGAATCGTTACAGCTCCCTTGACAAGTTGTTAGGTGTTACTGCTTGGATAAAGCGTTTTGTTTGTAATTTTAGGCACCCACAACAGAAACGTCTGACACCGTTTCTCTCACCACAGGAACGACAGGAGACTCTCACCTTTTGGGTTCGTTCTGTGCAATTGGCGCATTTTGAAAAGGAGATTGCTATCCTTAAATCAGGGAGATCGAAATTGTCGGGAGCTGTCTCTAAATTGAACCCCTTTTTGGACGATACGGGTCTCTTGCGCGTTGGAGGGCGTCTCAAGAACGCCAACCTCCCTTACGGAGCACGTCACCCCCTTTTGTTACCTAAGGACGGTCATTTGGTACGCTTGTTGGTAACTGACCGTCACCTTAAAAATTCGCATGCTGGTTGTAATGCGCTCTTGGCCATTTTGCAACGCGAATTTTGGATCTTGTCGGCCCGAAGAATTATTCGGAGTGTAGTCTTTCGCTGCATCCCTTGCTATAAGCTCAAGGCTTCTACCATGCAGCCCTTGATGGGGGACTTACCGGCAGATCGCGTAACTGAAAGCAACGACAATTGACGGTGTTGGCACGGACTTCGCTGGTCCCTTTTTGGTGAAAACGTCGACTCTTCGAAACAGCAAGACTGTCAAGGCCTACTTGTGCGTTTTTGTTTGTCTCTCCACAAAGGCCGTACACTTAGAACTGGTCTCCTCGCTTACGACCGAGGCGTTTGTAGCCACATTTGACAGATTTGTATCCCGCAGAGGGCTGCCTTCTTTGATCCGTTCTGACTGCGGCACTAACTTCAAGGGCACCTATAATTATTTGAATGATGTTGTTGATTTCCTTGAAACCAACAAGGCTGATATAGGTGATAGGCTTGCCCGACGTGGGATGAATTGGTTGTTTTCCCCACCAAATTGTCCACACTGGGGTGGTATTTTTGAGGCCGCTGTAAAAACGGCCAAAACACACTTGCGCAGGACAATCGGTGAATCTGTCCTTACATTTGAGGAACTCGCAACTGTGTTTTGTAAGATTGAGGCCGTTTTGAACTCTCGGCCATTGTGCCCGATCTCCTCAGATCCGAATGATTTGGAGGCCCTTACGCCGGGCCATTTTTTGATTGGTCGCCCACTTGTCGCCTTGCCTGAGCACCCCTATATTGATACGAGACCTGGTCGTCTCTCGCGTTTTGAATTGGTACGACAGATTACTCAGAGCTTTTGGAAACGCTGGAATTTGGAATATTTGCACATACTCCAGCAACGCGTTAAATGGACCGACAAGACCGATCCACCCAAGATTGGAGACCTCGTTTTGATCAAGGAGGCTAACCTTCCGCCACTCAGATGGCGCAGGGGGCGCATCCTTCATTTAGTAACTGGGGCTGATGGAGTTCCCCGATTTGCTGAGGTCTTGGTGGACGGTTCGATTCTGAGGAGAGCGGTTGCAACATTGTCACGTCTACCAACCGATTAGCGGACCGGTAGGCCGGTCCGGGGCGGATGGATGTTTGAAATAGAATTAGTTTTTATCATAAGTCAAATCGATTATATCGATTAAGTAACATTTTGTTTAGTCTATTGAAAATTTCTCACAATGGTCACACTGAACTGTCAACCCCTTTTTTTTCCGGAAAAGACTTGATTGTGAGCACACCTTTTTGCATTTCGTGTGAATTGTTTAATTGAACTAAATTGAGTAAACTTTGATTTGTCCGGCACTGATCAGTCCGCAGTGTTGATCAATTTGTGATATTATATATATGGAACACTGGCATTTTGAGAAATTGTGAATTCTACTACCACTTGCATCGTGCATTGAAGACGCTGCATTGGAGTCTGGTAAAGTAAAGATAATTCACTTGCTAATATTGGCCAATTTTAGTCTTGTGTATATCTAGCTTGCCTCCAGGACTCCACTCAAGAACATCACCAGGAGATATAAGGTAAAATTTTCATGTACCTACTTAATACTTGTATTCGCTGTGCAACACGGTACATTTGTGTCTGAGATTTGTTGTGGCTGACAAGGGCTGATGAATAGAGTCACGCTTCCACAAATCTGCTGCAATTAATCCCAGCTCCTTCTAGCCAAATTCTAGACACGGCCTATTCCTTATGCTCGTTTCCATTGCACTGTACACCGCATCATCCGACATTGCCGGATTATAGTTAATGTGTAGTGTATTTGTAATGTGTACTGTTTGTATGTAAATATATAATGTTTATTTGGATGTTTAGTATGTGTACATATATAACATAAGGGAATTATAATAAATTTAAATAGGTATATTATTTAAATGTTGTAAATATGTGTGTTGAGTAGATAAATGTTAATATTATATTATGTAAATATATATATTATTATGTTATGTTGAGTGAGTATATACATAATGTAAAATAGGGGATGCCCACACACCCTTAAAGACACTGTAACAAATGTAAAAAAAATACTTATAAACTGTTCAGAGTTTGCCCTAGGCAGGTGGGAAATTGTTGCAGATGGCAGTGGAAGTTTGTATTACATCCACCTGACTACAGCAAGCAAGGAGTCCGAAATATGAGACTGAGTTTCTCAGCGCTTAGATGTAAACAAATTAATTACCTGGTGATCTTCTCTGGTGGCCTGGAGGCGACCTATAAAACTACACTCACTAATTTGGCCAAAATGGTGGTGATATTTCTATAGTTACCAGGCTTCAAGTGGCGTCTTCAGGATACGATGCACGTGGGAGTAGAAATCACACAATGTTCAATATGTTTAAATGTCACTCTTTACATACATACATAACATAAATTTAGTATGAATAAGCAAGCATTTTTTAATTTGTAATAGGTTTATAAATAGTTAAAGTAATTTCGCATAAGCAAACATCAAAGTTATATATGGTTTTCCATTTAGCGTGCTTTTGGGAGGCACATGAAAGTATAAAAGCATGTAACACTATTATAACGTTATTTTCAATCGTAACGACTTAGTACATGAATTTCAAATTAAAATATACATTTGAACAACACAGAAATGTACTCAGTGCATTCGTTAGGCGACATTTATTGTGATGTGTGTGCGTGTGTGACAAAAGGTCATGACATCGGATCCGAACGTGTTGAACTATTATGTTGAACCCGTCTAACGATGTCAGAGCACGTTCTGTCAAGCAATATTGTGAGATAATATCCATATTAATAAAGGTGAACACTGCTTTATGAAGATGGACATTGATTTATTTATTAATCTCCATACTACCAACTATGATGTAGTAACAAGCACAGCCCAATGCACTGGTGCCACTTAATTTGTTTTCTGTTTAGTTATATGACGAACTTATGTAATTTTCTTTTTTATTCTTAAAGTTACACGAGCATTTACTCATCATCATCAGCCCTTTAAACTGTCCCACTGCTGTGCAGGCCTTTTCTCACTATGAAAAGGGTGAGGCCATAGTCCACTACGCTGACCAAGTTCGGGTTGGCAGACTTCACATATCTTTCGAGAATATTATGGACAACTCATAGACATGCAGGTTTCCTCACGATGTTTTCCTTCCCGTTTAGCAAGCGATAATTGACAATTTAATACGCACTTAACTTCGAAAAGTCATTAGTGCAAGCCGAGGTTTCGAACTTGAGACCCTCTGCGTAGCAATCTGTCGGTTTCTCCACTCGGCTATCGCTGCTTCATTGATGCTGCTGAGCATTTACTCAGTGTACAGATAAAATAATAAATATTTTTTGTATTGTTGGTTAATTTTCGCTTCTCATGAGCAAACCGAATGATAAAAAGGGAAGCTCCTGAGAAGCAAAAATCAACTCAGCTACGTGTCACTTATCCTTTGCTAATTACTGATCAAAGCCTGTTACCCAATTCCGGGAATACAACAAGAAGAAATCTCGCTTCCTTTAAGCGCTTTTACAGCTTAGATTACTTTAAATTTGACTTTCCTGCTGTGTCTTTGACCTGATCAGTGAAAGTAAATCAATATTTTTAAGTCAGTGTTTTAATTGATAACACATAAGAAACATGACTGCTACGTTACAACAACAATATAATAATGAGGAGGAAGTCTATGCTTGCATGCCTACATATTATAGTGTATGCACCACAGATCGATCAAGGCTTAACGTCCGTTTAGTGCATAAGCCTGATTGCTACTGTCGTTCCATCAACTTCTACAGACACACTTAGTCCGAATCTCTAAAAGCCTTTTCAAAAGGAAAATAGATTTTCCAAAAAATATCTCTCAGTTATTCGATGAAGTCCCACGCACTATTAACTTAGGATTAGGTACACCGTGACTATAAAAAAAGTTTGGAGTAAGCTTCGGCCACTAGTAAATAACACTTGGGTGGGTGAGAGTGAAGTGACTTGGCCAAATCCTAAATGTCCATCACAGGAGAATGTAGACGCGATCAAACGTAGGAAGTATCATTTTACCCGGTTCTAGTCTTTGACTTAAAGTATATTTCACTTGTAACGAAATGAAACGAATTTGGACATTCGAAGTTAACGACACTTTTCTTGGGTCGGGCCTGGAGTTAAGAGGGTACGTCGAAGAAATGTGCGCTTGTACGTATGTTCATGGCATATTATTTACGAAATAGACAGATAGTGTCGACGAAGGACTTACGTAATCAATTTATTTTCACTTAGCTTATTGATGTGGGTATGTAGTATTTGGCTTATTGGTATTTGTATTTAAATATTACCTTTAATTTTAATGGTAAATAATATTTATTAAAATCAAAGAGCAATTTAAATAACACCAAGCTACGAAGGTTTTAACGTCACCGGCGTTTGTATAAATCAAAATAAAATATATTTATTTAAGTATTCGCACACACGGCAAACATTAAAAGTCCGTATTTTATTGTGTAATGTGGCGTTACGGCATAGCGGCCGAAGTCACGTTCAATTTATTTTGATGGTCCGTGAAATGCCGATCTTTCATTATGTTTCACTGCCAAATGCTAACTGTAGACTTAAGGGCGATTTAGCGGTCGTTACCAAAGAACGTAAACGAAGTGGGATTTTGTATTAAAATCACTTGCCTAAGTGTGAATAATGATGTGGACTAAAGGTAAAGGTGTGACTATAAATAAACGTTGCGCTGACCAATTATGAAATCAGAGTGTTAACTTGAAGTTATCATAAACTTTATATATCTTTAATTTGCGTTAGAAAGACCTTTAGTAATAATAAAACCTAATACCGGTGGCGTCTAATGCATATGAGTATGAATTCCAGATGGTTATAGAGCAGCCATTACCATTTTCATCTCGCCGAATGGTGGAGGTTCCATACCCTTTGATTAAAAGTTGGTAGTTAGGTATAGCTACTATAATAACGTGATTGTCATGACGATATTGACTTAAGTACCGTTACAAAAACGATATCTTTAACATTCCTCTCCGTGTGACTGTGGTATATCTCAGATAATGTAAATCAATAGCGTGTTACAAAATACTGACGAATACTTAAATAGATTCCCTTGTCCTTATCTTGAGAAGAGAACAAAAATGTTCGTTCACTTTTGTCTCAGAACCATAAATAAGTACGATACCATGACCACTCGACGCGAAGCAGGGGCGAGTACCTACTTACCTACCAGAAAGCTTTATGCAAAATTGGATTTCGCGGTCCATTAATTTTCAATTTGCGTGATTGCAATTTTGGAGGTTTGCTTCTTCCAAAGACGTCTGGATTGGGGACAGAAAATAACAAAAAGGATTTAGGATAAGATTGGAATAAATACATTACAATCTTACTTCCCGACTTATTTATTTTAAACATAATCGATTTTAAACTTTCGCGATTTGTATACATCATACAATATTATTTAGCGGGTCTTAGTCGCGATAATTTATTTATTTCAAGGCATAAATACCTCTGTTATTTTCCTACGTTTCTACCGCCTTGCAACGGTTGTGGTCGCGGAGGGACTGATGTCAGCTCAGCGCCGTCCTTGTGAAGCGCGGGTTTCGGCAGCTACCCTCACTTGTTTTGTATTTTTGATATTTTGAGTTCTATCCGCACTGTCGGTACTTCGACACACTACACTTATGACGTCTACACACTGATGAGTTGTGTTACTGCGGCGTTGTTTGCATTTGTTGATAACTGGGTTCCAAGTGGTCGATAGTCTGTATCCGTCCTCCCGGTTGAAATTTCTATGTTTTTTGATTTCAACCGCTTCACGTACTATCCTGGAGTTATAGTGGCGATCGGTGGATAAGACTTGTGGTTGATGTAATTCTATCCAGTGGTTTGGTCCAGATTCCAGCAAATGCTCAGCTATGGAAGATTTATTAATTTGTCGATTTTTGACAGCTGTGATATGTCCTTTGACCCTTTCAGCGATCGTTCGTTTGGTCTGTCCGATATAGGAACTACCACAACTGCAATCAACCTTGTAGACGCCTGGTGTTTGTAGAGGAATTACGTCCTTTGGGGTACGCAGATTGTGTGCTACCTTGGAGAGGGGACTATATACAGTCTTGATGGAGTATTTCTGTAGTACTGTTCCAACTTTGTCCGTCACTCCCTTGATATAAGGCATGTAAGCCAGCACTCTGCTTACTTCAGATTTGCGGTCCTTCCTCTTCCGACGGGGTATCTCCTTTTTGTATCCGTTGCGCCTTAGTACCTCCTGAACATGTGACAATTCACTGTTTAAGTGTTCAGGGTCACAGAGGTCATAGGCTCTGTTCACTAACGAGGTCGCTACGGATTCCAAATGTCGCGGGTGATGATGCGAGCAGGCGTTGAGATACCTATCGGTGTGTGTCGGTTTTCTGTATACAGTGAGTCCAAGTGTACCATTAGCTCTCACCGTCACTTTGACGTCGAGAAAGGGTAGCGATCCGTCTACCTCCAATTCAAATATAAACCGGATGTTCGGATGTATGGAGTTAAATTTGTCTGCGAAACGTTCTATGTCTTGCTTGTTGCCCTTCATGATGCAGAATACATCGTCGACATACCTCTTCCATAGCTTTACATTTGAAGCCTGCATGTCTATGGATTCTTCGAAATGTTCCATCCAGATATTGGCCATCACCGGTGCTACTGGGCTACCCATTGCCACTCCGTCGATCTGGAGGTAATGTTGTCCACGATATACGAAGTAGTTACCCTCCAAGCAATTCTTCAATAGAACGGCGTATTCGTTAGACAGACCGCTATCCCTTAAATTTCTCTCAACGACCTCAAGGCAATCCTGAACTGGAACATTGGTAAATAGTGACTCCACGTCAAAACTTACCATCACTTCGTTTGGTTCCTTTGTCACGCTCTTGATGATGTCGATAAAATGGCGAGAGTCCTTCACGAAAGATGCCGTCTTACCTACTAACGGTTGCAGTACCTTGCTGATGTGTTTCGCCAAACCATATGTCGGTGAATTTATTTGACTCACTATCGGCCGCAATGGTACATTTGTCTTGTGGACTTTAGGCAAACCGTAAATCTTGGGCGGCTGCACGATTTGAGGTTTGTGTAGACGTTCAAATTCATCTTCCGCGAACACGTTTCTATGGTCCTTTATCAAAGCTCGAATGCGTTTCGTTACTCTGGCTGTCGGGTTATAAGACACAGGTTTATATATTAGTGTGTCACTTAACAAATTCCGTATTTTGCTGTCATAGTCACAAGAATTCATCACCACAGTGGCGTTCCCCTTGTCGGCCTTCAGCACTAAAATATTCGTGTTATCACGCAGCATTCTTAATGCCTGACGCTCTTCTGTGGAGACATTGGGTTTCGGCGGCTTTGACTTACGTAAAATAACGGCAACATCCTGTCTAAGTGTATCCGCATCGTTAGACGGTAACTTGTTGCGCCTTATAACCTCCTCGATGCTGCTTATGACATTCTCGTACGGAATTCGTTTAGGTGTTAACGCATAATTTAACCCTTTAGCTAATACGCTTTGTGTCGCATTATCAATAATATGATCCGATAAATTAATTACCGTTTGTTGTTCGGTGGGGTGTACCTTTTTGCCGGCTTGCCTCTCACGACGGTTTATTAATTTATCATATTTTTTGTTGTGCCGTCTTGTACGCAGATCGTAAATGCGACTAGCTTGTTTGTAAGTAACACGATCGCACAAACTAAAATCACTTCTTGATAACACGCCACTACACTCGGTATGAACTTTGTATAGGTCACACTGCACACTATTTAACTCGTACCGACAGTTGCGAATTAATTGTCTCAAAAGACGAATACTGGCATTATGTAGAATGCTTTCGGAGTTCGGAATGTCCCTGCGTGGCTTAATACGCACTGCCTAAATAAATAAATTATCGCGACTAAGACCCGCTAAATAATATTGTATGATATTTTAAACATGCTTCTGTTTTACAACGAACAAAGCTCTTATTGCATTCGGTATCTTAGAATCGCGAGACCGTCCTTTTATATCGTAGGTACTTAAGTGCTTATTCCATAAACCCATAAACCGACAACTACTTTAAAGAAAATAAGAGCTTGTTTTATTGTAAACTGAGTTATTTGTTCAAAGTTTTCGGAACGTAACAAGATTAATCGCGCAATTATCGCTAAAAGCGTGTCTTTTCTACTTAAGAAGTAATAAAGTGAAACTACTTTTATTGGATATTTAATTATATTATTTAGCATTCAGTACGTGCCTAGAGTTGAATATAGACGACTCCTTGTATTTTATGTTCAAGTATATATTTAGAACATATTAATGAGCTTAGGTATGAAAGAGAATTGTACCAACAGGGTTATAAAACAAACGTCATAGGAAGTAAAACCAGATCTATTCATACGATATAAACCAACATTAAATAATATATATGTGTACATGGTTATCTGGTACAGTGCAGTACCGCGTTATTTTAGGCGCTGTGTTTAGATACTACTCAGGTACTGATGCCGGTGAATTTAACGTACTAGTTAAATCTAGTCATACAAATTTATTCTAAGGGTCTTAGTCGCGTTAACTAACGAATGTAAGGTATTAATATCTGTTACGATGTTTAGACCGACTTACGATGGTACGGTATGTCAAGATCTGTAAAATAAACTTGTATGATGTAAAGGAAGGAAGGTTTAAAATATATTATTACCTAACCATTTTAATTATAACAAAATTTATAAGGAAGGAGTTTATATTTAAAAGTCTGGCTCAGAATTACATTCATGGTCATTCTTATGCATGCCATGTACAAGGGTTTCATTGCTGCGATAAATTTTAAAATTTATTCCCGGTATAGACTCAGGGGAAAACGGCTGTGCGAGGCAGTTATCCTATGGGTACCCTTTTTATTGAAGAGTAAAATAGCAGTTGGTTAAATTCTTACCTGTATAATAAAGATGTTAAAATATTTTTGATTCATTAAGAAGAAAATTTTTCTTTCATTGTGAGCGACGACAGGCTGAAGCTTACACTGTTATGGTAGTTGGAAGCTCGCTGGTTTGAATTCTAGCCTTTGCAGACATGTCCTACGAGAGCTTACGTAATGTAAGCTCTCGTAGAACTGTAAAAGTTTATAAAAGTTAACATTTTATTAAAAAGTATTATTTTGCCTAAAGGCATAAGCATGCCAGACTACTATTAGTCTTTTCTCAAAAACCATGCACTTTATATAATTTTATTAAGATAAGAAAAATATCTTGAAGGCAAGATGGTAGCCGATTGTTACAAAGACAAAAGGATATTTGTGTACACTTTTTTCTCGTATTAGGTATACGGTTGTGCCGATGTGGTTATGTTCTGAACCATTTGTTGCAGGGACATTTAAACGACGAAAAAACGTGACAAGAAAACAGAATGTTCACATTAAGCTTTCTTTATTGTACGCCGACGCCCCGTTTTGTTCTGTGTATAGATTAAAACATGATATTTATGAGGTACGCGAACATTACATGGTTATTGTTACCTGTCGATATTTATTGACTCAATAAGTTCTAAACGAAAAAGGTTTTATGCTGAATGGAAAATAAGATTCCAAAAGTTAGTGACAGCCAATGAAATTTGCGTCTTCATTTTAATAATTTTGAATGAAACGTAAATTGAAATCGCGAAATAACGGCTTGTTTTATGCTTTTTGAAAACTGTGTACAACTGTGTTTATTCTCTAAGATGCAGATAAGGGGTCTTAATATTTTTTAATTTCTGCTGTGTAAGTTTTTTGCGTATGTGAAAGGCGTTTACTGGTTTTCAGTTAAGTTGAACATTTATAAACAATACTTTTAACGTGACGATTCTTTTCAGGTTACAGCAGCCGTGGCAACGTGATGGCTGATCCTGTAACCATAGATAAATTTTGTATTTATTTATTAATCATCCTAACGCATCATATAGACTTTGTTACACATAATAGTACGCATAAAAAATAAGTCCTTTCTATTTGCCTGTCTCGTTTTATGGAAAAGAACCACGAGAAAGAGCTATGTACAGGATATAACAAGAGCCTTAATGGAAACAGAAATCCCATATTCTACCAATCATTACGAAAATTTTTACTTCAGCACCTGGAAAATTACTGGTTCAGGAGATATTGAGGCTAAAAGTAACTTTTTTTTTTTAAATTAGTTACAAAATCAATGCATTTACCCCGCCAATTTATTCTATAGGTGTCCTACGCATGCACATGTCAAAAATTAGATCTTACAAACATAAATCATAAAAATACACAATATTCCATTAAATTGAATTAAATAGCATGTCAGAATTGAAATTGATTAAGTAATAAATTAAATTAAGAATTAAATTAAAATATTCATAGCATCAAATGTCATAACAATATTATTTGTCATTACAGAATTCCTCAATTGAATAATAAGCCTTTTCAAGCAATAACGTCTTTAGTTTAATTTTAAATAAGTTTACACTCTCAATGGTTTTCAACTCTAATGGTAATTTGTTAAAGAGATTTATGGACTGCACATGAGATGACTGTTTAACAATATTCAGTTTAGCTTGTAACATTGTCTTAAAATCTTTTCTCCGTGTCGCTAATCTAAACTTCCTTTCATCATCAGTTTCAAACTTGCAAATTCTTTTTAAAGTGTGTCAGTAGCACTAGTTTACATAGGCATGGAACATGTGATTATGACCTATGTACCATATTCAACCAAATAAACGAACTTGATTTGAAAAAGAAAAAAAAGGACCGTCAACAAAAAGACAGTTGGTTTTTTATATGGATAGATATCAGGCTCTAAGATGTCATCGTAAGTTAGCTATTTAGTTACATAACTAACGGTAATAACATAATATGAGACGTAGTAGTTCACTACCCCACTGCTGCTGGGTACGCTATTTGTCACTATGAGATTAATAAGCACCTCATTCCCACTGACCAAGTTTAAAAATAAAAAAAATAACCTTTTCCCCATCACAGAATTTATCTTGACAGCTTAGCAAGGTGCAAACTGTGGGTCCGAGCTGAGACCCATTGTATATCTAACGTGTGTTAGCATAGCTGCTAGGCTATCGTTACCATTACATGAACAATATTATATATACTTACGTAATCAATAAAGCAACTCAATTAATTATTATATAAGTATACGTAATTAATAATTAATCTCAAGAAACTACTAGAGTTTCAAACAAACAGAAAATATACGGTAGGTTAAGAAAATTGTTACTGACATTTTCTCGCGCGCTGAGCTGCACAACATGTCACAATCATTAGTTGTCTACGAGACTGTCTGCTAATTACAGGATATAGTTGCTTCCTTTTATTCACGACATTACTGAACTGTATGGTTTCGACGATACAGAGTGTAATTGAACCGCATAGTAATGCATTTCGTATTGAACTCGAGTTAGTTTCTAGTCTATCGCGAATTCACAGACATGTGCACGAAATACGGTAAAGGTGAAATAGCTACCCGAACTATCGGAGTGTTAGTCTTGTGGTTAGATACTGTTTGATTCCCACCTGAAACATTTTTTGTGAAAAGTTTATTTTGCCCGTATATGGGTGTAAATTTCAATAACTTGTATGAATATATTTTAGAAATATTTTAGTATAATTAACAATGTCAGGTTGCCATACCTAACAGTCTCTATCTAACTTGGAATCATATGACAAGTTCTCCCAGTAAACAATTATTATGATTTTTTAACAGGTAGTAGAGCCTTACTGATTTCAGCATGAATGGGCCCGGTCTCGACCGGAGAAGTACTACCCTCTCACAGAAAATTGACATAAAGTAACAGTACTTAAACTGTTGCGTTTCGTTCGGTGAGTGGGAGTGCCGGAGGTCCTATCCCCTATTCCTTCACCCTCATCCCACTCCTCATCATATCCTTTTGCCCATACCCAAGGGGCGGCAACGTACTTGTGACTCCTGTGGTGTTTTGCTTGTGTCCATGGGCGGCGGTAATTACTTACCATCAGGCGATCCGTCTGGTCGTTTGCCGCTTTTTACTATTAAAAAAAAATTACGCGTTCAATAATTATTATGTAAATACCTCAATGATCGGATTCGGGCACTGCGAGGAAAGACAGTGATAAATTGTAAAAGTTAATAATCACTGGCAAAGTGGAAGGAAAGAGACGTAGAGGCAGAAGCCCGATACGTTGGACCGACCAGATCCGCACCAAGCTTAACACCACGATACACGACGCTCTCTACTCGGCAGCAGATAGAAATAAATGTCGGCGAGTGGTCCGCAGTAAACTGTTTGCACGAGATGGTCACGACCCTCAGCATTGAGGAAACTGACGCGAGAAGAAGAAGACCTCAATGATCTTAAAATTTTGTTCATTGATAGGGCCTTATACGATTACAGTGCCATAATAAATTTTGATGAGAGTTAGAATCACCATTCGATCGACCACCATTCGAATAGTAAGAACTATTCTGATCGAATGGATCTATTTCTATGTATAATATGTAAGTACCTATTTACAAAAAAAAAGTATATATGTATATAAGAATTTAAACTTTCGTGGTCACTATAATTACTTTTTACGTTTCCTACGGGATATATACCACGTACCTTTGTTTTGAGTTACCGATATTTCGGCACTGTTGCAAGCGCCATGTTTACGGATGTACATGGCGCTTGCAACAGTGCCGAAATATCGGTTACTCAAAACAAAGGTACGTGGTATATATTTGTATGTTTATCCATTATCTAGTACCCATAACACAAGCTCTGCTTAGCTTGAGACTAGATGGTGATATGTATATGTGGTAGAATATTGTTATAGATTGCATTTAATATTAGACATGAAGGTCAAGCGGCTGCCCTCTGTCTCCGTGTTTACTGTTAGAAAGTACATACATACATACATAACGTCACGCCTTTTATCCCCGAAGGGGTAGGTAGAGGTGTATTTCTACACCCACTTTTCGCCAGATATACTTAAGTCCCACGTAATAAGGGGCGAGCCTATTGCCGTACCGGGCACATTTCCAGACTCCGTGCTGCTACTGAGAATTTCGTGACAGAAATACCCAATAACACTGCCCGACCCAGGAATCGAACCCGGGCCCTCCCGATCCCACGCGCACATTTATGCCGCGAGACCAACGAGGCAGTCGTATAGGGTTTGATGTCGAGTTTTCCGTCTTTACGCAAAGATGGTACCTATTTGCATCGTGTTATCCCTTAGTCGCCTCTTACGACACCCACGGGAAGATAGGGGGTGGTGACACTTGTATTCTATGCCGTCAACCACACGGTCATTCTATGCCGTCAACCACACGGTTAGAAAGTATTTAATATATTTTTTTCTAAATAAGTAAATGTTCGTACTGGGGATGCTTCTTTCGGGAATCGTAGTCTCAACAGTCTGCTTGTCTGTTATGACGTTGATACTTAAAGATTATTAAGAAATTGTTTTTGTTGCTTATTTTCCTGTAATTGGACAATTCAAAATGTATCGCGACCGAATGGCAATTACGTAAAGCTACAAAAGTAAATGTATATACATAATGTATTTGGTAGCCCGTTATTAGCGTTATGGACGAAAAAGGGAAACATACAAGAGTAGGCATTATACTGGTAGATACGATAGGCTAAACTTTTGTGTTTTCCTGGTACGAAGAAAATAAACACGATGTTCAATACGGTTCGAACCATTTTCTTTTATATTACAGAAAATGAGTCCCCGAAAAGGATATGGACACGTGCAATCAATTTTAATGTTACCTAATACCATCTAGTTTCTGAACGGCAAGGCCCCAATTTTACATAATATGTAAAGTTATCTTTAGTTTTCCAGTATCGATTTACGGACGAATCGTTCAGTGCGGAGCCTATCTGAAAGTCAAAACGTCGATTATTTATTCAAGTGATAGATTTAGTATCAAACACACTAATGTGTTACATATAGAACTAATAACAACGACAACCCAAACTACTAGATGGCACACGTAAGGCTTTCAAACAACACATTAGACTTATACGTCTGATATAAGACCAATCCCAACACTAGATATGAATTATGACGTTGACAAATTTGAACCGGCCAATTAGAATGCATTTTTGTAGCCTCCCCTTGCCCCGCATACCTCACCGCTTTGACAGAATTTTTTGTTTGTAGAAATGAAAACATTAGGTGTCTAGAAGGCTGTGTTGTCGTTGACTAATAATCTGTATGCTAAGTATAGTGGAAGGAGAATTAATTAACTTTCGGTAGACCGATACGGAGATACATCTCGAACATTAGGTTTCGGGTTCGAATTCTATTTCCAGCTTAAGTATTTAGCCAAACTGGGGACATTAACGAGAATACCGTTTTGTTAATGCTTGTATGTGTGTGTGAGTTATATTTGCATAATCCTTCTGTGATAGGCACCTAAGTGTAAGTTAAATAGTGTGAGTCAGAACAAAATAAAACTGTAAGTGATTGTAAAAAACACCCAAGTCTGTATCATTACCCTGATATTATTGATGCACAGGGAATTACCCTCTTGATTAAGAAGTTTAATCAGTCATTACATTTTTATGAGACGTCGCCTTGCCCAGTCCGTATCAGTCGCTCTTCAAAGGATTTCAATTAAATTTTAATGGTCGCCTATAGGACACGCGTATTTGCATTTAAAATGGATGTTTGGTAGCGTGGGTGCAACTCCACTATCATTTAGTTTACACTAACATGTTATTACAATTTTGTTTCGCTTTGTTTTTGTTTGAAAAGTTCATCGAGGGAACGACAGCTTAAACTTACTAATCCTCACACTGCGATGGCACTGAACTCTTGACTATAAACGAAAACTCTGCGACTTTATATGAATATTTAAATAAACATCGCTAATAATCTGTTGAAATGTAAATATACAATGTTTTCACATTCAGAATTCAATTCGCATAAAAGTAAGCTTGGAATCGATGTACAAAGAAAAATATTTTTCAGATATATTAGCTAGTAATAGGTATTATTTGGTAAAAGTATTATTAGATAGCACGCTCTATTTGGTTTCAATTTCGGGGTAACAGCTAACAGACGTTTTGTTTTTAGATTGTCACTTTGTATTTGTACCTTGTAATAGGGAAGGCTCGTGACCGGAGTACCTAATATACTATTAGCTGAATTTTGTGAAATGAATACAGAGATAGGAAGGGCTTGCGAATGTAAGCGTCGCCAACGATATCGGGAATTTTAATAGTTCAACCAATATTCTATTGATCGATGTGATTTGTACGTAAATCTTGACGACAAATTGTTTTATTATTAAAGCATCTAAGATAATTATTTTCAGTGATGAATAATTAATTGTCGGACATTTTTCACTCACACATTTACATTATTTAATTTAATTAACACTGCTTTAAATAGTTTCGTATTAGCTCAAAATTTTTATTTTTATAAGAGGCTTTCAAAACATGGTGGTATTGAATATTGTTATATAGTTAAAAAATAATAAATGCTGGTTTTGTGGTTGGTCAGATAACTGGCTCGACCTATACTACACTGGTAAAATAAAGGTGTTCCACCTTTAAGCAATTATCCATTTTGTTAACGTAAATGCCCACACAACAGACACAATCTTTAACTTGCCATTTTAAAACATAAAGCATTAACAAAGCGTTTTACGTGATATGCATAAATTATCTAAACAGGCTTGGACTCATATCCCTTTATATCAAAATAGCACAATACCTACATGGTATTTCAATTTTTATATAAAACCTATTCATTCAGATATAAGTGGTTGGTCATCATCATCAGCCTTAAACAGTCCACTGCTGGACTAGGCCTCTCCTTTGAAAGGAGGAATTGGCTATTTAATTACTATACCATGCTGGCCAAACAGGTTGTTATAGGGTTCGTATCAAGTTTTCCTTCTCTTACAGTGCTGTTTTCTGCATAATATGCTCCCTCCGTCGGCTCTTAGAGCGGTTTTAGATTAGCGTATTTTTCTGCGCGTATACGGTCGTTTCAGCATACGCGCTTACACGCGCGCTACATTACGCGCTTCAAAAAACCAGACTCACGTAAACGGGCGTATTCGCTCGAAACGGGAGTGACGTCTTGTCAGTGTCAACATGGATTCTGACGGCTCGTGGTTATACGAACTTACAAGCGCGTTAAGGCTCGTACGAGTTGCGCGTGTGCCAATAGGCGCGCCTATACGCGCCTACATGCGCTTCCAAAAACGAGCTCATACGCGCGTATAAAACGCTAATCTGAAACCGCCCTTAGGACACCCATGGGATGATATGGGGTGGTGACATTCCGTATTCTTAATCCGTCATCACACGGTCACAAGTGGTTGGTATTTTGTCATTAATGTTTTGATGATGTACCTGCGTTAATCAGATGTATCTTAATAACAAATTATGATAGTTTCGTTTTATACTTCAGTGTTATTTGAAGTAGTTCAGAAGCAATTTTCACTGACAGAGTATATACTCAATGTAACAGTGCCTATATTTGCGTATCGCTTGGTAAGATTGAGAGAACTTTAGCAAATCACTCCTATCCTGAGACACAATCCTGTTCCTTGTCAATCGCCTCTTAGGTGTGTTTTATTAGAATCTTCGTATATGTTATGCTAGGAAAACACAGCCATTACATACGAGTCACGGTTACTGACTACCATCAGGTAGATCACTGGCATATCTGTCACCGATGGAAAGAAACCAAATAAATGTATCTAATTTGTTTCATGGTAGTGCTTGAAACGGGTCTTGACTCACTCTAAACATTGGTAAAGTAAAGAACGTCGGCATAGCTCACTGCTTGGTGGCAACTACATCAGAGCACTATTTTGGAGGTCACGCAAAACCGTCGGCTCTTGTCTCGGGACAATCATTGTTATGCTATGACAGAGGCCTGGGCGGTCTACAGATCTGAGGCTACATAAAAGAAATAAATCATTTGCTTCAATTCCTATATCAATTTTGTTGGTTTTATGCATACGAGAAGAGTGTCATAATCAATATTATGAGGTTTAAATGACAACGAATAATGATTAATATCACATTATAGTGATGCAATTATCCAAATAATATGAAGGTACTTCATATCATTATCGATAATATTAGTGTCGAACTGTTTGGGTTGTGTTGATGTAATTTGTGTTAGTTAATAATAATAATAATATAATAATAAATTTTATTCGCAGTGATACAGAGAGCATAAAATACAAACAAAAATGTTCTAATATAATAATAGTATAAATGCTGTGGATTTTCAATTGATTGGAAAGAACACCATACCCCTGTACTAGTAAGAAACTGTATCACAGGCGGTTGGGTCTCTCTTTACAAATTTGAGATTTGTATTTTACAATACAGCAATAATATTACGTATTTAACAAAAGACAGTGGTCAATATAAAACTTAGTTAATAATTAATAGCTTCATGAATATAATTAAGATGATCATGTAATATACGATATAATTGCCTGATGAGCATTTTAGAGAATTCACGAACGTAACTTATAAAGCTGTGGGTCAGCATAATCGTAAATGATGTCAATGTTAATTAAACCTTTATTATTTAGTATGAAGTAAATAACTCATGTGTGCATTTTATTAAACTAGATGTTTGATGTTAGTAGGTCAATATTCTAATGAGGTGTGTTAGGTGGATCACAAAATGAGATATCAAGTCTTAAAATTAAATAATAAATATGAAAAAATAGTAGATAAAAGGTCAAAAATACGATATTACGTCGCTCCTAGGCGCCTTCATAATCCACGGAGTTTATGTACCTCTTTTCCGCCATTGTTCTTGCTGGGCAGTCATTAGAACCGGTGTTGTGGTTGCTGGGCTTCTTGAAGTGTAAGCAGGTCGCGCATTTTGGGTCTTCGGATTTCCTAGTGCAGTCCTTTATCGTGTGTCCTTGGTTGCCGCAATGACCGCATGTATATTGAGACTCTCTGCAAGACTTAGCCGCATGACCATACTGCTGACACTTATAACAGCGAGTAACTAGGGTGAAATCCTTCACCGGGCAAGATGACCAATTTATAAAGATCCTGTCTTGGATTATCAGTGCTTTACGAATGGCTGCAGATACTTCTATTACGTAGTTACAGGTCTCAGCATCTTTACGGCCGGATTTATGACTCAGCTTGATTTCATTGAGAAAGGTCTCTAGGTTGCAGCTTTGAAGTTTCTCCGCAAAATTCTGGTGGTACAGGCACGTGAAAACTTCCGTCTCTTTCATATTTGAAGGCACTCCAACGATCACGATTTTAGGCTTCCGTTTGTGGGGTTCATTGACTATAAGGCCTGAGTTTGCATGTTGTACCGATTGTTTTACTTTCTCAATATCATCTTTGGTCTCAGTGCTGATGATCGCGCCGCCGTTCTTAATCTTGCGTAGTGCTCTCACGTGGAGGTTCATTTGTTCAGGCCTGATGATTTTTTGCACTAATGATTTTGTGTCGTCACTCGATTTTAGCTTGTCATTTGGATAGATTGCCACCGAACTTACGCTAATGGGCTGAATAAAATTATGTGCAGATTTTTTAACCATCTCAGCGAAAGACGGTGCAGAGGTGGTAAGTTTCGAGGACTCCTGTATGGATTGCTTTAGATCTTGAAGGCTCTGAGACAAATCAAGTTGTTCTTGCTGGGATTTGATGGTAGAATGGGCCTGGATAGCATGTGACTTAAGGGACTGGTACTGAACTGCCAACTGCGAAACTTTAGTGCCCACATGGCGACAGAGATTGCTGACTCTCATCTTCTGCTCAGAGTTTAGTTTTCCTTCTTGTGCTATAGAACACACTTCGTTGAGGTACTGCTCAATAGATGACATCCAGTTCTGGATTTCAGGCGTAGGGATGACTTCAAGTGCTGGACGCTCAGGTGCAGGTGCAGGTGCCGGCGTCGGAGGAGGACTCCGAGCAGTCTTCCTACTCGGAGTGAAAGGACTGTGATCCATTATATATTGCTTACAATTTCAATCACGATACATTTTATAACACAGTTTTGTTACGTTCGCAGATAGTTGTACGCGTTGATTGAGGTCACGATTTAAAAATATTTAATTAATAATTACTCATGCGATTCAACACGTCCGTTCTCAACAACAGTGCGAAAAATGATTGCGATAGTTGTCGAGGACCTAATTAATAACTGATACCTATTAGTTTTTATGAATTTGTTGGGTTCATTAACTGTTCGGTGCGTGATAATGAAAAGGCATTTCATTTACACGGCATATCATTTGTGGTTGTTTTTTATTTCGTATCCCACTTAAATGCCTATTGATTTGGTTCTACCAAATCCTTTGGCATTATGTATTAATTATTTTCAAGGGCAAAATTGTTTTATTGAAAACCAACATAAATACGATTAGTATTATGTTTTGTGTCCCATATTTTTAGACAATACATGTGATTCTCTACTGGAAGTGCAATAAGTATATTAAAATTGTTAGTATGTGCAATAATACCAATAAGTTTAATAATAAAAAAGGCTATCTGCATAGAGACGTACCCACGTAGGTGCAATCGAAATTTAAATTCGTATTTGTAAGAACGTGAGCTCCAGATCAGATATAATTTCGATAGCTTACAGCGTTCCTATATAAACAGGGTAACGAATTGGTACTATACTCTTAAAGGAATCAAATTAACCACAGCTTACCACAGCTATTTTGCACCTAGTATTTAACCACTTGTGTGTTGTGCAAATTCGACTTCTGTTTTATAAACTACTATTTCATATAAATGTTCACTTTACACCCAAATCTTTAATACATCGCCGATCATATATTAAATCACCATCGAATTATGAGCTTAAGGCTGCGTTTCCACAGAAGCTGAGCTGCGTGGAGCTGAGCAGAGACTTATAAAAGTTGACCAATCACATTGCTCAAAATACACATCTCATCTCCGCTCCGATTCCGTGGAAACAGTGTTAGCGGAGTTGAGAAGATTTATATTAAAATGTATGGTGCGCGGAGATAAGCAGGGCACAGCGGTGTCGAAGTCTTAGTGGAGCAGTGCCGGGTGAAACGGGGCTGTGCGGTGTAGAGCGGGGTTGCGCGGGGTGGAGCAGGGCTGAGAGGGATAACGCGATGTCAGGCGCGGGAGTTTGTAGTAGTAGTTGAGACACCGTACTGACTGAAAACAAAATGTATTCACAGCCCCGTTCAGCTCATTTCCACTTCACAGCTCCGCTCCGCTAGACTCAGCTCTTGTCCGCCCCGTTCGTCTCACCTCCGCTCGGCTTCACTTCACCCAGCTACATAGCCCAGCCCTGCACCGCTCATCTTTGCACAGCTTTAGTGGAAACACCTACATTTACACGGCTCTGCTCCGCTGAACTCCGCGCAGCTCCGCTTCTGTGGAAACGCACCCTTAAGCTCATAATTCGATGGTGATTTAATATATGATCGGCGTTGCATTAAAGATTTGGGTGTAAAGTGAACATTTATATGAAATAGTAGTTTATAAAACAGAAGTCCAATTTACACAACACACAAGTGGTTAAATACTAGGTGCATAATAGCAAAATATTGTGTCCAAATGACCTATGACTGGTTCTAAACCTTCAGTAGATTTATTAAGATCGTATTTTAAACATCTCCTGGGCTAGTCGTAATCTTGTATTAGAGAGGACTTTACAAAGAACTAAATTAAACAGACTTGAAACAACTGTCTGTTGATGACACAAAGCGTTGTCGGGTGTGGGTATCGCACCTTCAGTAGTTCACACAGTGTTAACCGACTAAGTGGGTGCTCAAACTACTACGCCATCCGTGCAGTCGAAAAAGATTTAAGTCACGTTAGACAAGCTATATCCAATGTGCCGTTGAACAGAATTATACATTCGAAGGAAAAAATATGCTTTGGTCAACGCAAAGCTATTGAGCCTTGAACACGACGTATATTTGCTTGGCTATTGGATTTTTATCAGAAGCATCTCGGAGAGTGTACGATGAATTTGCACAGTTTAATTCCTCAAAGACTTTTTATCATCGGCCGAGATGAACGAAGGGACGTTGTCGTATAGGTATATGGTTAAGTAGTCTATGCTATTTGCAAAAAGCGTAATAGGATAAGATTTGCTAATAGTGACTGACATTACAGTTTGGCATCTAAGTTTCTGATGTGATGCTATATATTCAGCCCATATTCAGTAATAACATAACTTCACGCCTTTATCACTCAAGGGTTAGGCAGAGGTGTATCACTCACACTTCGCCACTTATGTTTCGGTGCCAATGTAATAGGGGGCGAGCCTATTGCCATCTACCAGGCATATCATTAAGCGAACGATAATTAAAAATAAAATTTTAATGCACACTGTATCTTCGAAAAGTCAGAGGTGTGTGCCTGGGGATCGAACACGAGACCATCGTCTCGGCAGTCCGTTACACACATCACTGACTATCGCCGCTTCTCCATATTATTCAGTAATAGTTCTGAGTATATCACTTGGTGTGTGTAGATTGTCGCCATTAATATTTGTATCATATTATTTTAATATTATTCGAAGTCAAAAGCAAACCTTGCAGAAGAAAAATAAACTAAGCTACACACTTTTAAGTAAGCTTTAAAACCTCAGCAATTAATAAAAAATATATATATTTCTTTAATGTAACTTCAAAGCAACAGACCTCATACAGATTTAAAAATTAACGCGCCTGATTTGGTTGATATTAGCTAAAAGCTTTAAGATTTTCTACATATTTTGTTTTCGGTATTATGTGTCCATTAGTGTTCGTCTTGTATGTTTGTTTTATTGTGCATTTTGACATACGAATATTATCCAAAAGATGACATCGTCAAAACACGATTCACAGTTTTTGCACTAAGGAAATATAATGATTTATTCCATTTCCAGATCAGAACGGAGGGAACTTCTTTGCCGTAAAACGATTCACATATAAGAGAGAGAGAGAGAGAGAGAGAGAGAGAGAGAGAGAGAGAGAGAGAGAGAGAGAGAGAGAGAGAGAGAGAGAGAAAGAGAGAGCGGTGAAATGATGCATTATAATAATATTATAATTCATAGGCACATCAATCGCAGCGTCGACTCAAAGTTATAAGCCTATTATTACAGCAGCCGGTATAGTAATGGTCCGGCGATGCCTGGCCCTAAGTGCACAGTCGTGTATTGGTTGCCAAATCCTCGGGGGACGGTAACTTCGGACTCCATGATTCAGTGCATGTACACAGTTTTAATTTTATTTTGTGCCGGTTCCTACTCCAATTTATAGTCTTTATCGGACGTTCATTGTATACGCTATGCGAAAGGATTTGTGGCTGCGAATACACCCGACCGACCTATCTGTATTTTATTCTCACTTATCTTTGTTTATGAGAGCCGAAATATTTAATGTTTATCGAAGTTGTATTTATACGGCTTTTACTGTAAAGATGAATATGATAAATGTGACGTTGATATCCTCGAATCGGATAAATTTAAACTAAATGTTTGTTTTGTAGCGTAAGTACATAGTTACAAATTATGAATATGAATCAGTTTGTGGAATGTATAATGAATCGTTAAAGGTAAACATTGCAAATTCATATTGCACGTATATTTGTGAAGCAGGCATGAGTGCATGTGTGAACTCGTAATGCTACACAAAATACTTTGTAGTGTAAACAGAGCGAAGTTCAAATTGGGTATTACGATTTCTATGTATATAAGGTACGTATATAAGGTTCGTTTGGATGTACTCTTCGTATGCAAAGTTTCCTGTGTTGGACGGCGTACCAATTTTATCGGTCATTTTATTGCTTTCGACGTTGCTCTCTTTACAACTTGGCACTCGCTACATTACATGAGTACATATCTAAACTCGGCAAGGATATCGGCTTTATCGACGCTTGCCCATTTTGCCCGTTACTTCGAATATTGTTGAAAAATCAACCTTTAATATTAATGATTACTGTAACTGTTGTTTGCCTTTGTTTTTTGCTGGGAGTATTGCAGACACAAAATTAGGTAGACCTACTAGAGGGAAGCCACGAGGGGGCTACCAATACACGCTTGCTGTGGACCTTGGTCGCTTGCAATATTATGAGGTATTCGTGCGTTTGAATACCTAGTTTAAAATTGGAGTTGATATCCTTTTAGCTCAAGAAGAAGATGATGCTCAGTTGTTGACAAGCCTGAAAACCTTATTCAGCTAGGAAAAAAAGATTGATATACTAAATGTTTTGTAGAATAAAATTACTTTTTTAGTGGTGCTGTTACAATGTTCGTGTGGTCTCAGATTTAAGTTTCACGTCTATTCTAGTCAGGAGAAGTTCACTTGTTCAACAAACACGTAACTGAGCAGTTATAATTATGCTTTGCCTGTTCATCAAGTCACATGTTACATTATTCATTACGTATGTAATACGTGTTTACCGCTTATCTTTATATTACCTATGTTAAACAACCTACCGTAGAGTTTCAAATTAGAATATTCCTGCCAGCCTGCATCCCACTGGCAGTGATGGATGGCATTTTTTTTTAATGTTGGTACTCGATCTAAGTCTGTCCTATACTGTATGTCGAAACTTCTGTGTAGGAAGTTTGTTGCAGTGCTTTCGCACGGCAACGATAACGTCTACGAGCAGCTCGACACCCAATATGCTTATGTGCCACATCAGCCCTTCACCACCTCCACCAACCGTCTTTACTTGAAAGCATCGATAGTCTGTAAGATAGAAACAAAAATTTCCTTGAAGCATTGTACTTGAATACTAGCACTTGAATCCCAAATGAGGAACTTCTAAGGAACATTTGATTATTCATATTAAACTAGACAAACGTATTCTACGAAAATTATTTTAAACTATTTATTTTTTAATAGACTCACGCCTGTATCCCCGTAGGCGTAAGCTGAGGTGTAATATTACACCCACATTTTGCTACGATTTTTTAGGTCCCACGTCACAGGGGGCGAACCTATTGCCGTTATCGGGCTCATCACCAGACTTCATGTTGCTACTGAGAATTCGGAAAAACCCAGTAACCCTTTTGCCCGATCCGGGAATCGAACCCGGGACCTCCGATCAGCAGACGCATACGCTATCCACTGGACCACGGAGGCAGTCGTAGCAACAA
Organism: Euclidia mi; assembly: GCA_944739405.2. Lineage (NCBI taxonomy): Eukaryota > Metazoa > Arthropoda > Insecta > Lepidoptera > Erebidae > Euclidia > Euclidia mi. Next base: position 82,463,524 of record OX123183.2, read on the forward strand.
ACAAAAGGAACACCTAAAGTCGGAACATCAATTACCCGATCACCCAGCGCAGTGCTATTCGGTGAGACAACCGCTTAAACCACTACGCCATACCCGATGGTATTTATCACTTTTTATGATCAACATTTTCAAACAACGACGCATTCACCGACTGATAATGTGTTTGTTCTCTGTTATTGGATTTACGGTGGAGCGTCTGTTCCATCCTTTCTTGATATTTTCTTATTTGAAAGCCTTATTTCGCAATTTCCTCTGAGCATGCATAGTATGAAGTGGGTTTTGAACATGGCACAATTAACGACCGGATTGGATTTCGCCGCACAAGCATCCATTATGACTCAAGCAGGTGAGCTACCACTTTCATAATATAATAACGGCAATTTAATCAAAAATTACGATATGATATCAGTATGTACTTCACGATTGATAAACTGTGGCTCGGCATCTCGGTCGTTGATCATGAGCAACAAAAAGGAAATTCTCAAGAGTCTTATCGAAAGCATGCAGAGCATAGTAGCTTTGGGCGATAGTAGTTATGGCAGTAAATACCCTTGTGGTCCAGTTTAAGTCCGATTCCCGGATAAGCAGAAAGTGATATTGGGTTTTTCTGTTAGGAATTGTCCAATAAAAGCTCGGACCCAGGAAGTTGGTGAAGTTACACCTCTTGATATAGATGGATGTTGGTCCTTCTGCCTATCTCTCACCGGTCACGGATATACAAGAAGGGAATAGAAAATGCCCTTATATTTGCTCACAAACTGTAAACTTTAATATTTTCAACGTAGCTGCCTAGTCATAGTTGAGACTGGCCGCCGTGGCCAAAACTCGTCTGGTCATCATCTTGATCTTTGACTTGCATTCTGGTTGGCTTTGAATTCTACTCATCGTAAATGTCACTTGAATGGTTCATTCCCAGCTCAAGAAAACATGTGTCGGGCAGATAACAAGTATCAAACTGTAGTGTACCTAGTGTTGTAGGTTCGATTCCTACAGGAGACTCTGAGTTGTGGAACATTTTGACTGTTACGGTGTCGTGGTTCCCATGGCATGATCTCATGAATAATCTTCCTTTTAATAGCTTAAAGAAGAAATACAAAAATAAATAAAAATTTTGTCTCGAATTCCCGTAGCCAGGCAGGAAGGTGTATCAGAAGTGCGCAGTGGAAGATGTAATACATCTACCTGACCACGATAGACAATGATCCAGACACAATACACTGCGTTGCACAGTGATGAATTGAAATCAATCAATATCAATATTATATTTCACTTACCCGCTATCCTTGCTGATGTCAGGCTTGAGCTAAATTAGACACATTCATACAAGTATATTGGCCAAAATAAATTAATGAAGTATCTTATACTTAGCTATTAAGCTTCAAACGCGACGTTTTCAGGACACGTTGGCACGTGGACTCGATACCGGATTCACAATTTTCACAAATGTCAATCAATAGTTCACAATCAATTTACCGTTGCCAGCACTAGATCAGGCGGCATTCAAGACGGTTTACTCAATTTAATTCAATTCGCGTTAATTCAAAAGGCGATATTTTACGTACGAGACGACACCCGGCGAGTAAATTTTTCAAGGAAGCGAACGGAAGTGACAGTTCAGTGTGACCATTGTCAGAAATTTTCAATAGACTAAACAAAATGTTACTTAATCGATATAATCGATTTGACTTATAATAAAAACTAATTCTATTTCAAACATCCACCCGCCCCGGACCGGCCTACCGGTCCGCTAATCGGTTGGTAGACGTGACAATGTTGCGACCACTCTCCTCAGAATCGAACCGTCCACCAAGACCTCAGCAAATCGGGGAACTCCATCAGTCCCAGTTACCAAACGAAGGATGCGCCCCCTGCGCCATCTGAGTGGCGGAAGATTTGCCTCCTTGATCAAAACGAGGTCACCAATCTTGGGTGGATCGGTCTTGTCGGTCCATTTAACGCGTTGCTGGAGTATGTGCAAATATTCCAAATTCCAGCGTTTCCAAAAGCTCTGAGTAATCTGGCGTACCAATTCAAAACGCGAGAGACGACCAGGTCTCGTATCAGTATAGGAGTACTCAGGCAAGGCGACAAGTAGTCGACCAATCAAAAAATGGCCCGGCGTAAGGGCCTCCAAATCATTCGGATCTGAGGAGATCGGGCACAATGGCCGAGAGTTCAAAACGGCCTCAATCTTACAAAACACAGTTGCGAGTTCCTCAAATGTAAGGACAGATTCACCGATTGTCCTGCGCAAGTGTGTTTTGGCCGATTTTACGGCGGCCTCAAATATACCACCCCAGTGTGGACAATTTGGTGGGGAAAACAACCAATTTATCCCACGTCGGGCAAGCCTATCACCTATATCAGCTTTGTTGGTTTCAAGGAAATTAACAACATCATTCAAATAATTATAGGTGCCCTTGAAGTTAGTGCCGCAGTCAGAACGGATCAAGGAAGGCAGCCCTCTGCGGGATACAAATCTATCAAATGTGGCTACAAACGCCTCGGTCGTAAGCGAGGAGACCAGTTCTAAATGAACGGCCTTTGTGGAAAGACAAACAAAAACGCACAAGTAGGCCTTAACCATCTTGTTGTTTCGAAGTGTCGACGTTTTCACCAAAAAGGGACCTGCGAAGTCCGTGCCAACACCGTCAAACGTCCTGCTCTCAGTTACGTGATCTGCCGGTAAGTCTCCCATCAAGGGCTGCATGGTAGAAGCCTTGAGCTTATAGCAAGGGCTGCAGCGAAAGACTACAGTCCGAATAATACTTCGGGCAGACAAAATCCAAAATTTGCGTTGCAAAATAGCCAACAAAGCATTACAACCAGCATGCGAGTTCTTAAGGTGACGGTCAGTTACCAACAAGCGTACCAAATGACCGTCCTTGGGTAACAACAGGGGGTGACGTGCTCCGTAAGGGAGGTTGGCGTTCTTGAGACGCCCTCCAACGCGCAAGAGACCCGTATCGTCCAAAAAGGGGTTCAATTTAGATACAGCTCCGGATAATTTCAATCTACCTGACTTAAGGATAGCAATCTCCTTCTCAAAATGCGCCAACTGCACAGAACGAACCCAAAAGGTGAGGGACTCCTGTCGTTCCTGTGGTGAAAGAAACGGTGTCAGACGTTTTTGTTGTGGGTGCCTAAAATTAAAAACAAAACGCTTTATCCAAGCAGTAACACCTAACAACTTGTCAAGAGAGCTGTAACGATTCAACAAAAAATCGGGGTCGAAGGCGCATTCCACCTTTTCAAGAGCGAGTGTTCGTAGACCCGGCAAATTAGAAGTATTCAAAACTGGCGTTCAAGGCCAATCAGTTTCTGGTCGACTCAACCATTCCGGACCCCACCACAGCGAATGACCTATCAAACTAGGCGTCAAGCATCCACGCGAGGCACAATCAGCGGGGTTGAGCTCACCTGGCACGTGTCTCCAAACAAGCTTGAGTTCAGATTTTTGGATTTGGGAGACGCGATTAGCAACAAATACCTCCAAGGTGTGGACAGAAGCCTTCAACCAACAAAGAACAATTTGGCTGTCTGTCCAGGCGTAGGTCCCATTAATGCAAATGCTTTTACCCAAAGTACTGGACACGTAGTTCAACAAGGGTACAAGTAGGGCTGCTCCCGAGAGCTCCAATTTTGGGATGGTCAGTGATGTCCGAAGGGGTGCCACCTTGCTCTTCGCCATGATCAGGGAAACCCTCACCTGACCTGAGGCACTAACTGTGCGCAAGTACACCACGGCCGCGTGACCACGTTCCGAGGCATCACAAAACCCGTGAAGGGTGGCCTTGTACTTCCCGGGAGGAAGGATGGGACGAGGCAAGGAGATCTCGTTGACGGCAGGAAGTGAGGATACAAAAGAGGTCCATTCCTCAACAAGAGTACCGCGTAGAGGTTCGTCCCAAGTCAATCCCGCTGTCCAAAGCTTCTGCAAGAAGCATTTTGCCCAAAATATGATAGGACAAATCCAACCGTTCGGATCAAAGGTTCTGGCGACAGTAGACAATACGAGAAGTTTAGTCCAAGAACACGGCAATTTGAAGTCTACGTTATATGTAAAGATGTCTTGGACTGGTCTGTACTGAACGCCGAGAACAGCCATCATGGCGGGGTTGTCAATAATCTCAAACAAATGTGGATCCTGCTGATGATCCTCTGGCAAGCCTTCCAAAAGCGCTGGTGAGTTGGAAATCCATTTGCGCAACTCATAACCAGCGGAGGCCAAAATATCTATCAATTCGTCCCGCAGGAGGATCGCCTCATCCGCTGTGGAGGCGCCCGAGCAAATGTCATCGACGTAAATATCGTCCTTCAAGATAGCGGAGGCTCGTGGGAAACGCAAGCCTTCGCGGTCTGCGAGCTCCCAAAGAGAACGTATTGCCAAGTAGGGGCTTGACCTTAACCCGTAAGTATTCGTATTGAGCTTGTAGACGACCATGGGATCGCGAGGAGACTCTCTCCAAAGGATCAGCTGGAAGCAACGGTCATCAGGATGGATAATAGTCTGCCTGAACATCATTTTTATGTCGGCCACAAAAACAACCTGATGTCGTCGGAAGCTGGTGATGACGTCACAAAGGTCCTTGACCAACTTGGGACCAGAATGCAAGCACTGGTTCAAGGATACGCCTGTTGAAGTCTGCGCAGAACCATCAAACACTGTGCGCAGCTTGCCAGTCGATGGCTTCAATACCGCATGATGCGGGAGAAAGTAATGCTCCACCGAACGCCAATCCAAATTTAACACGGACATGTGCCCCAACTGTTCATATTCCCTCATGAACTCAATGTACTTCTGTCTGAGCTCCGGATCACGACCCATGCGGCGCTCCATGGCCAATAACCTCTTTTCGGCTAAAGGTCGTGACTCACCAAGCGGAGGCCGAACAGACAGGAAGGGTAGCCTCGTAATGATCCGACCAGAACGGAGTCGACCAGTGTTGTTCTGGAAGAACAGCTCGCACTCCTCATGTTCTGGATTCAAACGGGCAGCTTGAGGGGGCTCCTCTACCTCCCAAAACCTCTGAACCGCATCAGAGAGAGCGGAGCCTACAGCCAACAAACTGTCAAGTTCAGGTGGAGGGGGGTCCCTAGGTACAGGTCCCATCAAAGCAAATCCAAATATGGTCGGGATGGCAGTCAAACCATTTGGCACCAAGACCCGTTTCCCACCAATCAAAATTCCACCGAGGACATCAGAGCCAATCAACAAGTCCATTAGTCCCGGTGTGTCAAATTTGGGGTCTGCCAGTTTCAATCCCGATGTCAAATTCACCACAGCAGCAGGTAGCTGTTTCTGTGGATGCATGCCCAAAATATTCTTCAGCACAATAGCCGAGGTTCTTATCCTCGGGTGTGAAGATTCAACAGGGCCAAACAAAACCTTAACTTGCCCTTCTACATTAGAGGCTACGTCACCTATGCCCCGTATACAATTCGGAAAAGAGCCCATATTTAATTTAACCTGCCCTACCAAATAAGTGGAAACAATACAACCTTGTGAACCTGTGTCCAATATAGCACGGACAACAACAGAGGTCCCCGTGGGTCCCCAGACCCTAACAGCAACCGTTGGTAGGATAACGGTCTCAATGGGGGAGGTTGGCGTTATAGGGCAGGGGTCAATGACCTATTGTTGCCTGGGCGGCGACCGTTGGCCAGGACCAGGCAAGTCAAAACGAGGGTGCGGCTTGAAGTCCTCAAAGGCGCGATGACTTGATCCGCGCGCCATCTGTGGGGGGTCATAATGACGCACCCGCCCAAAACGAGGTGGGCGCGAGTCAAGGCGGGGACGCTCCGCCAAAGGAGGGGAATACCTGGGGCAGCAGTCATGGTGCTGGTGACGCTGAACAGCACATTCAGGTGCGCGAGAGAGAGGAGGCGTGCGCACTGTTATACGAAGGTTATGCTGAGTCTTTTTAAAAAAAGAATTAAAAGAGAAAATTTGAAGATTTGGAAACTTTTAATTTGTAATGACCTTTACAAGCGACAAAAGATTATTAAAAGGCGAGTGGTCTCAATTGGAGCTAGCAAAAGACTGACTCTTTCCCATGGCCCGGCCACCTGCATGTCACATGACACCGGTGCCACCTGCATAAACTAAGAGAATCCTAGAAAGCTGACCTCAGCTAACATAAGGGCGCTGCCATACATGACGTGTATGTAACAGCCCCCGGGATAAGAGGAAACTTACCCTAAGGGAAAGTTTCCGAAAGAAAATTAATCGATACGTAAACGCGGTGGACTTGAAATTGACTCTAATTGGATATCGGGGTTATCATCTAATTTGGTTATTACAAGCTTCGATTTTGAACACTTGCCTTTTGTACAAAAATATAAAATAATTAATATTACACATAACATTACTGATACTAAACTAAGAATAGGAAAACTTATGTGATTATTGAAATCATTTGATGTTTCCACAGAATTTAAATTATCTATTATTTGATTGGAAACAATTTTAAGATCTTTGAGATTGTCTAATTTTACATTATTGATTTTTACAGGTGATAGATTTAATTTATTTACACGATCAACATTACAACAACTGTCATTCATTATATTAAAACTAGAAGAAACTGTTGGCAATTTTATAGTTGGAGTAGTTTCTTTTACTAATCTAGTATTCTTACAATAAGCTACACAATTATATGGAATATTGAGAAAGCCTGTACCAGATATGACAATTTCTATCAACGTGCTATTTGAACATTCTATTGTAAGTTTACTTGGTTTGGATTGCACAAATATCCACTTATTATTATTTAATTCATGCCAAATATCAATGTCACCATAAAACAATCTATGTTGGCAGTTGTTTGGTAATGAAAATAAAGCTCTAGTTATGATATCTATTTCACAATATTAATTAGCTAATACTGTATGAATTTCAGTTAATTTACAAAGATAGGTCTGAAAAGATATAATTTTACAATTGTCTAAGGTTTTTATAAATGCAAAAGAAGATTTATCTTTACTGAATGCTAGGAACTGTTCAGTAGGTAAAATCAAGCTAAAAGAATTTGGTACTTTTGAATTATGTGGAATAGGCAATGGAATATTCTTATATAAATTGTACTCTAAAGCATTAACTAAAGGTATTTTAATCACGAATATGAGTTTGTTATCTAAATAGTAACAAATTAACTCGGCAACGTTGATTAGAGTATGGATATTACTTAATTCTAAACTTACAGGAAAATCTTTGCACTTAGGAACTATTTTAAGATTAAGCACAATGTCATCGTATAATTGACGAGGTGTCAGTATAGAAGGATGCAGAGTATTACTTTTTACGAAGAGAATAGCATTCAACATATCTTCTATTTTGAAAGCGAGGTTATACAAGTTAGACTGTAGCACATTTAAAACATACTCGAACCTAATTCTAAAATTATCAGAAATTACAATATTAGATATATTTTTTTTATATGACAACGTCATTTTGTCTATGGCGTCATTCAATTTTGCCTGATTTACGTAAATTTCGTGTAGAGAATTGTTTATGTTAGATATAGCTGATTGAGAAACTATAATACATTCTTTGACTGCATCTATTATTTTCTTGTCATTATTAAATAATTTTTGAATAGCGTTGTTATAATTTTCAGCGTCATCCTCATCTAAAGTACCAAATATGTGTCTAAAAATCACACCAACACCAGGAATCCAAGCGGATCTTTTTGAGTAGTTATTAGAGATTATATGAGAAAATGAGTCGAAATTGCGCAGTATATCTGCATACAAAGAATCTAAGGGTGTTAACATATTTAGACATTGATTTTCGTCAATATCTTCGCTTTCACGGCATTGAAATCGTATAATACTGAACGCGTTATGAATGTTATCAATATGGCTCTTGAAATTAGTTACATCTACAGGGATGACAACGTGAAACTGATCGTTTACAACTTTTAGGGTGCCGACCGGATCGAAGAGTATACCAGGACCTTGGGTGATGTATTCGACATATTGGTTTTCGCTGGTTGCCATGATATAAACGGCCTCCAGTCTGTAATTATAAGTCATTATTACTAAAATATAATTAATCATTTAAATGTGCAGGCTTTACCTAATCGAAGTGGTGTTTGATGTGACGTCGATTAATCAAAAGGGACAAGGTATTATTACCATGGAGTTTGACAATTTTGTACGGATCTTTCCAGATAGCTGATAAAGCCTTACGTAACCTTACATGGTTCCTTAAGTAAACATAATCACCAACCTTGTACTGAACTTCGCGGGTGCGTCTATCGTAATATGCTTTTGACCGTTCCTTTGAATCTCGAATATTTTGAAGTGCTCTTTCACGGGAAATTTTGAGACGATGTTGAAGCATTTTGATATATTCGGGATAAGTAATATCAGGGGTTGAATTAAAAACAGAGTCAGGGATATATGGCTTGTGACCGAAGACGAGTTCATAGGGTGTAAAACGAGTTGTTGTATGGACACTGCTATTATAGGTTAGCATAGCGGTATATATGAATTTGTGCCAATTACTTTGATTCTCATTAACATACGATTTTAAATATTCTTTCAGAGTTGAATGGCTTCTTTCAAGAGCTCCCTGTGTCTGAGGGTGATAAGGCGACGACCAAATCTGCTTTATTTTTAGGAATTCACATGTCCGCTTAAATAAATCGGCAGTGAAATTTGTTCCTTGGTCAGTAAGTATAAATTTGGGGATACCGAAAAGCGATATAAAATGGACTAAACATTCACATGATTCTTCTGCTGTTGCATTGGAAATAGGATAGGCTATACAGAATTTAGTTAGGTCGTCTTGAAGGGTAAGTATAAATTTAAGTTTAAGTAAACCGGCTTCGGGTAGAGGTCCAACAATGTCGAGGCTAATCCTCTCGAATGGGCGAGTAGAGGTTGTAGTAATCTGCATGGGTGATCTGTTGAGTCCGCGATAAGCTTTATTTGACTGACATAGTGTACAATTCTTTACGTAATTCTCAATATCTGATCTCATGTTTTTCCAGTAATAACGTTCTTTGATTCGGTCAAACATCCTGTTTGAACCGAGGTGTCCTGCTATGGGAATATCATGATTTTCTCTGAGGATTTTGGAAATTTGTGAAGGTACAGGGTATATAAATTAATTTAAATTGTGATGTATATTGACTTTAATATTAGTATTGTTAAGTAAATACAAGAGCATACCGTAAATTTTGACAAAAGAGTGATGTTCAAAAGTGTTTTTAAAGTCTGATATTGCTATTTCATTGATATCACCACTAAGAATAATGTCGTCTCTTACGCCTTTTAACGTTTTAAAGATTTCAGGATACGTGCAGTTATCGAAATAATTGACCTTTGTAAATATTAGGTAGTAAGTCTTTCCTTTTAATTCTAATTTTCTAAATGAGTAAAGTTCCCTTTCTTCTTGTAGGATACTACTTGGATGTTCCGAGTCAGAGAGGATGTCTTGAAGGTAAGGGTTTGATTCGTCAAGGTCTATTGATACAGGGATAACAATAGTTTTAGTCTTACTTTTTAATAAGGTTTCGTTATGTTCTGTAATTTGAGTGTTATATGTCTCGTCTTTGTTCGAAAAAGATTTTAGGAAATCTGAATATTCGCTATTGGAACTATTAGGAGTTTGCTCTCTCGTTTCAGGTATTTCTATAGGAGGAGAGGAGTTTGGAGAATCAGTGGGAGTGGGAGGTGTCAGTAAGTCAATATCTACGTTTTGTGTGTCATAAGGGCTAGCATCTAGTGCGCCTAGGTCAATTAACTCGTCAAGGACTTCTTGGGGAATTTCTGATTCTGGGCTAGGATTGTTCGCACCACTAGTAGAGGGTTGAGGGTCAGTTATTGGATGAACAGGGAATCGCGACAAAGCATCAGCATTACTATTTATTTTTCCTTTTTTGTATTCAATCTCGTAATCATATTCTTCAAGTTTGAGTCTCCATCTCACTAATTTTGAACCGGGGTCTTTGCAACTGAATAACCATTTAAGTGGGCGATGATCAGTAACAATTTTGAATCGACGGCCGTATAAATACGGTCTGAAGGTTTTAGTTCCGAAAAGGATTGCTAAACATTATTTTTCAGTTACACTGTAACTACTTTCGGCCTTATTAAGGGTTCGTGATGCATATGCGATAGGACGGTCATTGCCTATTGGACCTTGAGATAGTATAGCTGAGATTGCAAAGTTTGATGCGTCACATGTTAGGACGAATGGTTGACTGAAATCGGGGTAAGCTAAAATAGGAGCGGAAACTAGGGCTTGTTTTAGACTTTCAAAGGCTAATTATTGTTCGTTTTGCCAATTGAACGGGATATTTTTCTTTAAAAGATGGGTGAGGGGCTTAGCTATTTTGGAAAGGTCGGGTATGAAACGGCGATAATATGAAACTAAACCCAAAAAGGATTTTATGTCCTTAGGACATTTAGGCAACGGAAATTCGGATACAGCTTTTGTTTTTTCGGGATTTGGTTTAACACCTTTATCTGTAATAATGTGACCAAGATATGATACTTCCTTACGGAAGAATTCACACTCGTCTGGTTGTAATTTCAAATTAAATTGACGGAGTCGTTCAAAGACATCTGACAGGTTTTTTATGTGGAGGTCAAGGTCAAAGCTATGAATTACAATGTCATCCAAGTACACGAAGCATTGGATGCCTTGTAAGCCGGATAGGACTAAATTCATGAGTCTTTGAAAGGTTGCAGGAGCATTTTTGAGTCCAAAGGGCATTCGAGTGAATTTGAAGTGTCCTTGCGGGACTGAGAAAGCCGTTTTAGGTGCGTCCTTATCTGCCATTTTAATTTGGTGAAATCCAGAGGCCAGATCTAGCGTGCTAAAATATTTGCATTTACCTAACTGATCTAAAATTTCTGAAATATTTGGAATTGGGTAGGAGTCACCTATAGTGATATCATTTAATTTGCGGTAGTCTATTACTACGCGCCATTTGCGTTGGCCTGAAGCATCGGACTTCTTTGGGACAATCCATATTGGGGAAGACCATGGGGACATCGAGGGTTTAATTATACCTTCATCAAGCATTTTGGTAATTTGGGATTCTACTTCTTGTTTGTGCACTTCTGGGAATCTGTATGATTTTGTATTAATTGGAACGGAAGAGGAAGTATTAATTTCATGTTCTAAAGCATTGGTATTAGTAAGATGGTCACCAGTAAGATGAAAGATATCGGAATAAGTGGAACAGAGATCGTATAAGGCCTGCCTCTTCAGAGTTTAGATGGGAGGCTCGTAATTGGTTTAAAACTTGTTCAGTTCGATTGAGGGTATTATTTTGATTTAATTTGGAATGTGACGTATGGAATATTGTATTTTCTTCAGGTTTATCTAAAGTTATAATTTTTATTTTCTGGTCTGAGTTCACATGTATGGGAGATTCAGAGATATTAACGACGGATATATTTATTCGGGAATTAGGCTTAACCTTTACTATGCAATATGCCGTCAAGAGTGAATCAGCTATGTACTGGTCAAGGACGAGACCTTCTTTTATCTCGGGGTTAAGCGTAGAACATTCAATAATCGCTTCTGATCTAGGTGGAATGGTATAAGTTGGTTCACAACATTTTAAAGCAAGTTTGATTTTATTTATGATTAGAACATTTTCTACATAATTGATTTTGCAATCAGAATAAGCAAATAAGTCATTGCCAATTATACCGTCATATGGGAAGTCTATATTAGAGATTAAATGAAAATGATGATTCAGTGAGTTAAAGTGAATTAGAATATGTCCTAAAGAATTCATTGGATTTTTTGTGGACCCCAAACCGTGAAAAGTAATAATATGATTAGTAATTGGGGCATTTTTTCAATAACGTTTATTTTCAGAAAACTAATAGAAGCGCCACTGTCAACGAGAAATTTAAGAGGTCGACTAGAAACTGATGTTAGCACTTCTACGTAAGGTAAGTAATTTTTTGTAGAATTTGTTGTAATGTTATAAGTTTTAAATGTATTATTTTCTGTTTCAGGAACGGTACAAGAAGGACACGACTTTGATTTACATTGCGATAGAGACGGGGATGATTTGGTAACGGAATCAGAGTTTTGTTTGTCAAGGCCACTATAGGTTTGGGGCTGGTTACCCTGTTTGTTAGTGGTCGATTGGGAAACAGCGATTTTGTAAGGGCCACTATGAATTTGGGGCTGGTTACCCTGTTTGTTAGTGGTCGATTTGGAAACAGCGACTTTGGAAGGGCCACTATGAATTTGGGGCTGGTTACCCTGTTTGTTAGTGGTCGATTTGGAAACAGTGATTTGATTAGGTAAGGCTTTAGTATAGGTTTGTCCGCTTACTATGCCCGCACGATACCGGACTGGTAGGACTACTCGTTTAAAGTATTGTTAATAATATCCTCAGGGCCCTGTTGATAATCGACTACGTCAACAGAATGAACAGGTTGATTATTTCTAGCAAAACTAGTCGATGGCTGATTTGATTGCTGATTTTGTAGGTGCCCGAATCGTCTATTGTAATTATTATTATATTCGCGTTTTCGGCAGTTATCAATAGTGTGGCCTACTGCTTTACAGTAGCGACACACTGGAGGAGCAAAGGTAGGTCCTTGATTACTAGGCCTATTGGAAACATTCACATCACGCTGAGTTGCGCCACGATTTGGTTGCAATTGCCTTTGGGGTAAACGTCCTTGGCTAAATGGATTATTATTATTAGAAGGAAAAGGAGTGTTCCGTTTAAATGAACTTTGTAATATTTTTTCTTCAGACATGGCAAAATTGATGGCGTCGTTCAAGGTCTCTGGGTCGCGACATCTGACCACCGTAGATAAGCGAGCATTTAATCCACTGATAAAAGTGTGCAACGCAAGGTCCTGCATTGCAGCGACTCGGCCAGCAAGTTCACCTTTCTTTTTCGTAGGTATAGAAATATTAATTTCAGTTAATAATTTTGATAAACATGATTCCAATCGTAAAGCGAACTGATTGACCGTTTCGGCATTAGACTGGTAACAACCTTGAAGGTCGGAGAATAGTGCAGCATAATGTTTTCGTTCCCCAAACTGGGATTTCAAAAATTCTTCTAACTGTTGCCATGTATCAAAATCTTTTATGGCACATGCACTTTCGGCACGGCCTTCAAGTTGGCTCAGAATAAATTTTAATAGGATATCTTGCTGTGACGGGCTCGCGAGATTTATTGCGTTGCGACAATTATTTAAAAATGCATTTAACTTTTCACGGTTACCATCGAACTTATTTATGAATTTTATCAAAACATGAATGTCAATTTCTTTTGATTCTTTGGTAGACATTGTAAAAGTTGCTTTCTCTTTAGGCATGTCACACCTGGGTATTTAATTAAACAAAAAGATAAGACGCGAAGTCTAAGAATTGCGATAAGAAATTTATGTTGCACTGGTCTCGACACTGAGCGACTTAATAAAATAATAATACGATAAGACTCTATGATCTATTATTCTAAAGCATGACGAATAAAATTAATCGCAGTCAATGAACACTTTATCACTTTCTTTACTTTTAGATTTAATCACTTAATTTCACTGGCACTGAATACAGAGTGGATAGCTTCGACGTTAAGTAAGTATGAATTTCAAGGACTTACAGCAACACGGCGACTGCAAGAGTACCTCGGGTCATCTCGCAGCTGGCGTATACCTTCTCACTAAGGTAAGTAGGCTCGGCGACGGGATCGGCGGTGAACCAGGTAGGTTCTACAGGAAACAGCAGCACACGCGCGGGTAATTTAGTTCGCTACGCGGCGGCAGGATTCAGCGAATAGATACGGCGTAAGATATAGAAATGTTCACACGCGTACTTATGTAGTTTACGCGGCCACGGGATTCGGCGGTTGGAGACGGTGTAAAATGTATTATTGTCCGAGGTCACACAAATGCACAAATTGTTCGAAAAGTTCTCTCAAACTGAGGCGAACCAGGATTTATTTTTTAAATCCCACCGCTGCCACCAATGTTATACGAAGGTTATGCTGAGTCTTTTTAAAAAAAGAATTAAAAGAGAAAATTTGAAGATTTGGAAACTTAATTTGTAATGACCTTTACAAGCGACAAAAGATTATTAAAAGGCGAGTGGTCTCAATTGGAGCTAGCAAAAGACTGACTCCTTCCCATGGCCCGGCCACCTGCATGTCACATGACACCGGTGCCACCTGCATAAACTAAGAGAATCCTAGAAAGCTGACCTCAGCTAACATAAGGGCGCTGCCATACATGACGTGTATGTAACAGCACGCTACGGTTCTCCAAGCGAGGCGAGTGGCGATCAATTGAGCGAGGCGACTCTCGGCTACGTGCCGGTGAGCCTCGGCTGCCACCTTCAAAGCACCCGCCCGTGCGCGGCGTCGGCTGATTGGACAAGCGGCCAACCTCTCTGGCACTCATACAGAGAATGTCCAAATGCTGTCCTCCACAGTGAGGACAGGGGCGAGAGTTTGGGCAGTCTCGCTGGTAGTGGGACCCCAAACAAGAGAAGCAAAGGTGGCGGGCATTCGCGATGCGCCTACGAGAGGCGACATGAAGGTCCAAAAATGCCCTGCAACTGGCCGTTCTGTGCCCCGTGACCTTGCAGTAGGAGCACTCCGCTGGGCTCTGCGTGACCGCAAAGCGAGGAGGGCGCCGGTCAACATTGGCTCGGGTGTGAACGCGAGCCTGCTCCTTGACCTTGGGCGGCTGTGTCTTAGCCGGCGTGTCACCACCGGAGTTGTCCAAGACCCGGCACTCATCCTCCAAGAACCTCTCCAGGTCAGCAAAGGGGGGCAGATGGGTCGCGCTATCCACACCAAAGCGCTGTTCAAAACGCGACCTCAGGTCGGCAGGCAGCTTTTTTAGCACAATGTGCACCAATAAATAGGACCATTGGTCTACGGGCAGGTCAAGGCACTTAAGTGCGTTGATGGCCACCAAGAGCGGGTTCAACAGTTGGGTGCGCAACCCAGAGACCCGGGTGAGCGTCGGCTAACCCAAAATCTGCTCGATGTGCGTATCGGCGAGGCCACGCTTATTATGGTACCTACGGGTAATTAGGTCCCGAGCCATCTGGTACGCCTCGTCAGACACGGGCAGATGCTGGATGAGGCCCTTAGCCTCCCCATCCAGAACCGACATTAGATAGGCCAACTTTTGTGCCGGCCGAAGGTCAGCCCTATCATTGACTAGGCTGTCGAACAAATTAACGAAGCCCAGGTAGCTTCCTAGGCAGCCATCAAAATGGGGGAGGTCCAAAGTAGGGAGCCTACTCACCAGCCCCGGTGCTGACCTAGGAAGCTCCTGCTTCAGGCTGGGTTGCCCTTCCCTATCGGCAACTAGTTGTCTCGCACTATTGGAGACAGCATCATACAGGTCTAAGACCTGGGCATAGTCTTCACTGACCTTATTTCGCTGGTCAGCAGTGAAATCAGTGACTGACACTTCAAGACAGCAAGCGCTGAAAGTGCGGAACTGCTGTTCCACACTTGCCAGGCCATCATCGATCCGCTCATACCTTTGAAGTAAGACCTGCTGGCGATCAGGCCGGTTCACTAAAGCACTGGCCGAGGCAAACCAGCGCAAATCTGATGCAATAGCACCAGCAGCCGCACGCAAGTCCATGATAGCTGACATAATCAAACTTCAACAGAGCCCGGACAAGCGTTAAATAAAATTAACAATCAAACTTAATTTTTCTTAATTCTTTGAAACCAACAAAGTATTAGCCTGTTTACTGCAAGTGCAGGCAAGTGACAGGTATTTACTGCCCAGCAAAATTAAAAGTTTCAGTATATTGAAACAAACACAAAAGTTATCAAAAGTTATAACTTATAACAAATTAATAAAGTTGAAACTTCAACTTAATTAATTATTTGCAACAGACAGACTAACTGTGTTATTTATGATATATACAACTGTAAGTACACACAGAATATGTGTTACCTAACAATATTATCCGTATATTACAACAAAATAAGGGTTTATCAAGTTGATTTATCAATGTGACCCGCCCATCTATGCAAGGTCAAATTTGATTATTACAATGTTTATGAATATATGCAATAAACTAAATTTACTAAATTTATTGATACATACAGCTGTTATGTATCCAAACAAACTGACTTATTAATGCAACAACAAAATGAAGTTAGATTTTTCAACAATACAAATCAACAATTACTGATTGAGGTTATGTGTGACAATGTGTTTCAAATTATCTAGGTCAACTTATACAATTAAATATTATGTATTTTAGACAATAACTGACCTGACAAACACTACAATACTGTCTACAAGGTGACATATATAGCTCATACAACACCAATCTTAACCACGCTCTTGCTATCAAAATTTTGTCTAGAATTACCGTAGCCAGGCAGGAAGGTGTATCAGAAGTGCGCAGTGGAAGATGTAATACATCTACCTGACCACGATAGACAATGATCCAGACACAATGCACTGCGTTGCACAGTGATGAATTGAAATCAATCAATATCAATATTATATTTCACTTACCCGCTATCCTTGCTGATGTCAGGCTTGAGCTAAATTAGACACATTCATACAAGTATATTGGCCAAAATAAATTAATGAAGTATCTTATACTTAGCTATTAAGCTTCAAACGCGACGTTTTCAGGACTCGTTGGCACGTGGACTCGATACCGGATTCACAATTTTCACAAATGTCAATCAATAGTTCACAATCAATTTACCGTTGCCAGCACTAGATCAGGCGGCATTCAAGACGGTTTACTCAATTTAATTCAATTCGCGTTAATTCAAAAGGCGATATTTTACGTACGAGACGACACCTGGCGAGTTAATTTTTCAAGGAAGCGAACGGAAGTGACAGTTCAGTGTGACCATTGTCGGAAATTTTCAATAGACTAAACAAAATGTTACTTAATCGATATAATCGATTTGACTTATAATAAAAACTAATTCTATTTCAAACAGTGGGTAATAACGATTTAATTGCGACCTTTGCCGTATTTTACGTTAGCGTATGGTTGTCTGACTACCACAGTGACCTAGCTATTGCGTAGATAGGAGGAGAGGATAGGGAACGGAGGTTTAGAGTTTGATACGCCAGTTAAAAAGAAAGCGATTATTTTTATTTCTTCATGCGAGGGTGGCTTGCACTCACGAACCTTGTGATCATATTATGCTTGCAAATAGATTAATCTTGTCTCGGTCTTACTTTATGGACTGTAATAGTAACGAGAGTGAGCGTACAGGCCGACTTGCATTATTCCAAGCAAGTGCGTTTGAATGAAACGTGCTAGTTATTGTTGTAGTGCAGTTGTAATATTGGTCTTAGAACCAACATCCAGCTTCGGTTGTTTTCTGCTAGATCTAGAACAATAACTGCGGTCTAGGCTGTCTATTGCAAGGCAGCGGCGCTAAAGCTGGTAAACTAATCGAATCACACATACTAAGTTCATAGTGTACTGTGCGGAGCTATTGCTTCTGACTGTGCTGATTTTGTGTAGAACAGCTTGTAGCTTTTATTTCTTAAATAGACGTGTGAACTGCAGTGCTGTCTAGACGAGTGCAGTTGGTTGGTTAGTGTAACCTGACCATAGTCAAAAGATATTATTAGCGCAATTATTTTATCGACTCGTGGTGTTGATAATACGTAACGGTTTTCGTTTAAAGGTGATCAGAGCCTAAGTAAAAAGTGGCACTGTTACTCGTTGTAATTCTGAGAGACGATCTCGGTATTGTAATTACACCTGCCTTCTTGTGTTCATAAATTTTTGACATGGCGTATTAAAATGTTTCTTACTCTGATTATTAGATGGCACAACTAGTAAAATTACATTCAATTTTAAGATTTTACGTGTGAAAATTAACTACTGTGTATTTTTAAATTCATGTGATACGCTGGGAATTTTTTCAAGTGCCCCGAGTTCTATGCCCAATTCCAAGTTATGCTTAGGACGTTCAGGAGTGATAGTGTTTCTAGTAGAAGCTATTAAACTCGATTATCAGACGTAGAAGAAAATGATTGAGTCATCATCGTAGTGCGTTACGATAATCAGTTTCAGAGATTTTAATTTTCATTGTAGGTAGAACTAGGTTAGTGATCGTTAGTGATGATTGTATGCTTAGCCTTATTCTCATTAAATGGGTACTTTGTTAGTCGTTGTTGTTATAATTTTGTGGTACCCACGTTACCGTCAGTGTAGATTTGCATAAACTGGAAAGCCGTTTGAGCGGCTGCATGTTTAGCCATGCGTTGCCGTTGGTTGGACCGGCAAAGTGCCTTTCTGGTTAGCCTAGTTTACCCTGAAGCTTTTGTGTTAGCTATAGTCTCCGTTGCGCAAACAAGACACCCGTTAGTGCATTGTCATAGTATCACAAACGTTGTCCATCGTCTTGAACGCGAAAGTCCGTTGCTGTATCGCTAAAGATTAGGTTAGGATAAGCTTCGTATTTAGACTATCCATGACAAAATTATAACGCTATAAAGACTGTTTGGATACTTGGTGGTAAACTTTACATCTAGCTAGAGTATCAGCCTAGTAAGATTTTCTTATAGTCTGCTATGTGATAAGGAAAACCAAAGCAACATGTTCAACAAACCTACTTTAAGATTACTTTGTTAAACGCTCGAAATGATTATCAATGTGGTGTTGTGTAACCGGATGGAGGTTGCATAGCGTGATGTTGAAGACCCGATGGATGTCAGAGTATGAGCAATGCAATATTTTAATGAGTTTCCTATTATTTTAACGAGTATGCGCGTAACAGTTAGTTGTGATTTTCATTAAACCTTTTATTGCCCACCGACTTGTGCCAGGAATGGCCGAACGACTAGGATTGCTGTTCGAGAATTTTCTCTTAATCATAGAGCGAAGTACATTAAAGTGTGGTTGTTGATCGCAATTACGGATATCCTGCTACTAAAGTAGCTCTCATTTGATTTTTGATCAATTAAATTATCTACCTCTGGTTTCTGTGTCGTATGACAAGAGCGTGTTGCGAGTATCTGAAAGTCCTCATGGACTGTCGATTGGTTATCTCAGAACTGTAGTCGTTGCCTCTATGTAGCCAAAGGAAATCAGTTTGTCCGAAAGTAGCTTACCGGTTCTCGCCATGTTCGCATTTGGTTTTAGTTTTTGTCAGTGGTCAAATCCAGTTTTGACATAGGTCTTTGAGAGTATGGACGGGAGTTACGTTCTGTGCAGTTGTCAGCAAGTTGTAAATGAATTTGATAATCGCTTAAAACTTACAAGTGCGGGCGTTGAATTAGTCTGAAAGAACGGTTACTCTATTTAGTGCGTATACAATAAGACGAATCTTTGAAATACTAATGGTAGATTTATTTCTGTTTTGGGTAATCCTGGTGTCCACCAGGCCGGCGTGGCCTAGTGGCCGGCGCGGCATGGTGGCTGGCACGGCCTGGTGGCCGGCGCGGTCTGGTGGCCTGCGCGGCCTGGTGGCTGGCGCGGACTAGTGGCTGGCGTGGCCTGGTGGCCGTCGCGACCTGGAGGCCGGCGCGGCCTGATGGCCGGCGCGGCCTGGTGGCGAGTGTGGCGTGGTGGCCAGCATGGCCTGTGTGTGACGCGCGGCTCGTGTGTGGCGCGGGGCCTGTGTGAGGCCTGTATGTGGCTTTGAGGAGCCTGGTAACTGGTATAGCTAAAGCATATCTGGCCAGAACTGGCAATGAAAGTGAAGGTAGTTTATTAAAGGAATTTGGTTAGAAGATGTAGATTCCAAAGACTTTAGCTTCAATGTTTTGGTTAACTTGGTTTGAAATATTGAAAGGCCCATTTGAGGTCACAGAAGTTCTTTACGATGATCGTTATAATCGCAAAGCCCTTAATTCTAAGCGTAACTGTAAGTACACACTCGACAGGTTGCGAAAAATGCCTGAAGGTCAAAGTACAACTGACGATATTTGTTCAGATATTGAAGAAAGTGTTTAAGTTTACATGATGATCGGATCGGACCGTACCAGAGGCTGACGTGTAGCCGTAGCTCGGTAGAAATCGGCGTCTACTAACTTAGTAGTCCGTGAGTAGGCGGTATTGCAGCCAGCTCTGGCGGAGGTCTCGGCGTTCCCATGTGGGGTTCGCGGAAAGTAGAGTTACTGGAGGTTACTGGGCTATGCGTAGCCTTGATCACATGTAGAGCTTAAATGTTATGGTTTACTTGGTTTGAAATAATATCTTGAGAGATACAGCGATAGTGAAATGTCAGTTTTACTTTGAGTTTCCTGATTATTGATTTTGATACTGAAACTTTGTGCCAGAGGATCAGAGCATAACTGACGATCTTGAAGAGAGCAAAGTGTGAACCTTAATACTGACGAGACAGTAGAAAACTAGGCTTACATGTTGATTGGTTGTGTGATTAAATGTCAGAGGTTGATTTGTAGCCGTAAATCAGTACAAATTGGATTCAATATAACTGTGAAGGCAGTTGTCCGTGAGTACACGGTAGGCAGCCGATTCTGGAGTTTCATTGCTTGTGTGATTCAATATCAGAGGTTGATGTGTAGCCGAAAATCAGTACAGATTGGATTCAATACAACTGTGAAGGCAGTTGTCCGTGAGTACGTGGAAGGCAGACAACTCTGGTGTTGGGGTTTCGTGGAAACCATAAAGTCCAGGAGGGACTTGGCGATCCTTGTGAGGATGCGCAGATAAATGGGTTTCGTAGGAAACCATAAAGTCCAAGAGGGACTTGGCGATCCTTGTGAGAATGCGCAGATAAATGGGTGGCAACCGAGTGACTGGTTTAAGTCCTGGTTTCGTAACTGGAGGTTACTGAATGGTGGCAACCGAGTGGCTGGTTGAGTGCCTGGTTTGGTAACTGGAGGTTACTGAATGGTTGTGAATCACATGTAGATTGATTGATGCTTTAGTTATTTGATTTGATTATAACGTGAGTCTATGGTAATTGACTGTATTGTCAGTGATGCTCTGAATCCAGCTCCTATAATAGTTAGGAATGTAATGTAGCAGGTAATTTAGTAATAAATTTGATAGGAATCCTAACAATGTTTTGATTCAACCCTTACCTGGGTTAAGTCAGGAGTGACCGAGCAATGTGATACTGTGCGTGTAATATTTTGTTACAGATTAAGACACAGGGACATGTGTCTTGTAGGATGGCCGTATCGGAACGATCATTAGTATGGGACGTCAATTGACTACGAAACGGAAGTGCGAAGATGGCGCGCTTCGACAGAGTCTGGTGTGACGTTCGCTACAGTCGAAGAGGGGGGATGACGGTTGACGTTCAACGGAGCAACGACAGCTATCACTTCTTTTGGAGACTCCGGGCGGACAACAAGTACCTAGAAACTGTCACTTGTTTCGTGTTCAGTAATACAAAATAGTTAGTCAGTTTTGTTAAATTTGCTTTTTGTGCTTATAACAAACTGTGATGTGAAGTGTTGATACCGGCCAAGAATCAAGCACCCCGCCGACATTTACATCATACAAAATAAATTAGCCGGTCTGAATCGCGTCCAATTAACTTATTGAAGGTATAAATACCTATTTGTTTCTGACGTTTCGCTCGTCTTGCACCGAGCGTGCTCGCGGAGAGACTGATGAGATACAGCAACTGCATAAATAATTTTGTAATCCTATATAAATATATAGGATTACAAAATTACATTTGCAGTTAGGGCTTTAATTAAGAAAATTCGTTATTGGCGTACAACAAGTAGAAGGTACCGGAAAGGAAAGAAGTAGGACTATCTACAAAAAGAAATGACATACATACATACATAAACTCACGCCTGTTTCCCCGAAGGGCAGAGGCACTTTAAACGCCCACTTTTCGCCAGTGTTTTGATCCCACGTAATAAGGTGGCGAGCCTATTGCCGCTTATCGGGATATTTTGTTTGCCAGAGCCTTGTCCGTTGATCGTCAGGTGCACCACTTGCAGGTGAGGTTGGCTTGGGACCCTAAGTTCTTGGTGGGAACCCTATGCACCCTAAAAAGAAATGAGATCCCATAAAAAACAATACTTGTCAAAAATAACAAGTCTCGCCTACCGTAAAAAGGTGTGAGGTCCATGTAATACCAAGTCGGTTATATTTTTCGGCCAAAAACGAATTTTCTTAATTAAAGTCTAACTGCAGATTTAATTTTGTAATCCTCTATATTTATATAGGATTACAAAGTTATTTATGCAGTTAATGTATCTCAAAAACTGGACCGAAATTGATAAATATTTTAGTTTTTACTTGATTCATACACTAAACACTAATTGTATTCTGAATTTGAAGCTTCTATGTCTGCTAGAAATGCCCAAGACTTTGATGATCGGTCAGTGAGTGACAAAATTAGAAACTTTGACTCGTTATAATTCAACTACTGGTTCAAATTGAATGAAATTTTAAATATACCATATTTATACAATACCTGCTTAATTACTAAAAATCACAGATATGCCGGCGTAGCTGCGGGAATCCTCTAGTCAAGTATATATTGAAATCACACTACGGTTCATAGATTCCAATGATCTAGAAACGATATACTATATTATTTGATAAGATCCGTGACCAAGGTTCTGTAAATTAGCTGAAACGTCGTATTGTCGTATTCAAAACGAGTACATGGCAGCTTCACTCTCTCGCTATCTCATCTCTCTCGCCCTTCACTATTGTTCCCATCGGGCACTGTAAAGACCTTTAGACCATAAATATGACACTAATACATACCTATAGGTATAAGGCAGCAATAGCTGAGTGGATATACCAACGGACTGCCAGGCAGAGGGTATCAGGTTCGAATCCACGGCGCGCACCAATGACTTTTCGGAGTTATGTGCGTATTGAATTGTTAATTATCGCTTGTCCCGTGCCTCGGAGAGCACGTTAAGCCGTCGGTCCCGGTTGTCATGAAGATCTTTGACAGTCTTAAATCTGTTGCGCGAATTGTAAAGGACGAAAGTATGTATTTCACAACACACGTATGTACAAGCTATAATTCTTTTGTTGTCAAATAGCGAATCACAGCTATATTTCGCCATTAGGCTGCATTTAACAGCATTATGAACTAATTATTAGACTAACGTTACTCATAACACCTATATTTGTTTACGCGAGTTAAATTCCTACACGCAACATTTTGCATACTTAAAAATATACACTTACATAGAGTTCGTATAGCTACGACTGCTACGAGTATATATTCTGGCGCTTAAAGCAACTAGTGTATACGTCGAGGTCGTGCGAAGTCAAGTTTGATAAACGGTTCGACACTCTCTACGGAAAACATTTTAAGTTCATTACTTTATCCATAAATGTATTTCAGAAATCTTCTTATTTATTATTCTGTAACAAGCTTGATATTTCTATTTGTTTTAATGAAGCTACCGTTTGTTCAGTCTCTTTGCATTCAATTTAGAAAGGAGAATCGTCCCCATTACCAGTACTTTAAATAGGAAAGCTCTGTAAGACACATAAACAAGTTCTTGCGGAAAATGAAGTGAAGATGGAAGAAAATACATTACTTTTAAAACAAAAACCACAACCAAATTCAAACTGTAGCTGCTGCTGAAAGTTGGAATACAATTCAACGCAACCTAGGAGCGTCCATTAAACATTTGAAAACTCCTATAGACTTTTATGATGCTCACGCTACGTCATTGTTGATGGAAGCCGTATATTTAGCAACTTTGTAAAGTTATTGTTTAACGAGATGCGAGATATTATACATCATTTACAATGTTATTGCATCACTCTATATTTAGAATTTTACTGACGCAACTCGTAAACGATAGGATAATAAGTGCGACGCTCTGAGTGCTAATATTTTAATTTTTATTTACGATTCAGCTGTGCGACGTAGGTAAGCATAATAAATTACTTACAATTTTCACCAGCATAAAGCTACTTTATTTCCAGTTGAGACGGAGGGTCTCAGGTAGGATGTCGGGGTTCGAGAGAAACACTGCTAGGCTGAACAGGTCCTTTATTATGTCTCACTACCGCTTACATACAGTATGACCGAACTAGGTAAGCACTGGCCTGAGCTGGCTGGAGTGTAGACTCCTGCTGCTCTCCGACACTCGCAGAGTAGCTGCTCGTAGGGTCGCCGATGAGCTGGCCAAGGTGCGCTGCGCAGGCAGCTCTGTGGTCGAGGTTCAGGCTGAGCGGGGTCTCAGGCGGTGCAGCCGATGTGGCCGAGCGCTCAGGCTCAGGCGTCCGTGGCCTGGCTGTAGGAGCTCGTAGGCAGGAACGGAAGCTTGGGTGGCAGCTGGCTAGTAGCGGCACGGCGCCAGCAGCTCGTGGCTTGTAGCCCGTAGGAAGAACGTCAGCCCGTAGGAAGAAGACAGGTGCAGTGAGCTCGTAGGGTGAACTGGAAACAGCATAGAGAATACACAACAACCGGTCAGGAACAGGCGGTCCCTAGATCGGATGTTATGCTTAGGAGACACAGATACTACAGACAGAACATATA
Organism: Euclidia mi; assembly: GCA_944739405.2. NCBI lineage: Eukaryota > Metazoa > Arthropoda > Insecta > Lepidoptera > Erebidae > Euclidia > Euclidia mi. The sequence continues at coordinate 82,487,943 of OX123183.2, forward strand.
GGCACACAGACAACTAGAATATGCTTACCCCCAGCGGGACAGTAGATAGGAAGTAGAATGTAGAATAATCGCGAGGTGTAGCGGCAGCGTTCCGATGTCTAGGGAAAGTGACCATTCTACAACGCGCACCCATCTTATATAGATGTAGCCTATGACTCACAACTGCCTTTGGCTAGTGAATATGACCATATTTGGTAATATTGCGAACGATGTCTGGCTAAGCTGGCGTTAAGCGCCTGCGAGATATTATAACGCAATACGTGTAGTATTACGTTACAATACCCCGCTCTGTACAGCAGGATTTTTCGTGTCTAGACAAGAAAAATCCGTCTAACTAAGTCCTCCGAACTTCTGTAGACAGTGCTAAGTAGATAGTGACTATGAAACTCAAACTGCAGGTAGGTACAATGAAAGAATCTAGTTAGGTTAGGAATCAGTGTAGTTAATTAGTTTTAAATCTTTAATGTGCCAACTGCCAATAGATTTACCCGACGAATCCGCTAATTCGTATACTAGTGGTGACTTTTTAGCAATAAAAGTACACTTGGTAAACTTAGGAGCCAGTTTTTTGCTAAATGATTTGTCGTATGTTCTTTTCCACACAGTATCACCCACGTTAAACCCAGCCGGTTTACGACGTAAGTTGTATGTGTGTGTATATAAAGTACCATTGTTTTGGTGTTTACGTGCGACGCAAGTATCACACGAAGATATAAACTTAATAATGTCAGCGTGCATACCAGGCCAATAATAACGCTGCGCTAAACGTTTATACGTTTTAAAAATACCTAAATGACCCGCAGCGAGTTCCGAATGGTATTCTTTAATGGCGGTATTTCTATCCGAGGTATGTAGGACCTCTTTCCAATCGAATATTTTCCGAAGTGTACATTTCGATACCATATATCGATATAATTTATCATTTTTGATAGTATAGTTAGGGAAAGATGTAGGTGAGTTTTGACAGCCATTGTACATTGTAGTATACCACTGATCCGAGGTTACAGTAGTCGCGTTATCAGTGTTAGTATCAATAGCTGACACGGTAGCATTAACTTTATTAGGCAAGGAATTACTACGAGAGTAATTATTAGATAAAGGAACAGAGTTAATATAGTTTGGTAACAATTTAAATCTTTTCCAGAAGTCAATACCTAAAATTAACGAACTAGTGACTTCTGGAATTACGTACGCTTTAAAGTTATAAGTTTTATTTTTAAAAGTGGTGGGTAGGTTGATATAGCCGATCGGTGTCAAACGATGACCACCCGCCGATCGAAAAAATAAAGTAGGGTTGTCACACTTATTCAAAGGGAGATTAGTTTTAGAAATAAGTTTTATATGAGAATTATTGCCCAATATAGTCACGGCAGAGCCTGAGTCAAGTAAACCAGTAAGGGGTAGATTCTTAATGGTTACATTAACATAGGGTCGAAAATCAGTATTAGGTTTTTGATCTCGGGTCGCAGCCACAGAATGACTAGAAAAATACACTTTTAGAGTGTTCAGCCAATTTTTCCAGTCTTCCTTGTCAAAATATTTAGGTTTAGAAGATGTACAAACGGTAGAGTTTGTCATCTTATTTGACGAACGACGATCCGAATAAATTAGTTTTTTTGAAAATGATTTATTTTTACACGTAGGACAATTTACAAATGTGACATCCCTAAGGCCACACTTAAAACATATCGGATAACGTTCTCGCTTGCACGTCCCTAGTGAGTGATCAGTTGAACGACATCGCGGACAAAACACACACATCTTATTAGTTATTTTTGTAGGAACAGCTGATTTAGATATCATGTTGACATTATAGTGTTGCGGGTTAGGCACAGGTGTATCGTTCGGTTCGACATTTATAGATGCGACAGAAGCGTAGTTTTTTAGTTTAGACGGTTTATAGTACTGTGAATTATTATAGTGACCGTGCGTGTCCTTTTTATTTATGTAAGCTAAATCAGGTGCTACTGTGTTAGACGTAGGGTAACTAGGTTCGTGAAATTGTGCACTTAAACACTGGAACCTCTCATAGTTTAGACATAGTGTTTTTAGAGTGTCTATAGTGTCTATAGCCGTAGTACATGAAGCTAGTACTGTAGAATAACACGGTCTAATATTGTGAAGCAATATATTTAATTTTTCATGTTCGGTTAGTACCGTGTTCGGTGACAATCGCGCAAAAAGTTGGAACATACTTGATAAGTAGATGATTATACCCTCAGTTTGCCCTTGAGTACGATTACGAATCTCGGCTAAAAGTTTATAATCATAGTCGTACGGTGTAAAATCAGCTGTGAGTTTACTAGCTAGTTCGTCCCATGTAGAAATGGAATTTTTAACACCGCGAAACCAGTGTAACGCATTACCAGTAAAAATTTCGGACGCGTAATCGAATAATCTATTGGCAGGTAGATTTCTAACCGTCCTAAATTCCGTCACGCGTTGTAGAAATTCGCGAACGCAGCCTGTTCCGTCGAATTTGAGTTTCGATAGTTCGCCAACCCTCAAATGCTCACAGTGGACAGTTACCGGAGTCGACGCTGCCTGTGCAGGGGTTGAATCCGTGCAAGTCATCGTGACTCCGACTTCCGCCGACAGCATCCGAAAGCGTTCAGTCAGGTCGGATATTTTCTTGCCGTATTTAGGTTCGGATTTGTCTAATCTGCCCAATCTGTGGTAGACCTGGTTGTGCAAAGCCGTAGTTCGCTTCGCCAAGTTGTGGTCGTATAATTCCTTAAGGGAAGAGATTCGCGAATCTAAATCGGTAACTGACAGGCTAGCTCCCTTGAAGTCTTCTGCTATGTCTAGGCCTGACTCTAGGATTTCGTCATTCGGAATCAGCTCGAGTAGTTTAGGTAGCTGCTTCCGTAAACCTAAAACAGAGGTAGCCGGCTCCTCTCCGCGAATAGCGACCTCGTAGGCCAATTCATTCTTATTAAGTAGAAAGTACTTGATAGGGTTAGTGCTCATGATGATATTATAAAATAAGTATGATAGAAAAGAACGTAAGTATATTACAGCCCTCCGTGTGCAATAGTTCTGCTTTACAAAGAAACTACGACGATTCGGTGTAAAAATGTAGACAATAGATAGTGACTTGCAAAAATAAAAAACGGTTATTTCAAATTGCGAACAGTTACGTAGGGAATCGGTAGTTGAAATTTGAATTCGACAATAGTAAGATAACACATAATAGGTATACAAGAATAGAAATTAAAGATAGACAGCAATACACAGATACACACAAGTTAGATATTACGTACCAGTTCGCTGATGTCTGCACCTCCTCGTTTACAAGGACTGACCTCCTAAACAAGAACAACTGCAGTAATTGGAAGTGAGACAAATAGAGTTGGGCGCCACTGAGACGGAGGGTCTCAGGTAGGATGTCGGGGTTCGAGAGAAACACTGCTAGGCTGAACAGGTCCTTTATTATGTCTCACTACCGCTTACATACAGTATGACCGAACTAGGTAAGCACTGGCCTGAGCTGGCTGGAGTGTAGACTCCTGCTGCTCTCCGACACTCGCAGAGTAGCTGCTCGTAGGGTCGCCGATGAGCTGGCCAAGGTGCGCTGCGCAGGCAGCTCTGTGGTCGAGGTTCAGGCTGAGCGGGGTCTCAGGCGGTGCAGCCGATGTGGCCGAGCGCTCAGGCTCAGGCGTCCGTGGCCTGGCTGTAGGAGCTCGTAGGCAGGAACGGAAGCTTGGGTGGCAGCTGGCTAGTAGCGGCACGGCGCCAGCAGCTCGTGGCTTGTAGCCCGTAGGAAGAACGTCAGCCCGTAGGAAGAAGACAGGTGCAGTGAGCTCGTAGGGTGAACTGGAAACAGCATAGAGAATACACAACAACCGGTCAGGAACAGGCGGTCCCTAGATCGGCTGTTATGCTTAGGAGACACAGATACTACAGACAGAACATATAGGCACACAGACAACTAGAATATGCTTACCCCCAGCGGGACAGTAGATAGGAAGTAGAATGTAGAATAATCGCGAGGTGTAGCGGCAGCGTTCCGATGTCTAGGGAAAGTGACCATTCTACAACGCGCACCCATCTTATATAGATGTAGCCTATGACTCACAACTGCCTTTGGCTAGTGAATATGACCATATTTGGTAATATTGCGAACGATGTCTGGCTAAGCTGGCGTTAAGCGCCTGCGAGATATTATAACGCAATACGTGTAGTATTACGTTACACAGTCGTTAATTAAATTCTCTTTTATTTGAATATAAGTCAAGTGAAGGAAATTGTTTTATAGATATTTACAATGGCCCCGGACCAAAGACGCAACTTGGAAATTAAGCCCAAGTTTTAATTGACCTAAGTTAAACCTATAGAATAACTTCAAGTTGCTTAAAATAATAATTGTACAACATTTTGAGAGATATCACCAAATTGAAACACGTTAGCTTTGAATAATAGTATTCTAGACTTGATTTAGGATTCTGAAATACCTACATCCTTTTAGTTTCGACGTGTTTGTGTCTACGTATGCACGATTTGACATGAGACTGCACAGTGATAGCTACCTTAGTTTGTGAATATCTGATATTTACAGGCACGGCTTCTATTTCGGGACCTGAGTAGCATGTAGATGGGTATCTGTCAGGAGTATATCACAATATAGATTGTTTATCAGTTGGCATATTTTGTGTGCTTTTTTGTAATTCTAACACGTCGAGGGCGCAGCGTGTTTCTGCTTTGTACAGCCCTCGTTATTTGAATATGTATGAGACGCCGTCGCACAGTTCGTGCCACCCGCCTGTATGAAAATGTGATGTCCCGATAAATTGTCAAAAGGGTTGGTCGGCAATGGAAAATGGTCGCCGAAAATATGCCCACCGAATAATATAAAACGCTGCTGGCTACACTCTCTGCCATCAAAGATTGTTTATTTTAAGCTGTAGTTGAACCGAGGTTTACGTGCGCCGTGAACATACAAAAAATATTATGTTTGCAAAAATGTCCCAGTGCACCACGTTATGTACCCATATCAACCATGTAAGTGGAGAATAAATAATGAAACAATACTTTAAGACCCATTTTTAATGTTGTCATTGCTTCGTATCTACTACTACAACAACAAAAACATTTAATTTTATTATTACACACTGCTGAGCAACTTTAAACATTTTTACATTTGAGCTATTATAATAAATTCTGTCAGTAATGGAAAATAAAAAAATATATTTTAAATATTCATTTTGAATGAATAAATATTTTTTTCGGGTTTTATATATATAGTAGGTTAAGCAGCCATAGTCTAGTGGGGAGTTCAACGGACTGCTACGCAGAGGGTATCAGGTTTATGTGATTAAAAAATCATTTTTCAGTTTGCGAATTGCTTTTGCACCAACGAAGTGATCTGCGAATGAAATTGGTAACAACCGCTTGCGAAATGATAATGGAAAATGTCTTGACGCCTTCATGTCTAAGAGAACTTTATAATGTTTTCAAAAGACATGTGAAGTCTGACAATCTCACTTGCACACACCAGCGTGATGGACAATGGACTGATCCTTCTCATAATGGGTAAAGGGCCTACCTAGGGTACCTACTAGGGTAACTAATTATTAAGTTAGTCTTGTACTACTTTGTCAGTTTATATACTTTGTAAAATGTAAAGAGTAGTAGGAAAATGGTAAGAGTTTTATGTTAAATAAATAATAGATAATTATTATTTAATCTCAACTTTCGCGAGAATCTCTGCAGCTAATAGAGATGCGACGAGAAAACCCAACAGGCAATTCGTCAGATCTAAATAAAAGGATCTTCAAGCTAGTAAGACGCGACCTCCGTAGTGGAGCTACGATACATGCTCTATACAAGATGTGATCAAGCGAAATTGGGGGTCGAAAGTTTTTACCCAGCATTTAGGTCGACATCATCTGACGAAGCTGACCACGCCAGAAGGGAAAGTCGCCACATCTAGGCCGGAGATTCTTTAGGAGTTTCAGAGCTTCTACGGCAACCTCTACACTTTGAAAGCGTCCCGTCCCCAACACGACTCCGAGGATCCAAGAGCCACTTTAACCCGCCACTTCACGGAAGAGTTGCACGATGTCAGCCAAGATGAAATCGTGGTGGCCCTGAGGCAGCTTAAGAATGGAAAACCCCCCGGGGAAGATGTAATTACGATGGAGCTGCTAAAGGCAGGTGGGAAACCTATACTTGTGCAGCTCCGACGCATATTTAATTCTGTCCTGTTTGCGGGGAGAACTCCAAAGGCGTGGAGCAAGAGCATTGTCGTTTTGTTCTTCAAAAAGGGAGACAAAACTCTTTTGAAGATCTATCGACCTATCTCACTCTTGAGCCACGTCAATAAGCTGTTCTCCATTACGAACCGTCTCGTGCGTAGACTTAATGAGTTTCAGCCGCCCAAACAGGCCGGTTTTCGTGGAGGATACGGCACCATAGACTACATCCACACAGTGTGACAGATTATACAGAAGATAGAGGAGTGTAGTTAACCCCTGTGCTTAGCATTTGTGGGCTATGAGAAGGCCTTTGACTTCATTGAAACCTGGTCTGTTCTGGAGTCTTTGCAACGGTACCAAATCGATTGGCGATATGTCCAAGTGTTGCGAGGTCTGTATGACACCGCGACTATGACCGTCCAAGTACAGAACCAGCAGTCTGAACCAATCCACCTACATCGAGATGTGAGACAAGGGGATGTTATCTCCCCCCATTTGTTGTTGTCTCTAAATTGTTCACAAACGTAATGGAGGATATGTTCAAGACGCTGCACTGGAAAGAACGCGGTATTAACATAAACGGCGAGTACCTCTCACACTTAAGATTTGAAGACGTTGCAAGACTTGCCGTATATGCTGAGCAGCCTGGATAATTCTTCTGCTCGCATCGGTATCCGAATGAACTTGGAGGAAACGAAGATAATGTTCAATTAACATGTCTCTCCGGAACCAATTATCTTTAATGGGGTCCGTTTCGAAGTTGTTCAGGAGTACCTTGGGCAAACCAGCAGTTGGGTAGAAACAATTTCGAGAGGGAGGCTAGCAGAAGAATACAGCTTGGCTGGGCAGCATATAGGAAACTCCGTCAAGTTTTTTCGTCATCTCTACACGAAGAGCCGAAATTCGGGCTCAGTGGCGTGCCATTTGAGAGGCCTATATCCAGCAGTAGACTACGGCAGGCTGATGATGATGATGATTATTTAATCAACATTGAGTTACATACTACAAGGTGAGAGCCGAATTGAAAGAGAATCATGAAGGCTGAATGTATGCTTAAACGTATAAAATTGGAATTTCACGACGTCAGCGTTGTTACAAATGCTCGTGCTTTTTAGGATTCCGAAGGTGCTTAGTGGCACTGCTGCGTGGACGGGAGCGATGTGCGCTGCTTACAGGGACCGTGTGTGCAGTGAGGCGTGCCTAGATGTTGGAGTGGCTGCAGGGAAGACCAGGCATGCAAGCCTGCATGGCCTATGGTAGGTCCCTGGCCGAAGATGCTGGCCGGCGGCGACTTGATTACCACCCATCGGGTGACGTGCGGAGTGAGGCGAGGCGAGGATGACGACGAAGCTGCTGTTGATCTGACCGGTGAAGGTTGCTTCAGATCACGTCGGGGTCACCAATGTGGAGGATAAAGGTGTGGTGTTCCTCTAACTAGAGGGAGGATCCTCTAACCAGGCTGGGTGATCGTGCCTGGTGGACTGTCAGTCCGACGGACGTATTTAAGAAGTTCTATATATAGTCAACTTCGTGTGCGAATTCTGCTTGTGCGATTCAGCACCTTGTTTCCGTAGAATCGTGTCCGACAGATGTCGCCGTATGGATGTTGCTGAGACTTCGTCGTCGCTCGCTAGATGGCCTCAGTTGTTAGTATTGTATGCATATGTAGCGGTAGCTACCTACCGCTACATATTCATACAATTTTATACAAAAATTGATTTAAGGGCCCCCTACTACACTATTTACTATTTATCGATCACTTGAATAAGGGATACTCTGGAACCTTACGTTGTGCGTGGTTGTACATGCACTTGTTTATTACAACCAGTTGGCGATTTAAAGTATTCCCGAATTTTTTGCAAATCATTGTTGACATTTCAACTTTTATTTTGCTACCTTCACTAAAATTATTTAAATCTGAAGACAACTGACAGCTATTATCGACGTCTATTAATGACAGCCTACTCCCTAATTGAAGCCCGGTCTTTTGAGAACGTGTCAAAATAATTGCCATTATTACAAATATCACTTAAACTGCGGGAAAAAAGACAGAGGCAGGCTTAAGGAATAACGATGTCACATGTATGGGGATGTTGTCCAGCTGGAGATAATGGTGAAAGTTATGTCACCTGTAATAAGTGCTAAAAGGTTAATCATCATACTTGCCTTGCTATTGAGAACCTAGAAGCGCTTCGGTCTCCATGGCGATGCCCTGGTTGTTCCTCGACTCCAAAAGCAAGATTACGTAAAGACAGCACACCCACCCGCACGAATGCCAACGTTACAACTAGACCCCCTAAACGTCAGGCACTTCAATCCCCACAGGATACAAAGTCTGACAATCAACTCTCGCAGTCGCTTATACGTGACACTGTTCAGGACATCGTTGAGAAATAAATTAGAGATTTGACCGATAAAATCACGAAATCTGTAATGGATGTGTTTAAAAAGGAGTTGCAATGCATAAGAGAAGATATCAAGGATTCTATAAATTTCATGGGCAGCAAGTTTAATAAAGTGATTGCACACCAAAACCTAGCCAAAGAGACTGTGAAAAACATAGAATTGGAAAACATTGAGATGAAATCAACTATACTGTATCTCAAAGAACGGATTAATTATTTGGAACAGCATGCACGATCAAATTTGGAAATTTAGTGTTGTTCAAGATAGGTGATTTATCACCAGCATAACATAGGTTTGCACTATTCAACTTGTCTTCAGGTTTTGATTAATTGTATTTAATACATGCTGCCAGGAAGCTAACTCTGAGTCTAGGCGTCCCTAGTTGAATTATTACAGAACGCTGCCTGTTGCTGCTACGGTTAGCTTTGGCTACACGTGTACAGTTGAGTATTTTTTTGTGTCGTCTATGGCGCAGTTTACTATTTTACCTAGGTTACTTATAATACTAGGTAAATTTTCATTTTAGTTTTCTGGTACACATTGAATTTCCAAATTTGTAGATAGACGAGCAAGATGACGCCATATTATCCCATGGAATTTCTGAACTCTCTGTCAGTAAGTGTCCCGATTAGATTCTTCGGAACCTATCTCCTTCGAAGTTGTGTAACGGGACCTGCTTTAAAGTCATCTCTCTCCACAGACACACCATTGAGGCGGAAATTCTTACGGGTTGTGGCGTCGGCGAGTCAGTATTTATACCACGCATTCCACTCATACTTCATAACTTCCCGTTCCAGTTCAAGCACGTATAGTTCCCCGTGAGTGTTAGCTTCGCGATGACCATCAATAAGTCGCAAGGGCAGACACTGAGGGCAGCGAGTGTCGACCTCAGGACGAGCAGCTGTACGTCGCTTGCTCCCACGTCACCAGTCCTGACTCTCTTTACATTTTGGCTGCGGAGAGCCAAACCACTAATGTTGTTTATTGAAAGGTATGTATTTTCCTTGTTTTCGGCAGTTTCAGGTAAAACTGCCGAAAACAAGGAAAGAGGTGAGGCCAAACCGCCGTCCCCGGAGAATAAAATGATAACTACAAAAATGCAACTTTACAGAAAAAAACAAAAACATGTTTTCGTCGATTGCTCTTTAAACACTGGACGTAGACAGATGATCGTAAGCTTTTAAAGGAGGTTATTTTTTGTTTATTCTAAATGTTTTAGTAAAATACGCCTTATTATCAAAATAGAGATATATTTAAAAAAATAAAAGGTTAGTCAAAATGAGCCATCATCTAAATTGTTTAACCTGCGATTATCATTTTATTCTCCGTACAGCCTGACCAGAATCAAATATTGTACTCTTCACTTATCATTTTTCAAATCCATAACAGTCATATTACTAACACGTCTTATACAGAGCGACTGGATGGTTTTGAACGAGAATAAAATGATAACTGCATTTATCATTATCTAGTCGCACATTTTTTTCATGAGAACATAATTCTATGACTGTTTGTCATACTAACAAGTGGGAATAAATTTTGATACTACTATATTAACACTTTATTCTCGTAATTTAAAACTTGTTTTAAATCTTTGAATACTATTGTAATATTTTGTAACTTCGTAAATAACTGTATAAAAATTAGGAAAAAAATTGAGCAGATAGATAAACACCCACAGAGCCCAAAAATTACATAACACTAAAGCTAAGACAATGGCAGTTATCATTTTATTCTCCGGGGACGTGCTCCCAACGAGACCAGCTCGCCTCGAGGGGAGCACAAGAAGCCCCGCCTCGACTCCTCCAGGATACAAGGTAAGTCCTACGCACAGGCCTTCAAGGCGTCCCTGGGTGTTGCAGTAACATGCAAACGCACAGGGAACTTGCCGAAGGAGTTGGTGGACCAGGTACTCCGGGAGCTCCAAAAGAAGATCCTGAGTGATGCCTGGTCGACCAAAACCCCTATACGCCCCGCTCCAGCGTTCACCGGGAAACCCGTGCACGCGGACGGGGTCCTCAAACTTTGGTGCGCCGACGAGGCAACGCGTACCTGGCTGACGGAGGCAGTCTCTCTCCTGGTCCCACCACCGGGCTTAGAACTGGAGGTCAGGGGCCAGGAAGAGACCCCGAAGAGCGAAGAGTACGACAATGCCGCACCGCAGGCATTGTCGTACCCAACGAATAGGCGGTCTTGGACGACGTGCGCGACGTGGGTCGCGCTCTTGAGTTTCAGAACCCCTGGTTGGAGGTTGACAAATGGTCGATGCTGCACTCTGAAAGGCAGTCAGGTGGGTGGTTCCTAGTAGTGGGCGTCCCAGTAGAACAGGTCCCGATCCTGATGAAGAACGAGCGCCGCCTCGCGTTGGGGGTAGGTGCCGTCTACGTCAGGTTCCGGGACCCCTCAGGTAAGTTTGTCGACCATCCTCCGGACGACAACTCCACACGAGTCAAGCAGGACTCAAACACAAAGCCAGGGTGTGACGCAGAACCCGGCCCGTCAGAGCCGGCCGCGTCTGGCTCGGGGGCTGGCCCGTCAGCCCTCGAGGCAGACGCCCTCGAGGGTAACTCGGAAGATGAGAGCCTGCCCCTGAGCCCGGTGCGGCGGGACGACGGGGTGGAGGCTGGCGACATCCTGGCCGGCCTAACGCAGCTGACGGTCGGGGAGGTGACATTATCCAAAGATGAATCCTCTGCCTAGTGACGTCAGCTGCCTTCAAATCAACCTCTATCACAGCCAAACGGCCACTGCACAACTGCGCAAATGGATGGAGGTCCAACAATCAGCCATCGTGCTCATCCAGGAACCTTGGATAAGGGGTGGCCTCATCAGAGGCCTCTCCAGCCTGGGAGGTAAGATTTATTTTTCAACTGACCACACACATCCAAGAACCCTGCATACCATACAACTTGCATACTGACAACTATAAACATCAGAGCCCAAGTTTTAACGGAGTTCTGTTCCAGAGACATCACAGCGATACAAATTGAAATAACACAGCAGCCAAGGAGTATAGCGGTTATTTTCGCATCGGTCTACATGCCCAAGGCCGAAGACCAGCCACCGTTCGACCTCACGCGTCTGGTTAATCAGTGCGAGAGAACCAAAACGGAGGTCGTAATAGGAAGGGACTCCAATGCCCACCACCAAATGTGGGGCATGAACTGCAATAACAACAGAGGTAAATCACTGGTTGAATACCTATTCACCACTAATCTTACACTATTAAACACAGGTACGGAGGCCACCTTCGTCACAAGACGTAGTCAGACAATTATCGAATTAAATCTCGCAACAGAAGTAGCGGCTGAACGCATCAAGGGATGGCACGTCTCGAAAGAGGCATCGTGCTCAGACCACAGATGGATCAGCTTCTCTATGGAAGTCGTTATACAACCCACATAGCTACGCAGGAAACCACACAACACTGACAAAGCAAAATATGTCCAATTACTTAAAGAGAAACTTACCCTTACTGCTACGCCGACGGTACTGGGTGACAATGAACAGATCGACGAGCAGGTATGTACACTGACGCAGTCGATGCTAAACAGCTACCACGCAGCATGCCTAGAAACCACTCTACCCTCAACCCCAGGTAAACAACCCTGGTGAGACACTGAGCTTGAACGCAGGCGCAAGAAGGTAAGAAGGACCCTAAACAGGGCAATGAACACAAGCGCGGACGTAGATTGGAACGCTTATAAAGCGGCCAAATCAAGCTTCAAGAAATGCCTCAGATTCAGACGCACCATGGGATGGCGGAAATTCTGTGGGAGCATTGAATCTTGCCAACAAGCAAACCGGGTAAGGAAACTACTGGCTCAGCAACCGATGTTTGCACCAGGTACTCCCCGTAAACCGGGTAACACATACACCACATCGGAGGAGGAGACAAGACGCGTCCTACTAGAAACACACTTCCCAGGCTGCGTCCTCACCCCGGTAATAACGTGGCACGATACACCAACAGTGGCGACCGAACACGAGTGGAGACACGCAAACATCTTGGTCACAGAAGAAAAACTCCGATGGGCCATCGATAGCTTCCATCCCTTCAAAGCAGCCGGACTGGACGGCATCTTCCCAGGGTTATTACAATGGGGGGTGAACCTGTCCGCAAAAGACTTCTGGCAATCATTAGGGCTAGCCTAGCCCTTAGATATGTACCGAAGAATTGGAGGGAAGCCAAACTAATTTTCATACCAAAGCCAGGCAAAACAGACTACACAAATGCAAAGTCCTTCAGACCAATAAGCCTGACCTCCTTCATGCTTAAAGCCTTGGAAAGGCTATGCGAGACGGAATTAAGAAGTGGAACACTTAAACACCTACCCCTACATGCCAATCAACATGCATACAGCTCAGGGAAATCGACGGAATCGGCCTTACATCAGGTCGTGAACCAGATAGAAGCTGCTATACAACTAAAAAGTATCTGTCTGGGCACCTTCATTGACATAGAAGGAGCCTTTGACAAGACAAACTTCTCCAGTATAAGCAACGCCCTAGCCAGACATGATGTGGATCAGATGCTCATACAGTGGATCCAAAACATGCTCAGCAAAAGGGTAGTGCGCCTGCACGGCGACTCCCAGACAGCCTTGATAACTAAAGGTTGCCCGCAGGGCGGTGTTCTCTCCCCGCTATTGTGGAACTTAGTCATCAATGAACTCATAGACAAACTCAACGCGAGATATTTTTACACAATAGGATATGCAGATGATCTGACCATTCTCACCTCAGGTAAGGTAACTAGTACAGTGTACGACCTTACTCAACAGGCTCTACGCATAGTAGAGTGGTGGTGTAATGAGTACGAATTATCAGTAAACCCGACCAAGACCGAACTAGTTATGTTCACACACAAACGCGCGCTGGGTACTTACCGACTGCCCAGGCTATTCAACACAGAGCTAAAGCTGTCTACCGAGGTAAAGTACCTGGGCGTCACTCTTGACAGCAAATTGACATGGAACAGTCACATGGAAAATAAGCTCAATAAAGCCAGCATCGTCTTCTGGCAGTGCAAGAAGATGATAGGTAAACGATGGGGCCTATCCCCCAAAATTGTCTTATAGCTCTATAAGACAATAATACGTCCGATGAAAAGCTATGGCGCAGTAGTGCGATGGTCTCGGACCAACCTAACAACGGCCGCCAACAAGCTTCAAGAGCTTCAAAGACTTGCATGCCTAGCGGCCACGGGCTGCATGAAAACTACACCTACAGCGGCACTCGAAGTGTTGCTGGACTTGCCTCCATTGCAACTGTTCATAAAACAGGAGGCAACGATGTCGGCGATCCGGCTAAGAGCTCTAAAGCTTTGGAAAGATACTAACACACCGCACACTAGCAACTTAAACACACTCTTTAAAGAGGTTACTCTCACACAAGCCATTGGCGACCGAATACCGAAACAATTTGTTTTCGACAAGAAATACAAAATCCAACTGTACGAAGATCTACACGAGGGAGCGGTTGGCCACAACGAGCTCACAATCTTCACAGATGGGTCTAAGACGGATACAGGTACGGGTTCAGGAGTATTCTCCGAGGACCTTAACATCAACATCGCAGCACCGCTGGGAGCCTACAACACGGTCTACCAGGCCGAATGTTTTGGCATAATCTTAGCTGCCACAGCAATCATGGCACGTAAGGTAAGGGAACGATTCATTACGATCCTCTCAGATAGTAAAGCTGTCGTCTCAGCTCTCAAAAGCCATACTATCACCTCGGCACTCACGCTTGAATGCCACCAGAAACTAACAGAGGTAGGTAAACAAAACAAATTAACACTGCAATGGATCAAGGGCCACAGTGGCTCAAGAGGGAATGACGCAGCCGACGTACTTGCCAGAAGAGGGGCCACTTTAGAGGTGGTGTGCGCCCATTATTCCCCTCCCTTCTGGTTTTTATCGCAACTTGGTATGGAATAGGACCAGGACCCAACACAACCACTCCTAGATTGGTATTGAAACATGTAGGCAGGCCAAGGAGGATCTTCCCGCAGTAGACGGTAAGATAGCCAAACAAATCCTCCGGCTGTCCAAACAACAACTGCGGACAGTCACGGCCGCCTACACAGGACACGGATTCTTTAATAAACACCTATTTACTATAGGTATCACCGACAGCCCCCTGTGCAGGGCCTGTATGGCAGCAGACGAGACGGTAGCCCACCTGGTCCTCGACTGCCCTGAGGTCGCACAGTACAGGCAGCAGTACTTGACGAGATACAGCACCCTGAGGGAGGCAGTGGGCTACATCAAGAGTCTGCTGGCCTTCCTCGAAGAGCTGGGGTGGCTAGAATGAAGACACCATTCCCACCCGCACGCAAAATACACGCCAAGACGTGGAGTTGCGGAAACAGCCCGTGCCATCAAGTATCAAGTAAGGTATGTATTTTTACCGTCTGTATTCCTTATTCATTATTTCCTCCATCTACTTCAGTCACAAGTTATGACTTAATTCAGCAGCAGAATCACCATAAAGTCATTTATTCAAAGCAGGCTGAAAATCAGCACTTTTGAAGGTAAATTTTACAAAAGAAATTCGCTCTCTGTTACTGCACTTTCTGTAGATAATGATGAAATGTAAAGAAGAAACGGGTAAATGAATGTTATTTTTTAAAGGTATAATCGTAGGTATATATTTAATAATTTGGTGCTGAAAAGCCTTCACGCAGACGACGTCACAGGCAGCAGCTAGTTTCAAAGTAATCCTTATTTATTTGAAGCTGGCACAAAAATAGGTAGGTACATAGGTACAGTAAATTTTCTACAAGAATAACTATTACAGTTGTGCCTGAAATACAGGTATACACCGCTATTTTTTAATTAGTACAAAAAATTTAACACAGCACTAAGTATCTTTAACTGATCATATTTATGTAGTTAAAAAATAAAAACACTAAGTCCCAAAACTGTCTCAAAACTGTCCACAAAAATACGTGATAATTGGTAAATGCAATACTAATACTATGACCGACCCGAGTACTACGAGCATCATAGTAAAATGAACCATTGATAAATTTTACCGGTCCTAAGCCCGAATGAAGTATAATTAAAAAATAGCGGTGTATATTACTGGTTAGCTGTTTTTGTCTTGACTTTTCCCTCAATGACAAAGATATATATAATATATTTTAAACAGTATTCTAAAATTATACATATAATGTTGAATAACTTATATTAATTAAAGATATTATTTATACATATTTAGTGAAAATAGCCTGTAATGAAAACGAGAGAGTTAATGTTACGAGCGTGTAACCACATATATGTATACTTAGTCTGGCCATAAATACTGTTACAATAAAAAAAATATATATATTAAATTTGAATTTGGCATCTGTCATTTTTATATGATTGTTTATTTTATTTTCTCTTTTTGGCGCCAATACAGTGTACAATATTTTGCGATATTAAAATGGAGTGGGATGATAAAGAGAACCGAATCGCTGTGATTGCATTACACAAAGTAGGTATGGAGCCAAAAGCAATTTTTAAAACTCTCCATACACTTGATATTACGAATGAATGAATGAAAATACTTTATTGTACACCAGAAAGAAATGGAATAACAGTATACAGAAACATTCTTAGAACTAGTGAACAATGGCGGTCATATCACAAGTTGTGATTTCTTCCAGACAACCGTGAATGGAAAATTAGTTATACTAAAAGAACAGGTAGCATGCGGGTTTACTTAATAATAACTCATGGAATAAAAACAAAAAAATAAAATTCAACATAAACAATAATACAATTAGATAATCTTATCTAAAGAAATAATACATACATAAGTACATAACATATATACATACTATAAATATTATGCTAATAAATACACATATAGTATACATGTAATATACACATATATCCATATATACTCTATTATTATAATATATACCTATTATTCGGATATTATTGCTGGACTAAACAAATCTTTAAAGTGACAGGTAGTACTTCCTGACAAGATTTTTAAATATTGACAGTGACTTAGAATGTAGAAGATATTGAAAGAAGAGTTAATGCAGGTAATAGAGTGAATGGAGCTCTGAAGGCGTTTATGAATAGCCAAAACGTGTCCAAAAAGGCACGTTTGGCTGTCCATAGAGGGGTGTTAGTACCTACTCTTATGTATGGTAGTGATAGTTGGGTATGGCAGAAGAGTCATGAAAGTAGAATAAATGCTGTAGAAATGAGAGCTGTCTAGAATTACCGTAGCCAGGCAGGAAGGTGTATCAGAAGTGCGCAGTGGAAGATGTAATACATCTACCTGACCACGATAGACAATGATCCAGACACAATGCACTGCGTTGCACAGCGATGAATTTGAATCAATCAATATCAATATTGGGTTTCACTCACCCGCTATCCTTGCTGATGTCAGGCTTGAGCTAAATTAGACACATTCATACAAGTATATTGGCCAAAATAAATGAATGAAGTATCTTATACTTAGCTATTAAGCTTCAAACGCGACGTTTTCAGGACACGTTGGCACGTGGAAGTCGATACCAGATTCACAGTTTTCACAAATGTCAATCAATAGTTCACAATCAATTTACCGTTGCCAGCACTAGATCAGGCGGCGTTCAAAGCGGTTTACTCACTATTCGCGTAGCTACAATGATGTGCTTTTCAAAAGGCGAACAATTATTTTACGTACGAGACGACAACGTGGTAATTTCTCAACGGGGCGAACGGAAGTGACAGTTCAGTGTGACCATTGTCAGAAATTTTCAATAGACTAAACAAAACGTTACTCAATCGATCTAATCGATTTGACTTATAATAAAAACTAATTCTATTTCAAACATCCACCCGCCCCGGACCGGCCTACCGGTCCGCTAATCGGTTGGTAGACGTGACAATGTTGCAACCGCTCTCCTCAGAATCGAACCGTCCACCAAGACCTCAGCAAATCGGGGAACTCCATCAGCCCCAGTTACCAAATGAAGGATGCGCCCCCTGCGCCATCTGAGTGGCGGAAGGTTAGCCTCCTTGATCAAAACGAGGTCACCAATCTTGGGTGGATCGGTCTTGTCGGTCCACTTAACGCGTTGCTGGAGTATGTGCAAATATTCCAAGTTCCAGCGTTTCCAAAAGCTCTGAGTAATCTGGCGTACCAATTCAAAACGCGAGAGGCGACCAGTTCTCGTATCAATATAGGGGTACTCAGGCAAGGCGACAAGTGGGCGACCAATCAAAAAATGGCCCGGCGTAAGGGCCTCCAAATCATTCGGATCTGAGGAGATCGGGCACAATGGCCGAGAGTTCAAAACGGCCTCAATCTTACAAAACACAGTTGCGAGTTCCTCAAATGTAAGGACAGATTCACCGATTGTCCTGCGCAAGTGTGTTTTGGCCGATTTTACAGCGGCCTCAAATATACCACCCCAGTGTGGACAATTTGGTGGGGAAAACAACCAATTTATCCCACGTCGGGCAAGCCTATCACCTATATCAGCTTTGTTGGTTTCAAGGAAATTAACAACATCATTCAAATAATTATAGGTGCCCTTGAAGTTAGTGCCGCAGTCAGAACGGATCAAGGAAGGCAGCCCTCTGCGGGATACAAATCTGTCAAATGTGGCTACAAACGCCTCGGTCGTAAGCGAGGAGACCAGTTCCAAATGTACGGCCTTTGTGGAAAGACAAACAAAAACACACAAGTAGGCCTTAACAGTCTTGCTGTTTCGAAGTGTCGACGTTTTCACCAAGAAGGGACCAGCGAAGTCCGTGCCAACACCGTCAAACGTCCTGCTTTCAGTTACGCGATCTGCCGGTAAGTCCCCCATCAACGGCTGCATGGTGGAAGCCTTGAGCTTATAACAAGGGATGCAGCGAAAGACTACACTCCGAATAATTCTTCGGGCAGACA
The DNA here is from genome assembly GCA_944739405.2 of Euclidia mi. NCBI lineage: Eukaryota > Metazoa > Arthropoda > Insecta > Lepidoptera > Erebidae > Euclidia > Euclidia mi. The sequence continues at coordinate 82,506,440 of OX123183.2, forward strand.
AGATCCAAAATTCGCGTTGCAAAATGGCCAACAAGGCATTACAACCAGCATGCGAATTTTTAAGGTGACGGTCAGTTACCAACAAGCGTACCAAATGACCGTCCTTAGGTAACAAAAGGGGGTGACGTGCTCCGTAAGGGAGGTTGGCGTTCTTGAGACGCCCTCCAACGCGCAAGAGACCCGTTTCGTCCAAAAAGGGGTTCAATTTAGATACAGCTCCCGACAATTTCGATCTCCCTGATTTAAGGATAGCAATCTCCTTTTCAAAATGCGCCAATTGCACAGAACGAACCCAAAAGGTGAGGGACTCCTGTCGTTCCTGTGGTGAGAGAAACGGTGTCAGTCGTTTCTGTTGTGGGTGCCTAAAATTAAAAACAAAACGCTTTATCCAAGCAGTGACACCTAACAACTTGTCGAGGGAGCTGTAACGATTCAACAAAAAATCGGGGTCGAAGGCGCATTCTACCTTCTCAAGAGCGAGTGTTCGTAGACCCGGCAAATTAGAAGTATTCAAAACTGGCGTTCGAGGCCAATCAATTTCTGGTCGACTCAACCATTCCGGACCCCACCACAGCGAATGACCTATCAAACTAGGCGTCAAGCATCCGCGCGAGGCACAATCAGCGGGGTTGAGCTCACCTGGCACGTGTCTCCAAACAAGTTTGACTTCGGATTTCTGGATTTGGGAAACGCGATTAGCGACAAATACCTCCAAAGTGTGGACAGAAGCCTTCAACCAACAAAGAACAATTTGGCTGTCTGTCCAGGCGTAGGTCCCATTAATGCAAATGCTTTTACCCAAAGTACTGGACACGTGGTTCAACAAGCGTACAAGAATGGCTGCTCCCGAGAGCTCCAATTTTGGAATGGTCAGAGATGTCCGAAGGGGTGCCACCTTGCTCTTTGCCATGATCAGGGAAACCCTCACCTGACCTGAGGCACTAACTGTGCGCAAGTACACCACGGCGGCGTGACCACGTTCCGAGGCGTCACAAAACCCGTGAAGGGTGGCCTTGTACTTCCCGGTAGGAAGGATGGGACGAGGCAAGGAGATCTCGTTGACGGCAGGAAGTGAGGATACAAAAGAGGTCCATTCCTCAACAAGAGTGCCGTGTAGAGGTTCGTCCCAGGTCAATCCTGCTGTCCAAAGCTTCTGCAAGAAGCATTTTGCCCAAAATATGATAGGACAAATCCAACCGTTCGGATCAAAGGTTCTGGCGACAGTAGACAACACGAGACGTTTAGTCCAAGAACAAGGCAGTTTCAAGTCTACGTTATACGTAAAGATGTCTTGGACTGGTCTGTACTGAACGCCGAGAACAGCCATCATGGCGGGGTTGTCAGCAATCTCAAATAGATGTGGATCTTGCTGATGATCCTCTGGCAAGCCTTCCAAAAGCGCTGGTGAGTTGGAAATCCATTTACGCAACTCATAACCAGCGGAGGCCAAAATACCTATCAATTCGTCCCGCAGGAGGATCGCCTCGTCCGCTGTGGAGGCGCCCGAGCAAATGTCATCGACGTAAATATCGTCCTTCAAGATGGCGGAGGCTCTTGGGAAACGTAGGCCTTCGCGGTCTGCGAGCTCCCAAAGAGAACGTATTGCCAAGTAGGGGCTTGACCTTAACCCGTACGTATTTGTATTGAGCTCGTAGACGACCATGGGATCGCGAGGAGACTCTCTCCAAAGGATCAGCTGGAAGCGACGGTCATCAGGGTGGATAATCGTCTGCCTGAACATCATTTTTATGTCGGCCACAAAGACAACCTGATGTCGTCGGAAGCTGGTGATGACGTCACAAAGGTCCTTGACCAACTTGGGACCAGAATGCAAGCACTGGTTCAAGGATACGCCTGTTGAAGTCTGCGCAGAACCATCAAACACTGTGCGCAGCTTGCCAGTCGATGGCTTCAATACCGCATGATGCGGGAGAAAGTAATGCTCCACCGAACGCCAATCCAAATTTGACACAGACATGTGTCCCAACTGTTCATATTCCCTCATGAAATCAATGTACTTCTGTCTGAGCTCCGGATCACGACCCATGCGGCGCTCCATAGCCAACAATCTCTTTTCGGCTAAAGGTCGTGACTCACCAAGCGGAGGCCGAACAGACAAGAAGGGTAGCCTCGTAATAATCCGACCAGAACGGAGTCGACCAGTGTTGTTCTGGAAGAACAGCTCGCACTCCTCATGTTCTGGATTCAAACGGGCAACTTGAGGGGGCTCCTCTACCTCCCAAAACCTCTGAACTGCATCAGAGAGAGCAGAGCCTACAGCCAACAAATTATCAAGTTCGGGTGGAGGGGGGTCCCTAGGTACAGGTCCCATCAAAGCAAATCCAAATATGGTCGGGATGGCAGTCAAACCATTTGGCACCAAGACCCGTTTTCCACCAATCAAAATTCCACCGAGGACATCAGAGCCAATCAACAAATCGATTTGTCCCGGTGTGTCAAATTTGGAATCTGCCAGTTCCAATCCCGATGTCAAATTCACCACAGCAGCAGGGAGCTGTTTCTGTGGGTGCATACCCAAAATATTCTTCAACACAATAGCCGAGGTTCTAATCCTCGGGTGTGAAGATTCAACAGGGCCAAACAAAACCATAACTTGCCCTTCAACATTAGAGGCTACGTCCCCTATGCCCCGTATACAATTTGGAAAAGAACCCATATTTAAATTAACCTGCCCTACCAAATAAGTGGAAACAATGCAACCTTGTGAACCTGTGTCCAATATAGCACGGACAACAACAGAGGTCCCCGTGGGTCCCCAGACCCTAACAGCAACCGTTGGTAGGATAACGGTCTCAATGGGGGAGGTTGGCGTTATAGGGCAGGGGTCAATGACCTATTGTTGCCTGGGCGGCGACCGTTGGCCAGGACCAGGCAAGTCAAAACGAGGGTGCGGCTTGAAGTCCTCAAAAGCGCGATGACTCGATCCGCGCGCCATCTGTGGGGCGTCATAGTGACGCACCCGCCCAAAACGAGGTGGGCGCGAGTCAAGGCGGGGACGCTCCGCCAAAGGAGGGGAATACCTGGGGCAGCAGTCATGGTGCTGGTGACGTTGCGCGGTCGCACATTCAGGTGCGCGAGAGAGAGGAGGCGTGCGCACGCTACGGTTCTCCAAGCGGGGTGAGCGGCGATCAATTAAGCGAGGCGACACTCGGCTGCGTGCCGGTGAGCCTCGGCTGCCACCTTCAAAACACCCGCCCGTGCGCGGCGTCGGCTGGTTGGACAAGCGGCCAACCTCTCTGGCATTCATACAAAGAATGTCCAAATGCTGTCCTCCACAGTGAGGACAGGGGCGAGAATTTGGGCAGTCTCGCTGGTAGTGGGACCCCAAACAAGAGAAGCAAAGGCGGCGGGCATTCGCGATGCGCCTACGAGAGGCGACATGCAGGTCCAAGAATGCCCTACAACTGGCCGTTCTGTGCCCCGTGACCTTGCAGTAGGAGCACTCCACTGGGCTCTGCGTGACTGCAAAGCGAGGAGGGCGCCGGTCAACACTGGCTCGGGTGTGAACGCGAGCCTGCTCCTTGACCTTGGGCGGCTGCGACTTAGCCGGCGTGTCACCACCGGAGTTGTCCAAGACCCGGCACTCATCCTCCAGGAACTTCTCCAGGTCAGCAAAGGGGGGCAGATGGGTCGCGCTATCCCCACCAAAGCGCTGTTCAAAACGCGACCTCAGGTCGGCAGGCAGCTTCTTCAGCACAATGTGCACCAATAGATAGGACCATTGGTCCACGGGCAGGTCAAGGCACTTAAGTGCGTTGATGGCCACCAAAAGCGGGTTCAACAGTTGGGTGCGCAACCCAGAGACCCGGGTGAGCGTCGGCAAGCCCAAAATCTGCTCAATATGCGTGTCGGCGAGGCCACGCTTGTTATGGTACCTACGGGTGATTAGGTCCCGAGCCGTCTGGTACGCCTCGTCAGACACGGGCAGATGCTGGATGAGGCCCTTAGCCTCCCCATCCAGTACCGACATTAGATAGGCCAACTTTTGTGCCGGCCGAAGGTCAGCCCTATCATTCACCAGGCTGTCGAACAAGTTAATGAAGCCCAGGTAGCTTCCTAGGCAGCCATCAAAATGGGGGAGGTCCAAAGTAGGGAGCCTACTCACCAGCCCCGGTGCTGACCTAGGAAGCTCCTGCTTCAGGCCGGGTTGCCCTTCCCTATCGGCAACTAGTTGTCTCGCAGTATTGGAGACAGCATCATACAGGTCTAAGACCTGGGCATAGTCTTCGCTGACCTTATTTCGCTGGTCAGTGGTGAAATCATTGATTGACACTTCAAGACAGCAAGTGCTGAAAGTGCGGAATTGCTGTTCCACACTTGCCAGGCGATCGTCAATCCGCTCGTACCTTTGAAGTAGGGCCTGCTGGCGATCAGGCCGGTTCACTAAAGCACTGGCTGAGGCAAACCAGCGCAAATCTGATGCAATAGCACCAGCAGCCGCACGCAAGTCCTTGATAGCTGACATAATCAAAATTTCAAAAGAGCCCGGACAAGCGTTAAACAATATTAACAATCAAACTTAATTTTTCTTAATTCTTTGAAACCAACAAGGTATTAGCCTGTTTATTGCAAGTGCAGGCAAGTGACAGGTATTTACTGCCCAACAAAATTAAAAGTTTCAGTATATTGAAACAAACACAAAAGTTATCAAAGTTATAACTTATAACAAATTAATAAAGTTGAAACTTCAACTTAATTACTTAATTATTTGCAACAGACAGACTAACTGTGTTATTTATGATATACAATATGAAGTAAGCACAGAATATGTGTTACCTAGCAATATTATCTATATTATAACAAACAAAGTTTATTAATGTGACCCGCCCAAGTGGCAAGGTCAAGTTTGATTATTACAATGTTTATGAATATATGCAATAAACTAAATTTACTAAATTTATTGATACATACAGCTGTTATGTATCCAAACAAACTGACTTATTAATGCAACAACAAATTTAAGTTAGATTTTCCAACAATACAAATCAACAATTACTGATTGAGGTTATGTGACAATGTGTTTCAAATTATCTAGGTCAACTTATACAATTAAATATTATGTATTTTAGACAATAACTGACCTGACAAACACTACAATACTGTCTACAAGGTGATAAGATACAAGCTCATACCAATCTGAGTTTATACTCAGTAATGCAACAGCGGCTAAATTTCAACTACAGCTCTGCACCAAAATTATGTCTAGAATTACCGTAGCCAGGCAGGAAGGTGTATCAGAAGTGCGCAGTGGAAGATGTAATACATCTACCTGACCACGATAGACAATGATCCAGACACAATGCACTGCGTTGCACAGCGATGAATTTGAATCAATCAATATCAATATTGGGTTTCACTCACCCGCTATCCTTGCTGATGTCAGGCTTGAGCTAAATTAGACACATTCATACAAGTATATTGGCCAAAATAAATGAATGAAGTATCTTATACTTAGCTATTAAGCTTCAAACGCGACGTTTTCAGGACACGTTGGCACGTGGAAGTCGATACCAGATTCACAGTTTTCACAAATGTCAATCAATAGTTCACAATCAATTTACCGTTGCCAGCACTAGATCAGGCGGCGTTCAAAGCGGTTTACTCACTATTCGCGTAGCTACAATGATGTGCTTTTCAAAAGGCGAACAATTATTTTACGTACGAGACGACAACGTGGTAATTTCTCAACGGGGCGAACGGAAGTGACAGTTCAGTGTGACCATTGTCAGAAATTTTCAATAGACTAAACAAAACGTTACTCAATCGATCTAATCGATTTGACTTATAATAAAAACTAATTCTATTTCAAACAAGAGCACTACGAAGTATGTGTGGTGTTTCTTTGACTGACAGAGTAAAGAATTGTGTGATAAGAGAGTGTTGTGGGGTAAAAGAAGATGTAGTGACAAGCATCGAGAAAGGTATGCTAAGATGGTTTGGACACGTGGAGAGGATGGATGACGAAAGACTAACCAAGCAGATATATAAGGCAAGTGTGGAAGGGACAGGACGAAGGGGAAGACCTAGGCGGACGTTCTCTGACCAGATTGGAGACATCCTAAAAACAGGACAGGTTAGAAGCACCCTGAACAGAAGAGCATGCATGAGGAATCTGATGGGAGTGAATGAAGCAAGAGAGATATGTCAAGATCGTTGCAAATGGCGCTCCGTAGTCTCTGCCTACCCCTCTGGGAAACAGGCGTGAGTCTATGTATGTATGTTTGTCAATACCAACAAAAAAAAATGGCGCGAAATCTTTACATCGGGCATTACGAACTTTCCGTTTGCATCCTCTCATTCAAGCGCGTGCAGTCACCACCCGCGGCCCCCGGAATCCCGTGCGAGCCGTGCTTGCGCAGGAGGGCTGCAATTTTAGCATACGTGCAGGCGTTTAGCAGGGAACTCGTCTTGTTTGTAGGGTAAAAAATGAGACGCGTATTTGGGAAAATATAAGACAGTGTGTGGTATAATATTAAGACAGTTGATATTCATTCCGCATCAAGATGCCTCGGAAATATGTGCCAAAACCCAAAAGTTATAGCAACTCAAAGTTGCAAGAAACGATAGATAAAGTAAGAAAGGGTGATTTATCATACAGAGAAGCCGAAACGAGTTTATTTAAAAAGATCAAAGGGAATTTTCTTTGTTTATCCGGACGTTCACATAAGTTATTCTATTCAGACGGAAGAAGTCGTAATGAAATTGCCATCTTCAAGTGAAAATCGTAGAGGTGGCCAAATCTTCGACATTGACTTCGAAAAATATCATATGGACTACAAAATTTTGTCGAGGCTATGGGTACATTATATGTGTAAATGTCTCAAAGGAGAAATACCAAATACGGCCTGTAGCGGCCAGAAAGTTGTGAATCGTTGAAATTAAACATATAATTTTTAAAATTTTTACATCGTTTTCGTTTCTTGATAGAGTATCGGTGAAAGAATTTAGTTTTTAAAGATTAATTATTTTGAATAGGCTATGGTAATAGCGGATGAATGTCTTATGTTGCCAGCATTAAAAATAAAATTAAGTATGGTAGGCAGAAATTGTTTTAAGGAAATAATATTTTTATTATTATATTAGAAAACAATATATTTTATATTTGTAAAAAGAATCAAGAAATATATAATTTATTATACATTCCATAATTATTAATCGGTAAAAATCGTTTTGTTTTTTAATCGATAGTAGAAATATTTTTTCAAACCATTTGCAACACTTTTTTATCTGTTATGTCATTCGTGTTGCTACTGTGTATCGTAAATATTTTGCTCTGATTTATTGGTGTTTTCGTACGGTTTTAATGTAATGTAATTGAATATAAATTCAATAATAATGAGCAGTACCTTCTACCCATGCTAAGAATATGCAGCGGTGTTTGTGATTGTGGTTAGCTTTTTTGGACGAGTATACATAGTACGAGGTTCCCTAGTACACAGGTGAATATTCATTATTATTGGCCACTCTTTATGTAGTTTTTGTTCTTTAAGACGCAAAGACATACCTTTATTTACATCTAGGTATTATATTTATGTTAAAATTCAGTTTTGAGGTATATTTAGTTGCGGAATAATTTCCATTTCAAGTATCTCGTATCTTATTTCCACCAAAAGTTATTTAAAAAGAAATTATACAGGTTAATAGAGTAGTCATTTACCTTCAAAACACACATGGTCTCGTGTTTGGCCGTGCCAGGCCCATAATGTATGGCCAAATGGTACATCTCCTTTTTACCTTTTCAGTTGATACTTAAGTTTAAAAAAAAATAGTGCACAATTCTGTATCAGGATTTGTATTTTTTCGTCTTATGAACTGTTACACGTAGGCAGATAAGTTTAATTGTAGCATTAAAGTGATGATTCTCTCGTGGTTACCAAATAATTTAAACAAAACAATATACGTAAGCTTAGTAAAGTACGAATATGTTGATTTTTTAAAGTTTAAAATGTTCAAAAAATTTTTTGTGAAATTTAATAAAAGTTTTAGTATTATATTTAACCCGATTGTCTTCTAATTGCCCCTGTATCTGGTATAGAAGGTATAGAAGTTTAAAGTCGTTTTATTTTTTGACTTGTGTCTTATATTTACCCCTTTATTGAGGAAAAAAATTAAACGCATAATTTGTACACAAAACTATATATCTAGGCCAATTATCTTCAATTTAATGTTATCATGTGAAAAATACCAATATATAGTATTGGTATTTTTTTAATCTTTTCTAAGACTCACTAAGTAATCTTTAACAGCGTCAAAAATGAAATATTTGTTTTTCGTCTCATATTTACCCCACCTGACCCTACCGATAACTTTAAATTTTCCTATGATCTCAAGTTCCTAAAATGTGTATCATGCAGAAATGTGAACCGTTTCTTAAGATAGGGGGGAGATGAAGGATTAAATATAATGTTATACAGAAGACAAAGGATAAGAATATACCGGCGAAGGCGGATGGGCAGCCATTTGAGCTTGTTTCGAAAATCAGAAACGTGGTCATATTTGCGTAAGCTAAATATGAACCATATACAAAAATTTTGGAGACGTTCAAGCTTGTCTAGCTGGTCCTCATTGATATCTAGATAGCTGGCATCGGCATAGTCAAGAATAAGAAGAAGGATAGATTGCGTAAGCTCAATTTTAATGGCAATTGGAAGGAAATTTCGTAATCTTCTTAACGATGCCGCAGCAGCAAAGAGTTTGCGACTGGTATTTTGCAGCTGAAAATTCCAAGAGAGCGTTTTAGCGATATATATCCCCAAGTTCTTTACCTTGTCACTGATAGAAACTGAAAAAAAAAATGCCGTCAAAAAATACGAGGGGAAGCATCGACCAGTCGACCTTGGAAATCATCCTTGAACTGCCTACTACTAGCACCTGAGTCTTCGTAGGGTTAACCATGAGTCCAAATCTTTTCGTCCAATCACTGATGTGGTCCAGGTCATTGTTAATTATGGTAATGCCTTACGATAAGTTTTCTGGGTTAGCATGGATGTAAATTTGCATGTCATCATCGTAAAGGTGGTAGGAAGAAGATATATGATTGGAAATAGTATTTATAAAAATTGAGAAGAGTAAAGGAGATAAAACGCCACCCTGTGATACGCCGGCAGAGTTGTCACATCAGGAAGAGTAATTGTCATCCAGGCGGATTCGTTGTCGGAGGCCAAACAGGTAACTGCGAAACCAGTCGACCACTGATGGAGATATGTTAAGAGAGCACATCATGGAAAGGAGAATGTCAAAGTCAACAGTGTTGAACGCGTTGCTGAAATCCAGTAGACAGAGAACTGTGAGATTACCATCCTCCATGCCTGCCCTGATATCGTCCGTAATATTGACTAAGATGGTAGTGGTACTGTGCCCAGGACGGAAACCGGATTGGAAAGGATTAAGGAGATTACTTCTAGATAGGAATGAGTTGAGCTGGTTATGGATAAGGCGTTCAAAGACTTAAGATAGGAAAGGTAATATGGATATGGGTCGATATTCAGCAAAGGTTACAGGATTAGGTTTCATGGGTGAGGGGACGACTTGGGCGTTTTTCCACGATGTGGGAAAGGCACTGTTGGAGATTGAAAAATTTAGGATGTGGGAAATAACAGGTAGGATTTCGTCTAGGATAGGAAGGATCATATTACGGGCACCATCACTACCAACATCGTTGGACGTTATGGATGAAATGCTCTTCTTAACATCACATGCAATGAATTGACTAAAAACAAATGGAGTATAATCAGGAGTTGGAAGTGATGAAAGATAATGTAACGTGTTTGTTTTAGTTGTCTTATCGAAATCAGACGAAGCAGAGAAGTGCAGGTTGAGCTGATTGATATCTATGTTATTCGGAAACATATTTTGCCGCTATTTTCCAACTCCTAATGATCTAAGAAATTTCCAGACTTTCGCTGGATCACCGTTTTGTACGGAGTTATGAATATGCTGGCGATGTGCATTCCTACACACCTTGTTACAGTGGTTTCTGATAGTGACATATTTTTCTTTATTGTATGCTGTGGGTTTTGCTTGGTATTTAGACTTCGCTACAGATTTTTTATGAATGAGTAATCTTATTTCATTATTAAGCCAAGGTGCAGGTAGATGCTTTAGTTTTATGGGCTGAACTGGTGCGTGGAAGTCGTACAACTCAATAATATTTTTTTCAAATATTTCGACCTTATGGTCCAATGATTCCGCTGAAAACAACGGTTCCCAGTCAATTGCGTTGGCATCGTCACGAAGGCGTTCCATTTCCATGCCACTAAAATTGCGTTGCAAGAGAATTCTTGGCTTTGCTTTAGGAGGACAAATTTTGTAAGAAAGGTAAATAAGATCATGGTACGAAAATTCATTTGCATAGTACTGGCCATGCTTAGCGACGTGGACAGGAGAAGAAACAAAAATGAGGTCAAGAAGTGAAGGTGTAGAATGTGGAAAGTGATGAGTGGCGTTAAGGGGCAGTACATGTCGTTTGCTAGAAACTGAAATAGAATTTAATGATGAAGAGCGTGAGTCATTTTTGAGAAGACGGGTGTTAAAATCACCCACAATAATGGTTTGACTGTAAGACGGACAAAGACTGAGTAACAGGTTCTCGAATGAGGAAAAGAAATCAATTCGCTAAGAAGGACAGAAGTAAACGCCAAGAAGTATTTTTATATGATGTAGCTCGACTTCCAAAAACAAATGTTCACCAGCATTAGACGGGGGTGGCTGTGACGACATGCTTATCACATTATGGACAATATTGGATCGGCGATAAATGGCAACACCGCCGCCTCCGCTCACGGTTCGGTCATTTCGAATAAGTTGGAAGCCGGGCAAAGAATAGGAAGTAGAACGAAGGCATGGCTTAAGCCACGATTCGGAAACAAGAATAGCGTGGAGGTTCTTACAGTCTAAACTGGCCAGCATATCATGGTGATGAGCGGGAATACTCTGCGCATTTATATATACAACATTAAAGTTTCTCGGAACATCAGAAAATTGAGATTGGAGACTATCTGCCAATGAAGAAATACTACAATAGGTATCATCGTCACTACTTAGAGAATAAAAATCATCGTTGTCACTATTTAAATCCATTGTAAATATGAAGTTATAAGTAATATAGATAAAATAATAAATATATATATAAATACCTAAATATAAACAAATTAACACAATGCAATTCAAACTATTCCATGCAGTCCACCTGCCAGCTACATGTTTTTCAAATGCTTGAAACTAACAAAGCATAACAAAAATATATACATACAAGCAATCCAATAATGTACATTAAAAAAAAATACAATAATCCCAGGTAGAGTAGTCACTCTACCTGGGATAATTGTATTTTTTTTGTCATAAACAGGCTCTTTAAACAATATATTGTATTATAAAAACAATAGAAATAATAACATACATACACACATAGACGCACGCCTGTTTCCCGGAGGGGTAGGCAGAGACTACGGAACGCAATTTGCAACGATCCTGACATATCTCTCTTGCTTCATTAACTCCCATCAGACTCCTCATGCATGCTCTTCTGATCAGGGTACTCCTCAGCTGTCCTGTTTTTAGGATGTCTCCAATCTGGTCAGAGAACGTCCGCCTAGGTCTTCCCCTTGTCGTGGTGGGGGGGCTCAGTGACCGTGGATTGGTTACCCGCGGTGAAGCTAAGAGGGATCCAGGAGGGGACGCTCCGCGTGGGCTTGACGGGGCCTGCGCAGGATGCCTCCAACGGTGCGGATGCGGGGGACAGTTCTGTCTGTCCCTCGCAGTCAGGCTTGGTCGCGGGAGGAGAGGCGTGTCGGTGTTGCGTTGCCGCGCGCCCTATCTCCCTCGACCAAATGGGGGCGCACCATTCGATGCGTCGCGGTGGGGCCGCAGAGGAAGAGGAGATGCGGTGTTGCGTTGCCGTCCTCCCTATCCTCTGCGGCCGCTTGGTATTTTGGCGGCGGAGCCCAACACCCTCATCCGCCGCCAAGGGGGTTTTGTTCAGGGCCCGCCGGACCATCTGGCGGGCCAATACCCGTCAGGGTGTTGCGACGTATGCTTGGGCGAAGCCCGACCCTCGTACACACGGGTACGTGAGGCACACGGGTTAGTTTTTAGTCAGTAAGAGTCTGACAGTCCCCTTCGCCCATCCCCCAGGGCGGAGGGACTCCATGAGGATTTTCCAACCCGACACCAACAAAAATAAAAAAAGTTCTTCCCTTTCGTCCTGTCCCGTCCACACTTGCCTTATATATCTGTTTGGTCAGTCTTTCGTCAGCCATCCTCTCCACGTACCCAAACCATCTTAGCATACCTTTCTTGATGCTTGTCACTACATCTTCTTTTACACCGCAACACTCTCTTATCACACAATTCTTTACTCTGTCAATCAGAGAGACACCACACATACTTCTCAGTGCTCTCATTTCTACAGCATTTATTCTAATTTCATGACTCTTCTGCCATACCCAACTATCACTACCATACATAAGAGTAGGTACTAACACCCCTCTATGCACAGCCACAGTAACGCATTCCTCCTTTTCAAAAACCATAACTTTCGTTTTACTTATATTCACTTTCATTCCTTTCCTCTCTAACGCACCATGCATGATTGTTACCATCTCCTGCTACTCCTCCGCTGAAGACGCAACTAAAACCTGATCATCAGCATAAAGGAGGCATTTGACAAGTAACTCATTCATCCTTAATCCACAATCACTATTTTTCTAGTCTTGCAAACAACTGTCCATGAAGAGGTTGAACAGCCATGGCGACGCTACACATCCCTGTCTAACACCTGTGTTGATGGTAAACCAGTCAGTGTATGCCCCGTTTATCCTCACACAAGCTCTAGAATCCTCATAAAGGGATTTCAGAGCTCAAATGAGGCTGCTGTTCACCCTGTACATCGACAGTACCGACCACATTTCATTCCATACCACTTTATCGTAAGCCTTTTCCAAATCCACGAATGCACAGTAGACGTTTCGATCTTTGGCCAAAAATTTCTGGGCTATGCATCGCAAGGAAAAGACTTGATCCGTACACCCCATACCCTTTCGGAACCCCGCTTGTACATCCCATATTTTCGTGTCGGTTACTTTCACAACTCTTACAATCAGTACCTTCGCATACACTTTGCCAACAATGCTGAGAAGGCCAATGCCTCTATAGTTTTTGCAGTCTTGTTGCGAACCTTTTCCTTTATAAAGAGGCACAACTACTGCTGTGGCCCAATCATCAGGTACTCGGCCGGTGCTCCAGCACAAGTTGAATAAACGCTGCAGCTGATTAACTATGATGCCCTGTCCAGCCTTTACCATTTCGACTGTAATCCTGTCATACCCTGCAGCCTTACCTAATTTCATACTGGCTAGTGCCTTCAAAATCTCATCCACGCCAATATCACTTTCATCATTGCTATCGTTGCCATTCATTTCACATGTTGATGTCTCTGTCGTCGTTTTTTCAAATAATCCTTCAAAATACTCTTTCCATCTCTTCAGCACACACGATTCACCATTCAGTATCTTTCCATTCTTGTCTCTGATTGCTGTGTATTCTGAGGATTGAGTTTTTTCTCGAACTGCACGAACGGACTTCCAGAAAAACTTAATGTTTCTCCGAAAGTCGTCAGATAATCTACTATCAAACTCATCTTTCTTTTCCTCTTTTTTCCTTTTATTCATTTCTTTCACTATTCTTTTAGACCTAACAAACTCTTTTCTTGCTTCATCTATGTCATCACTCGTTGCCTTTCCCATTATTTCATTTGCTCTGGCAGCCAACCAATTTAACCACGTTTTCTTCTTCTCTGATACTGCTGATTGTACATCCTTGTCCCACCATGTATTCTTAAATTTTCGTAGTTTCCTTCTCTTGATCACACCACATACTTCTGACGCTACACATACTACCTCTTTTTTAAAGCAATGCCATATTTCTTCCATAATAATCATTTATGCCATCGAACCTCTCAAATCTTGCTATCAATTTTCGTTTATACTCATCTTTCACAGCTTTCTCTTGCAGATTTTCTACTTTTCATTCTTTCCAAGACCCTCTCTTGATTATTTTCTCGGTGTCACCATCCTCTAAAGAGCCCACTTATCCGGCTTAACACCAAAAAGTGGTCTGTATGGATGCCGATAAACTCTCCTATCCAACACATTCTTTCTCAATCGTTCATCTACTATTACAAAATCAATCATACTTCTTCTAACATTTTTCGCCTCACGTGTATACAAATGTATCCTTTTGTGATCAAAAATGGTGTTTGTCACACAAAGGCTCCACTCCAAACAAACCTCAAGCAGTTCTTTTCCATTTTTGTTCTCACTCTTATTACCGAATCCACCTAAAACCCTTTCAAATCCATCATGCTTTACTCCCACCCGTCCATTGAAATCACCTAACAAAATCAATCTTTCGTTATCTTTACAGGTCCTCAGAATCTCTCTTAAACTCTCCCAAAACTCCTGCCTTTCGTCTTTTTCTTGTTGTGACATACCCGTTACTATATTGACCGGGGCGTAATCCCCTACAATAAGATGACGAGTAAGTCCTACTTTCATTCTCATCCATAGTAGCCTTGCATTTATACATTCAAACTCTTTTACGCAGTCATTCATTCGCGCAGGCAGTATTAAACCAACTCCTTTGCAGGCTCTGGTGGTACTATCTATTCTGGACCAATACGCCGTGTAGCTGCCAAGCTTGGTAGTGTCACATCCTTTCTTTTTCGTTTCATTCACACACAGAACATCAATCCTTCTATCATCCATCATCTGGCATACTTCATCCAATTTTCCGCCCATTCCACCGCCAACATTCAATGTTGCAAATCGGCTTTCCGTAGGCCGCTTTTCACCCTCGCGGGAAACAAGACGTAACGGGTTGCGAACCGCGTCGCCGCCATTTGAAGAATTATTAATGTCTGTCCTCATAGCGTTCCCACGAGTAATAGGGATTTAAAATGTCCATCCCCGCAGAGCCCTGTACGGGGGTAAGATGGAATCCTAGCTGTGCCCTGTGACCACTAACACAGGCGCCCTTCGTTTGAGACCAGCTTGCCCTCTAGCCACGAATCCCTCGGCACGGGTCGGTTTACATTTAGTTGTTACAAAATACATGTTAAGCTCTCTGTTTACTACCATTTCTGGTGTGCAAATTTCACAGGAAATAAAATACTCAATTAAAATAATTATGAATAATTTCAAATTTCACATCAATAACATTATACATTTTAGTTTTAACAAAATTAACATTACCAAATCAATAATTTAAATTCATTTGCAAGTCAACGTTTAACAATTAATTACATCGTCATTATACGTGATTACATTGGTCATATACGATTGTAATAGATTACGAATAATTTTTTTTTTACGACACAGTGTCAGTCAAAAAATCGTTCACAGAATAATATGTATTTTCTAATAAATATGCTTTAAATGTCCGCTTAAATAAATTGATGTCATTTATAATTCTAATGTCATTCGGGATTTTATTAAATACTTTCGGAGCCATACTTAAAACATTCTTATTATATAATGCTGTTTTGTGAGGTTGTACATGTATTTTATTGCACTGTCTCTTACTCTTAAAAGTTTCGAACATTGAGGGGTGCGATTTAATAAAAATAGCCATCTCGTAAATATACAGTGATGGTAGGGTTAAGATATTTAACTCTTTAAAATATGGCCTGCAGGTTTCTGGGAGTCGTAATTTACAGACAGCTCTGACACATTTCTTTTGTGCCTTAAAGATTTCTTCCCTATTAACAGAGTTCCCCCAAAAAATAATGCCATATCTTAATGCTGCTGAAACATAAGCCTTATAAGCAATTAGGACAGCTTTTTTACTAACAACTTTTGCTAACATGAATAATGCATAAGAAAATGTATTTAATTTCTTACACAGCTGATCAACATGTGTTTTCCATGACATATCGTCATCAATCCATAAACCGAGGAATTTCTGAGTATTACACTTAGTAATTTGCTGACCATCATAATTTACATTTAAATGTAGTGTTTTAGTTCTTTGTTTGTATTGAACTAGATTCGTTTTTCCTAAATTTATTTTGAGATTGTTACTTTTTAACCATTCTATAACACATTTAATTGATTCATTGATGTCTTTTTCGTATGTAATATCGTCACTATTTGCTAACTTTGAAAATATCAGAGTGCAGTCATCGGCAAAGAGCACCATCGGGGTGGTGACTACTTTTGGCAGATCATTGATGTATATCAAGAACAGCAGTGGGCCCAGCACACTGCCTTGAGGTACACCATATCGTACATACCTGGAATCGGAACTATAAACTACTTCAGTTTTTGATTTAGGACATACACTAGTTAACTGTGTTATCTGTTTTCTGGAACTCAAATATGATTTTATTAATTCTAAGGAATTGTTCCTTATGCCATAGGCATTAAGTTTTGAATATAAAATGCTATGATCGACATGATCGAATGCCTTGGTCATGTCCATGTATAAGGCAGATACGGGTACTTTGCTATCAACGTTGGTAATAATTTTTTCGATCAGATTATAGATAGCAATATCGATAGACTTATTCATTCTAAAACCGTTTTGTTCTATGGCAAACATACTCTTCCTTTCAAAATAGTTATATAAACACCTATGTATATACTTTTCAACTATTTTCGAAAATACAGGAATAAGTGCTACAGGTCTATAACAATTCATGTCATCCTTTTCGCCTTTTTTAAATAGTGGTTTTATAACCGAAGTTTTTAGACAACTTGGAAAAATACCATGTTCTATACACAGGTTTATGGTGTGGGTTAATATGGGAGAAATAATATTAGAAACTTCTTTAACAACAATTGTACTTATACCATCGTAACCCGTACTTTTCGTGTTTTTTAGTGTAGCTATAATACTTTTTATGTCATAGGGAGTAGCTGGTGCTAAAAAAATTGAATTTGGATGACTAAATCGCAATAAGTGTCCCACATTATTATTAATATTAATTGGTTGCACTTGATCAGTATAAAAATTGTTAAAAGCCTGCGCAATATCTTTTGGATTTGTTATTTCTATTTGATTCACCTTTATTTTAGTTATATTCTCTTTCGGTTGATTAATTTTACCCTTATTTATTATGTTCCAAGTGGCCTTAGATTTATTTGCAGCTGTTCTTATATAAAAATCATTTTGTGATCTCTGAGTTAGTTTTAATACATTTTTTAAACGCCACGTGTGATTTTTGAGCTTTTTTTTATTCGATAAATTGGAATGTAATCGATATTGCCAAAGTAACTCTCATTTACGTTTACAACACTTTTTAATGCCTTTTGTGAGCCAAGCTGGTTTCTTAATACTAGATATTTTTATTTTTACTACAGGAAAACACAATTTGTAAAAAAGCAAAAACGTATCATAGAAATGACAAAACGCTAGCTCAGGATCTTCTGTGTTCATAGTTTCACTGAAGCTCAGACTTTGGAGACATGACTTGAATTTAGTTATATTATCTGTATTGTAATTTCTTCTCTTAATAAACCAGTGATCTAACAGATTTTTTTTCTTACTTGGACAGACTAATAACTGAGCCGTATGGTCTGAGAGTGCCCAATCCAGACTGGCGGAACTTGCGTTTTCTATATTGTGAAAAACATTGTCTATGCACGTACCACTATCCAATCTTGTTGCTTTTCGTATTTCCACTTTTAAATTATAACTAAGAAGCAAGTTTTCTAGTTGAATAGACCTCTGGGTTTCCCTCAACATATTTATGTTAAAATCACCAGTGATTATCAATTTGTTATTAATTTTTTCGCAAACATGAAACATAATTTATTTAGGATTGTAAAAAACAAATTAATGGCTTCATTATTTTCATTGGGAACTCTATATAAGCAAATTATAATTATCTTAGAATCTAAAAGTTGTATGCCGCAACATTCTACTATATTTGAAACACTACACTTTGATACATCATGTAGAACTTTAAATGATAAATTGTTTTTAATTATGATGCATGACCCTCCATTTCTATTATCCCTACTGAAGTAAGAAGCTAATGTATAATTTGGTATATAAAATAGGTCTTCGTCACCTCTTTTCATGTTATGTTCTGTAATAGCTATAACATCTATATTTTGCCTACCGTTATACAGGTCGAATAAGTGGGTCAATAACGAATCAGTTTTACTAAGCAAGCCATTTATGTTTTGGTGGAGTATCGTTATCTTATTATTCCCGAAAAAACTTGTCTAAATTATTTTTATTTATTTGTGTATAGTCCAATTGATTGTGTGATATAGCTCCAGACATATTGATGTTTTTGATTGGTGTCGGAGTGCCTTCCTCATAGTGAAAGTTCGAAAAGTCATTCATAATTCTGTCCATAATCTTCCTATATATATTTTTAATTCCATAATGATTGATTGTGCCTGTTTTATTCGAAAACATATTAAACTGTAAATGATAATTTGTGTCAAAATTATACGCATAGTTATTTTGAAGTATATCTAGGTAAAGCAAGTTATTAAACAGTTCAACTTTGTAATTATAGATCGATGCTCCAAGTACATATGTGGGCGCACAAATGATAATATTTGTGTGTGTTACATCTCGTAGACAATCCTTTATACTACTTATTAAATCAGAATAATTATCTGTATACTTAATATCCTTGTCGCCAATCATTACAATGCAATAATCATTAATATCAAAATTTAAAATTTTGCTTTTTATATTGCTCAATAAGTGCTTGTGATCGCAGTTTTGCATAAAGTAATGGCAGTAGTTAAAACAGTCTCCAAAAATTTCATCAATGTCTCTCAGTTTGCCTTTTACATTTTGGTTTGATAAAATACATAGCTTTCTTTTTTTATTATTTAATTTACTTCTGCTTAAGTTTGTTTGATTTTCTTTGCTATTTCCACCATCTTGCACTGAATATATATTATTTACCTTCATATTTTGATCTGTTTTCTCATTTGTAATTATTGATTCATTGCGTAGTGGAATAAAAGTGTTTTGATTTCCAGTAGTGTGTGTATTTAAAGATTTCCTTTTATTTATTGAAGTCTTTTAGGTGTATAATTGCAAATTTTCTTTCAATTTTTGATAGTTCTTTCATTACTATTTATAATTTCCTTTAACGAGCTATTTTCGGTCAGAAGATTAACGATTTCGTTTTCTGCTGAGTCTAATTTCATCAGATCACTGCCTTGTCCGCACCACAGCCCCCGTTGCGAAACCAGATCGCTCCAATGCGACTGGCTCCCGCAGAGTCTAGCAATATAAGTCAGCAGATTGGGATGAACTGCGGGAATTCTTCGCGTCCTTCCCATGGAAGCGGCACTGTTTCTCCTCTGATGACCCCGACTCTTGTGCTGACTGTGTCACAGAAGTGGTACTCCTTGGGATGGAATTATTCATCCCAAACGTCCACATACCTGTTGGCGGGCGCAGCCGCCCGTGGTTTAATAAAACCTGTAGGGAGGCTGCGCAGCAAAAGCAGTCAGCATATATGGCCTGGAACGAGGCCAGGAAGAGTCGAAGTCCTTGGGTCGAGGAGAAGAAACGCTTATTCAACGCCGCTTCTAGATCCAGCAAGAAGGCTATTGCTGACGCCAAGGCAGAACACGTTGCCAGAATTGGTGAGCGGCTTGGAAGATATCCCTCAGGGAGTCGTGCTTTCTGGTCACTCGCCAAAGCTGCGCAAGGCAACTTCTGTCAGATCAGTCTCCCGCCACTGCGTAAATTTAATGACAGTCTGGCCCATAGCGCAAAAGACAAGGCTGACGTCTTGGTCCAACTATTTGCCTCGAACTCGACCTTGGATGACAAGGGAGCCACACCACCGTCCATCCCCTGGTGTGGGAGCTCCCTGCCTGAAATCCGCATTACACAACGTGCGGTCAGGCGGCAGCTCAAACTTCTGGACATCCACAAGTCGAGTGGGCCTGACGGCATCCCAGCAGTGGTGCTGAAGACGTGCGACCCTGAGTTGACCCCCGTATTAACGCGCTTATATCGTCTTTCCTATAATGCTTACAGGGTTCCATCTTCGTGGAAGATAGCCCATGTTCACCCTATTCCTAAAAAGGGTGACAGATCGGACCCGTCAAACTACAGGCCAATAGCGGTAACGTCCTTACTCTCCAAGGTAATGGAGCGAGTCATCAACAACAAAATCCTCCAGTACCTAGAGGATCGCCAGCTGATCAGCGACCGCCAGTACGGTTTCCGGCATGGTCGTTCGGCTGGCGACCTTCTAGTGTACCTTACACACCGCTGGGCAGAAGCCTTGGAGAGTGGGGGTGAAGCTCTAGCCGTTAGCCTTGACATTGCCAAAGCGTATGACCGGGTCTGGCACAGGGCACTTCTATCGAAGTTACCATCTTATGGAATCCCCGAGGGACTCTGCAAATGGATTGCCAGCTTTCTGGCTGATCGGAGCATTAAAGTCGTCGCAGACGGCAGCTGCTCCGAAATGAAGTCGATCAACGCTGGCGTCCCACAAGGCTCGGTGCTCTCCCCAACGCTGTTCATCTTGCATATCAATGACTTGTTGTCAATTGAGAACATGCATTGCTATGCAGATGACAGTACGGGTGATGCGCAGTACACCAGCCACCAGAATGTCCCTCGGAGCCAGGTACAGGAAAGACGATTGCAACTTGTGTCTGAAGTCGAGGACTCTCTAGGGCGCGCCTCCAAATGGGGTGAAAAGAACCTTGTTCAATTTAACCCCACTAAGACACAAGTATGCGCGTTCACTGCGAAGAAGGACTCTTTCGTTATAGCGCCTCGGTTTCAAGGAGTACCCCTGCATATTGCCGAGAATATTGGGATCCTCTTCGTCGAAATATCGAACAAAGTCCAATTTGGGAGTCATTTGGAGGATAACGCCAAATTGGCAAGCAAGAAGCTGGGAGTGCTGAACCGGGCTAAGTGGTACTTCACACCAAGCCAACGGCTTATGCTTTATAAATCGCAAGTCCGGCCACATGTGGAGTACTGCTCACATCTCTGGGCTGGAGCGCCAAAATATCAGCTTGATCCACTTGTCTCCCTACAGAGACGAGCTGTTCGAATCGTCGATGATCCCGATCTCACGGCTAGACTAGAGTCGCTGGAGCAGCGGAGAGACTTTGGTTCTCTCTGCGTATTTTACCGACTCTTTCACGGGGAGTGCTCCGAAGAATTGTTTAATTTGGTACCAGGGTCACCCTTCTACCAACGTACCACTCGCCGACGCAGTAGAGTTCACCCGTACTACCTGGAAGCGTTCTCATCTAGTACGGTGCGCTTCCAGCGATCTTTTCTACCACGTACGTGTAGGCTCTGGAATGAACTACCTGCTGCGGTGTATCCCGAGCACTATGACTTGTCCTTCTTCAAACGAGGTTTAAAGAGAGCATTACTTTCACGGTAGGCAGCGGCTTTGCTGTGTATACCCTGACATTAGCGAAGTCCATGAGCAGCGGTTACCGTTTACCATCAGATGGGCCGTTCGCTCGTCGGCCACTAGCAGCAATAAAAAAAAAAAATATATCTCTTGTGCGTGTGCTTTGTATAGGTATGATTAAGAATAACATGTAATTTAGTATAGTAAATAATAACGGTACGCGTAAATAGTAGAATGGCAGCACCCTAGCAAAACAAATATATCTACATAAATAGTATATAAGACAGGTGTTTCCAACAGCAATAACGAGATGTGCAATGCCTGATACAATAACAAATAGACTAAAACTAAGGCTACTGATTGTTTTCTGCTTCAGGCCCCGTTCCAGCGGTGTGTCCAGCAGTAGACGTATCTAGGCTAACATGATGATGACTATGTGATTGAAAATATTATTACAGTCTGATAAACGCAAGTATAATATATTAAATAGCCACTATGGAAATAGTACCTCAAAATATATAAAATAATAGCTATAATATTAATTACTTAGTAATATTAGAAAAATAATCAAGGCTGTGCATATAATTTTTTACTATTATTGCTGTATATGTTGATGATAAGTGATATATATATGTGTGTGTGTGTGTGTGTGTGTGTGTGTGTGTGTGTGTGTGTGTGTTGATGATAAGGAAATTTATTTAGTTAAAACTTTTTAATTTAATTGATTAAATTTTGTTTTATTTCATTATCCAGTTTTTTGATATGTGATGCTTTGCTATAAAGACGTTAGTAACAATTGAAGTAAGAAATACCTAGTTTTAGCTTAGTAAGCAAGCATATATTTTTGGCTAAAACTTAGCTTAAAAGAGTCATAGGTGCTTTAACCTCTTCTTACGTAAGGTAATAATGTATAAATATTAAGAAAGGTCTTAGCTACAAAACAGTTAATGGATTTAGCGCGTTTATATTTAGGCATTTTAGGCAAAATTTTTCAAATTTATCAAAATTAGAAACCTCATAAATTTAAAGAAAATGCTTAATTAAAAGATCTCTAAGTGTAGGTTAAAGAGGTTTTATAGCCAAGCATCACATATAAAAAAAACAGGATAATTTAATAAAACGCAGTATGAAAATTGAATCAAATAAATTAAAAAGTTTTAATTAAATAAATTTCCTTATCATCAACATATATATTTTACTTATCATCAACATATACAGCAATTTGTAAAATTTATATGCACAGTCTTGATTATTTTTCTAATCTTAATAAGCAATGAATAGCTATAAAAGTACATTTTATGGCCCTATTTCCATAGTGGCTATTTAATATATTATATTTGTGTATAATAGACAGTAATAATATTTTCAATCACATAATCATCATCATGTCAGCCTAGAGACGTCCACTGCTGGACATTAGTCTCCCCCAAGGTTCTCCACACAGACTCGATTTCGAGCCGCCCGCATCCAACCGCTTCCCGCAATCTTATACAGATCGCCGGCCCACCTTGTGGAAAGCCTACTCCAGCTGCGTCGTCCGGTGCGTGGTCGCCACTCCAGTACCCTCCTGCCCCAACAGCCATCGGTTCCTCGAGCTATGTGCCCTGCCCATTGCTACTTTAGCCTGGCTATTCGGAGAGCTATGTCGGTGACTTTGGTTCTCCTGCGGATCTCCTCATTTCTTTTTCGATCTCGCAAGGAAACACCGAGCATAGCTTTTTCCATTGCCGTCTGAGTAACCCGGATCTTCCCGATAAGGTCCAAAGTAAGTGATCACGTATCGGCTCCATAGATCATCACTTGGAACATACACTGGTCAAGGACTTTCGTCTTGAGACACTGCGGGATATCAGACGTGAAGATATGCCTTGACTTCCCGAACGCCTCCCAACCGTATTAGATTCGACGAATGACCTCTTTCTCGAAGTTGGACCTACCCAATTGGATCATTTTCCCAGTTATATACGTACTTGTCGACAACTTCGAGTGTAGAGTTCCCAACCTGAATAGGAGCAGGACGACATGGAAGTCAGACGTGATTTTCGTCATGTCCATGTTTATCTTAAGACCTACTTGTTGGGAGACTCTACGGAGGCCATCGAGCATTGTGCTGAGGTCTTCCATGGTCTGAGCCATGACCACGATATAATCAGCAAATAGAAGGTGTAAGTAGTTGCCGCTTATTTGATGCCGAGTCCTTCACAGTCCAGAACCTTGAAAACGTCTTCCAGCGCAGCGGTGAACGTTTCGGAGATATAACATCTCCCTACCTCACCCCTCGCTATAGTTGAATAGGTTTTAAACTCTGGTCCTGGAGGCGGACTAACATGGTGGCGTTTTTGAACAAACACTTCAGCACTTCGATAGTCGTCGATGGCACAGTTGGCGAGACTGCAGTACTGCCCAGGTTTCGATCGAATTGAAGGCTTGCTCATAGTCCAAAAACGCCAAGTATAGAGGCTGGTTATACTCCTCAGACTTAACCTGCCGCAGCGTATGTATGTGCTCTATAATACTAGCCTTTACCGAAACCCACTTGTTCGGGAGGCTGGAAGTCGTCTAGCTTGGTCTCGAGATGATTTGTGACGACCCCTGAAAACAACTTATAGACGTGAATTAGGAGTGAGATGGGTATGTAGTTCTTCAAAAGGGTTTTATCGCCTTTCTTGACGAAAAACACCACCACACTGTGACATGCCTGTGGCGTTTTGCCCTCGACTATGACAGAATTTAATAACTTTCGAAGTTTTTCCACGGCAGGTGCGCCGACAGCTCTCAAAAGCCCTGACGTAATTCTGTCATCACTAGTTGGTTTTGAGTTGATTTAGGGCCACTCTTATCCCGTGCATGCTGACAGGATGTCATGTCCGGGATATCTTCGGTATAGTGTCGGGTCAATCCAGCTCTAGGGTCAGTGACTGGGGTAGTAACAGGTGGTCGTGTAGTCGTGTATAGCTGTCCAATTCGATCACTTCCAGGAGCCTCAGCTCCTCCGGCTCAGCTTAATAAACAGATCTCTAAGTCTCTGATTCGCGATCTCCGTCAATACAACACTAAGTATGTTCAGGAAGCAATCGAGCAGATTTCGGTTCCTAAGTGTTCAAAAGAGATCTGTCTATCGGGCAGGTCAGCTGACAAGGCTGAAAACGAATGTTGACAGAATTATCTCGTCCAGACTGAGGTCTAGACGAGATAATTCTGTCACCATTCGTCTTGAACACACTTAATGTTGTATTGGTGGAGGTCGTGGCTCAGAGACTTAGAGATCTGTTTATTAAGCCGCCGATACTTTGGCATAACGTGGTAGGCATGCAGAAGCATCTTACGCCTTTCCTGTATAGGCTCGAGGATCGTACCAGAGATTTTATGGGCTCTTTTAATCGTCATGGGCTTTAAGAACTTTATGCCTGTTGTATGGACAGCATTCACTAACCTGTCACTAAAGTCGTCCACATCTACGCATTCTCCCAGGCATTTGAAGCGGTTTTGCAGCTCAAGCTGAAAGCTCTCGGGGTTTAAGATTTGAACTGGCGCTGGTAGGAGCGTAGACTTCATCAATCTTGACCGTTCGAGGCTGGGACTAATATTCAATGTGCCTCGTACCATTCAGTGATCGCGGCCCGCTTTATGCGAACTGACCACAGAGACACCATTAAATATAAACCTCTTCATTGACTATGAAATCGATCTCATTTTTGGTGGCACTATCTTGACTTATCCAGGTCCATTTGCGGCATTCTAGCTTTTTGAAAAAGGAATTCATCATGAAGAGTCCTTCCTTCTCCATGAAGCTAACCAGCAAGTGGCCCCGCGAGTTCCGGTGTCCATATCCAAATTGCTCCACCCTCAGCTCATCAGCGCTCGTTTGCCTAGTTTCGCGTTAAATCTCCCATGACAACGGTATAATGGGTTTTGAAGCATTAAATTACTGTAAAGCCCGAGATATGTCCTCATACATAGCTTCTACATCCTCATCGGAGTGTGATGAATGAAATGAAATATTGCGACAAATCTCTGCCGAAGGTTTATCGCACCCCTTGCCTCGCCGTTACCATGGCCGCTATCTGAGTCAGGAATAGCGGGGCCTCCGGGGAATAGAGGCTGTTTTTTAAATGTGTGGCTCATTTATGGGAGATTTTACTTTGATTGCCACGCTTGGCAGACGGATTGGCGATCGT
The DNA here is from genome assembly GCA_944739405.2 of Euclidia mi. Taxonomy (NCBI): domain Eukaryota; kingdom Metazoa; phylum Arthropoda; class Insecta; order Lepidoptera; family Erebidae; genus Euclidia; species Euclidia mi. Next base: position 82,532,015 of record OX123183.2, read on the forward strand.
AGTGGCGGAAGTCTTTGATATTTAATACTGCTGCCTATATAGTACCTTGCCTTTTTCTTTCGCCTTACTTTGGGTGGTTTGACCGCCAACTTCCGGTTGACTGACTGCAATGGTGGATCCGAGGCTACTCTCATCAAGTTTCTGCCCGTCAAAGGTAGTCACTCCACCTAGATAGTCTGAGGGATAATAGCAAACCAACAAGGCAGTGATAATAATTTTATAAATATGACTAATTCGTTGGTCTGCTATTTTTCCATCAAACTCGGTGGAGATATTAAGGAAGATAATGTTAATAAATTATTATACAAAAAAAAAATCGAATTTTACCTCTTAATGTTCCCCGACATATTTGAGCTTTTGCGGGAACACGATGCGAGGACGTACGCTTGCACGCTATAAGCTCTCCAAGTGGAATGGAAAACCTCTCTGCGCGCATATCCCATCCTCGCACGCATATGGCATCCTCGCACACTCCCGGAATTAATGAAGCGCGAGAAACGGATAACGTGTTTCTAGATAGGAAACGTGGGCTAGCCGTTATTAAGTTAAGAATTACTAATATTTTTTTGAACAAATTCCATGTTAGAAGTAAATAACGCTTTTTTTACGTATTGTTTTGAGCAAATCGCAATATTGATTACTTGGCAAAAATACCGTTATGGTCGTTGAACCAGAATTAAGATAAGGTTTTCATCATAAATAGTTTATAGCATTGTTTTTATTCCTGTTTTATCAAAATTGATCCTTAACTATTAACAAGTTATAGGCTCTTAGTGTATTTGTAGTCAAGAATATTAAATTAACGTAGTTTAAGCTTGTAAAAAATGAAAAAAATAATAGGCGAATTTTGAAACTAAGGTACTTTAACGTGCATTAAGCTAAGAAGCGTGGTATAGTCACTTTTTAGTCAAGCACTTGTTGCATATTTTGTCATTTAACTCTCTATAACCGTAAGTGATAGAGATATGGTTCTTAGACAGAAAGATAGAGAATTTAAAACTGTATTACTTTGCATTTAAAACTCAAAATCGACCATTTGTGGGTTAACGGTGTTCTAGTTTAAGGACAGCAGTGTACATACATTTACATATGTCGTAGGCGGTTCGTATGATTCGGCTTTTGTCAAACGTCCTCGTCCGGTTTAATCACTCAGTTTTGTTATATCGAAAGCAAATTAATTAGACTGTTATTATTATTGGGCGAGTGATAATTAACAATTTAATACGCACATAACTCCGATAACCTAGTGGTCCGCCATGGATTCGAACCATCGGGTACGCACACCCTCTGATAAACAAACTCACGGGTACATTAGAAAAGTAAACGAGTGTAGCAGCGGGCTATACAATATAAATGTCAATAAACAAAATAAACTCTTTTTAGAAGAACATTTTTTGAAAACGATCATCTCTAACAAATTTATTTAAAAAAATATATCATGTAAAATAAATTACTGTGAGCAAGACCATGTAAACCTATGTATATTAAAAACTAGTGGGTCGCATAAGACACCCAATAAAATATAAAATATTAAATTAGTGCACATGTCAACGAAATACACTAATGGCACAAAGTAAACACAGGACGCGTGTGCACGATTACCATGAACAACTTTATTATTAAAACACAATAACGTTGTAGACTAATTATTTTATTCATCAACCAATATAAAACAGGGTAAAATCTATATCGACCAGTGGAAACAGCTTAGAAACCGCGTAAAAATAGAGCTAGTTATTAGCAGTTGAATATTGTTCCTACCTTTATATTAAACTGCGGCTACCACATACAAATTATTGATATGAAAACAGTCCCACTGCTTTGCACTTCTTACCATTGGAAGAGTTATGCTATCGTCTACCACGCAGGCCATGTGCAGGTTTGCAGACTTCATACATTTTTCGAGAAAATTATGGAGAACACCAATGATGTTACAGAAGTAAAAAGAAGTAGATACGTTACAGGCGTACCAAAAGCAGGACGCTAAACATAAGCCAGTTGGCAAGTCTGACATATGTGTGTGTGTGAAGTCGCGAGCCGGCGTCAAAGTGAAATTGACACATCTTGTCAACCGAAAATAAAATAAAATGTGGAGTTATCGATGTGTGCGTTAGTGTACCGTTTCTACGGATTGATTACTACGTAGGTAACGTGTCTAACTCTTTCTTCCTCTTTCTTGTAATATCATTGGAGAACACTCAGACATTCAGTTTTCTCCACGTTTTCCTTCAAAATTAGTAATTTCAAGATGCACTAGCATCGAAAACAGTGTTGCGCGCCGTACGTTTAAACCAGTGACCTCCTGCATAGCAGTCTTTGTGTGGTCATCATAAAGTGATCGCTGGACATTGTTTTGCAAGAAAATGACAACATATACTTATTCTACAAGCATCAAACGTACAGAAGAATTATATAAATAAAATTAAAATAATAAGAACAAATCATCAAATTGATAGCAGTCTGTTCCTATTGAAAGTCCACTGCCCCCGTGACTCGATCATACCTAAGTTGTAAATATAAATTCCAATTCACATTAATATCTTTCTCTGGTAATAAAAACCGCGCAACAAATTATTATCCTTAGCAAATTGTGTAAGTTTCCTTTTTCAAGTTTCTGTTGGCTCCGGACAAAATTACTTCCCCGTCGCAACCCGCCATTTAAACGAAAGAATGATGAAAATTGACTTTAATAATTACATGAATTAAATTATGCCGTGCCCTGGTACACTGGTACATGAATTATATAAGATGTTAAAAACTTTTATATAAATTGAACGTCTCATTATAATATTTAAAAATGTCTTGTCACCGTTATTTCATGTCAGTGATTGTTCTCATTGTGAATTTAACTTTTTTGTTTAGATTTATGTGTTTACTTTTGTCTGTTAAAACCTTATTACTCTTTTTGTATCATATAGTTTATAGTTTTACAGTATCAGCCCATCCAAACAGAACTTGAAAAAAAGGACTTCAAAAAGCTCAATAAATTATTTTTGAATTGCCCACTTCCCATATTGCTCTCTATTTCTCAGTCCACTCTGTACTATTGACAGTCATCATCCTCCGCTGGAAGTATCAGTTCATACTAATAACAATCAAGAAAATATATTAAACCAAAACGAGTTTGGTACTTTAAATTATAAAAAAGCAGATTACGACGCAATTAACGCATACTTAGATAAAGTAGATTGGCGTGATAAACTCTCTGCTTGTGCTTATGTTGATGATATGGTTGCAGTATTTTACGCTTGCTTGCGAAAATGTATAGAACAGAATGTACCTAAATCAAAAAAGAGACAGTGGCAGTACCCTAAATGGTTTTCTCCAGAATTCTCAGAATGATTCGTGAGATAGACAATAAACGATCAAAGTATAAAAGAACGCGGAACCCTCGGGATCACTTTGAATTCCAAATACTTCGAGAGAGAGTGGACAAAAAAATAAGACAAGATTATAGTAGTTATGTTGCTTCCATTGAAAATCAAATTCTGACCAACCCAAAACTATTATGGTCCTTTATAAAAGATAACAAAAATAGAAAATCTGTTTATCCCTCAACCATGTTTTTAGAGAATAGTTCTGCGAATACTCACTTAGAAATATGCAATTTATTTGCTACACACTTTTTTTCTACTTTCCTGCAGTCATCAAACGATATACCGATTACACATTTTAAGTTCAAGTCTAGTCCTATCACAGCTACCAAGATACATTTTGCTGAAGAGACTGTCTTAAGAAAACTGAAATGTCTAAATGTTAATAAAAGTGCTGGGCCTGACGGAATTCCTCCTATTTTTATTAAAATGTGCTCACGCGGTCTCTCTACTCCCTTGACAAAAATATTTAACGAGTCACTAAAAACAGCAACGTTCCCTAGCTATTGGAAGGAAAGCAATGTCGTGCCTATTTATAAAAAAGGTGACAATAGCTCGATAAAAAATTATAGACCAGTACCGCTTTTGTGCATTTTTGCGAAGGTTTTTGAGTCCCTCATTCATCCTGCATTGTTCTGGCATGTAAAAGAGATGATATCTCCTCTTCAACACGGATTTGTACCTCAAAAGTCGACAAATACCAATCTCATGTGCTAAGTCAGCGATATATCACATGCTTTGGATGCTGGAGTTCAAATTGACGCAATATATACAGATTTTTCGAGCGCTTTCGACAAAGTTGATCATAATATGTCTATACTATAATAAAACTGTAGAGGTGAAAAAGTCTGTACATTAAAGATATTTTGATGAAAATTAGCTAAAAAATCTAGGAAAATGCTAAAAAGCAATATTTGATATTTTTTAGAATTTATGTCTGTCTGTCTTTCCCTATATTGCTAAAGATCTCTAAAATGGCTAAATTGATTTCAATAAAACTTACACTCATGTACAAAGGATACTCAAACGTATAAAATAGTATATGTTACATCACAATCGGTTGAGTGGTTTTCGGTGTACAGCTTGACCTCTCCTTTGTACGTAGTCCCAAACAAAACAGGGATCATCCAAAACTGGTTAAATATAATTATGGTGCCATCTATGATCATTATAAGTTTGTTAGTAAAAGTATAGTTAGTCTAAATAGATACCTTCAAAGTGTTTTATGGCTATTTACCCGATTTTAAAAAACGAGGCGATTCTTAATTTCGTCAGTATATTTTTATGTATTTTCGATAAATAAATTACTGGAACCGAGCATAATTATAGTTATCCTTCCGACTGATAGATGTCACTATTTTCAAATAATTTTCTAGCAAAATAAATGTTTCTTGCAAAAAAGGCAATAATTATGTGTCGGGTTTTTTCTGTTATTAAAAATATAATGGAGTATAAAATTCGGCAGTTTCATAAACAAAAAGTCTATCTGTCAAAATTTATTACAATCTCCAATTAATTTAAACGGTCAATCTCATTTATTTCAAATTATTATGTTTATATAATAGTTATATAATCATTTCATTTTATTTTATGGCGTTGAGCAAATGTCGTCATTTTCTGAATGGCGGTGTTAAGATTCTTCGAGGATAGATAAAGTTCTCGGATAATTTGCTTTCATCGTCGCGTCGTTGTCGTTGGATTACTTGAATGGTGTATTTGACGTTACTGTTGAGTTTATGATTGTTGAATTTATCGTGTTTCTTTGATTTCTTTCGTTCATTCGTGTTCTGTGCTTATACAGGTGTCTCATTATTCCCAATTTCCCACGACCCACTCCTCATGTCACGTACGTTAGAATTTTTGGGCGGGAGACTGAGGCCTGAATTCAGATACTTACCTCTTGAGTTACTCAACGGGGCTATCTTACTTTCGGCAGGGCTGGATATTCGTAGTCCTGTGTGTATTTTCTAAATAAATCGCAGGGACTGACACTTGAAACAGCTGGAATCGACATCCGAACATGTTGTTTTTCACATGATCAGTTATATGTGGCATGTTCACGAGTGAGCGGTAAAAATAATTTACATGTTCTATGTGAAGGTGGTAAAACAGTTAATGTTGTGTATAAATAAATTCTTTAAAGATATATATTAGGTATATAATATACATATAAAAGTTATAAATATTATATACTCTTGGCATAAATGTCATGCTAATTAAATTCCAACATTTACGCGAACGAAGTCGCGGGCACAGCTAGTTATTGTATAAAATGGAAAGTAGTTTTGGATTTTCAGAAGATATAATTTTATGGCTCAAGTCTTATCTAACAGATAGGTATCAGCGTGTTGTAAAGGATGGGTACTTTTCAAATCCATATTTGGCTTCATCAGGGGTACCCCAGGGTTCACATCTAGGGCCTTTATTGTTTTTGTTATTTATTGACGACATACTAAGACAGGTAAAACATTCAAAGTGCTTACTTTTTGCTGATGACCTAAAGCTATATAGAACTGTGAACTCGGATATGGACGCTCATCTGTTACAAGAGGATCTATCACGCATTAACAACTGGTTTCTCTCAAATATAATGACAATGAATGCTAATAAATTTACGAAGAAAATACTACCAGTTCATTCGATATTTAAGCTAGGCAATGTTATATTAAATGAAGTTAGTTCTATCAGGGACCTGGGGGTCATTATGGATATTATGGATATAAAATGAATTTTATTAGCCATATTTCCAGTGTAGCAAGTGACAGTCAAAAAATGCTCGATCTAATAAAACGCGTGGGCAGAAAATTTAGAAACGTCAACACTTTATAAACTCTTTACTTCGCGTTGGTCCGTAGCCGTCTTGAGTATTGCAATCAAGTATGGAACCCATCTTACCAGGTGCATATCGATCGCTTGGAGAGGGTGCAAAAATCTTTTACTCGGTACCTTGTGCATAAGCAAAATAATACCGATAAGGGCTGCATTCATTGGAGAGCAGAATATAATGAGAGACTCAAATATTTTAAAATGGATTCACTGCAGAAGAGACGATCTTATCTTGAATTGGTATTCCTACATAAGGTCATTACGGGAATGATTGGCGAACCATATCTTCTGTCTAATTTAGATTTTTACCTTCCTAAGGTTAATAGTAGGGTAACACGTAACAACACGTTCTTTTTACGTCGCAACAGAACAAATGTCGGGCAATTTTCGCCTTTACAAAGACTACAAAAAATTGTAACACACTACAAGAAACATTTTACTTGGACATTTTCCATAACACCCCATCGCAACTCAGGCGTTAAGTACTGCAACCACAAATGTGAGTCGATTTTGTTATTTTGGTGTACATGTTTATTAGTAAGATTTTTTTTTTCTAATTATTTTGTTTAGTAAATACTTGTTAATGGTAAATGTTGTCTCACACCTGTTATTAGCTCTTAGGCCAGATAGTTAAGATTTTATTAGAAGTTAAGTAATTGTATGTTTCATCTAAAAGCTGTTGGTGTGCCAATATAAATAAATAAATATTCTTGAAGTATGATCTGAGAGAGAATTTCCAAAAAGAGGCCCATAACTTGTTGGGACGCCTGTAAAACGTGATGAAGAACGACGTATTTGGACTGCCGCCAGAGCACAGCGGTCATTCCTTTTTCTTTGCCAACCATCGAAACTTTCCAATACTTTGATTACTACTGCAAACATAGTGTTCCAATATCGCGTTAAGATGGCTTTATTATGTTCGTTTTAATATTGTTAACATATTTTATATGTAATAAAATAAATGCTCTGTAGAATGAAAATTGCGTTTAAAATCTGTCTGTATATTTTTAAGTATAGTTTTTTATAAAACCTTTCCTACCAGCCATAAATTTTACTTGGATTAATAAACAGTCCGTATAATAATACGGACTGTTTATTAATGTTTAAGTTATTATCCGCGTTTTCGCAGTCACATTACGTCGTAAGAGAACAGACTCTTGTCTCAGAGGCTATGGCTTATTTATCGTCCGACTCCCATTTATGAGCTCGTTATTTCCCTATTCTTACGACATAAAAATTTCGTCCATAGGAATAACTTGGAGCTTTTATCTGCGTACGTACATTGATAAGGGAAAATAATGAGAAGACTTATACGGTTCGATTCCGATTAAGTTGTTGTTGTGGTCGAGTTAATAAAGTCAGATGTGCCATTCCGTTGCGAGATTGTTCTGAGACGAATATTTTTGGATACGTATCTGCCAGACTTGGCGTAGCTCATCGCATGTCGTAAACTTCGTCTTCTCTGTTTCCAATGTTTCCATTTACATATTTGGGGAAGTTTCACGGTCGACTTCATAGCCGACAGATGAAACCTCGGATAATTTTCATATGAAATGGATTTCTGGCATATCCATTCTCGTACACATATAACCAGACGTCGTCATAAATATATTGCAGGGAGAGGTATTCACGATAAATCAAGAAAATTTTGGTGTTCATAAAATCGTCCGTCATTACAATATTAAAATCTTTTCCTTCAGACACACAGAAATACTGAAACTATTATGGTCTTAAAGCTGGCGATAATTAAAATATAATTATCATATTTATTGCGTAGGTAGATGTATTATTTTAGGTAATCAAATTTCGATGGAACATTTGCAGCGAAGGAGAAAAACAGCCTATTTGGTTTGGTTGAGTCCGCTGACCTGTTTTCAGTGGGGCACTCGCGTGGTCTTATTATATTTTATGAAGCTCCCTTGCATGCCTGAGTGGATTTGTAATGTTCACCACTCGGCGACAATGTCGCTGGATCCTATTACCACCTTTCTACATTACCTTCTGCCGTTAGTATTTATGTTCATATGTACCGTGATTTGTGATACATATAAGGGAAACATATGTTCGGTGGACGTGCTAATGTTTTTGGATTGTTACAATTATTGCACCCTATATATCATCCCTTTGCTTTACCCTTACAATACCGTTTTTAGTTACTGAATATTTCAGCTAAACGTAAAGGGAAAAATATAAAAAGAAGCAACTTTCTCGCAAGTATACGATTTCTTCATTAGGTAATTTTAACTTTAGCTATCCTTAATCGCAACGAGCATCATACTGGTGATAATACTATCATACAAAATTGAATATCTCAATTCAATTCAAGGGCGAACCGTTGCAATGTTTACAATACCTCCACCTGAGTAAAGTCAACAACTGTCTTGTTTAAATATATCACTTTTCATAAAACACACATGCTATCAAATTTTCTCGGGGACTGCAATAGCTTAATAGTAGTTTCCGTCCTATGGTACTTACCTCTACTGAGTACATCTATTTGAGTGTAGCACTCTGTTTGCTTAATTAAAATGACTTTCCTTTAACGAAAATAATGTCATATAAATATTAGACCATGGGTTCTGCCTTTGTAGTCGTTTCGACTATGTAGTCTGGTCTCTATATATGTTTTAGTAGTACCAAATGAATAATACGTTATTTACGATGAATAAATGTGAGTAACATTCCTAAGTCGCGGTTTATTCTCATTCGAAATTATCTGGAACTAAAAATACAGAGTATAAACGGAATCTACATGACCAAACGTTTAAGACGTCCGTAGTTGAGTCTCGTGGTCTCTGCGATGATAATTATATGAGTTAGGATGGTGATCATCCCCCCCGTTGGATCTCCACCTTGTCATGGTGGGGGGGGCTCAGTAACCGTGGTTAGGTCACCCATGGTGAAGCTAAGCGAGATTCCAGGAGTGGACGCTCCGCGTGGGCTTGACGGAGGCCTGCGTCCAATGGTGCGGATGCGAGGGACAGTTCTGTCCCTCGCAGTCGGGCGCGGTCGCGGGAGGAGAGGCGTGTTGGTGTTGCGTTGCCGCGCGCCCTAGGCCGCCAAGGGGGTTTTGTTCGGGGCCCGCCTAACCATCTGGCGGGCCAATACCGTCGGAGGGTAGTGAGGAATGCTTCGGCTATACCCGACCCTCCGACACACGGGTACATGAACACGGGTTGGGTTTTAGTCAGTAAGAGTCTGACAGTCCCCTTCGCCCTTCCCCCCCAGGGCGGAGGGACTTCATGAGGATTTTCCAACCCGACACAAAAAAAATAGATGGTGATAATGATTTCAAATAATCATCTATGACTATGTTACTGTAAAAACTTAACCAGTACAAGTTAAGATTTACCATTTTATGTTTTAAGTCCAAAATTGCTATTTGATTATGTACATTAGTTTAGGTTTGTCAGAATTCTTATGACTGTAGTGCATAAAAATAATCAACAGACAGCGGGGCTTTATTAACTTATACTCTTTAATTACCCGCAGGATTGAACATTATGAAGATGTAAGTAAGTACGCAATACTGGCAAGCACCTCTGTGATTTCGATAATTACTAGGTGTTCTGTGACAAAGTCGACGGCGCCCTCCAGCCGCTTCGAGAGGCTCCTATTCCTGTCTTCAGAAACGATAGACAATTATATAACGTAACACACAAAATCAAGTTGAAAGTTCAGCATTTTATTATTCCAGGTTGGTAACCATTTAGGTTCACAATCATCATTTCAAACTGAGAATTTACCTTAGTTTGAAGTTTTACCTTAACATATCCGTGTACAATTAAACCAATCAAGCACGAGGTTTTAACAACATACGTGCATGTTTTACATGTTCACAGTTACTTATGCTAAAACTCAAAACACGTTATCAAATTACGTGTGAATATCGTAGATACGTTTACATCGGAACTTTACAAATTAAATTTTACATCCGTAACAGCTAAAGTAGGAGAGCACGCGTATGTAAATGATAGCTGGGAATATTGATTGTTGCGAGAAAGATATCCAGAATGGGGATAGAAACGATTCGGATTATGTATAACAAAAACTCGATTTAATAGCGGCTAATGCATCTGAGTATGGAGAAAGTTTGCGAGGAGCCATTCTCAGCGCAATCTCAAATTAAATCTCCGCCGTCGGGTCGGAGACGCGAACTGCCAGCCATCGTTATAAAATATGTATACAATAGTCTTTTTGGGACTTTTATTAGGTAATGTATAAACCACAAACCTCTTTAGAGTACACCAAGTGTTTCTAAACAAGATCCTTGTGCGTATCTGATTAAGTTCTTAACATCTAAGGCCTTAATAAAAAATAAAGATAAATAATACACTTAGGTACTTGACGTAGTCCAAGATTTAAAACTATTCAGAGACATTTTAATGAAGCTCATTTTCGTTTTAATTCGACATTTGTTCTTATAAATTTAAGACATAGAGGCATTACCATTTTGCATTAGTCTATGTGTACCTAATGAAATTGTTATACAGGAAAGTAGTAGACCTAAAGTTCTGACTATATAATTTTCTAGTATTTTTTTTATAAAAAGGCTTTATAGGTATTATATAATACAAACGACCGGTTAGCGCAGCAGGAGTGTAAACGACTGCCACGCCGAAGGTCGCGGGTTCGATTCCCGCTCAAGTCAAACATTAAAATTTGTGTGCGTGAACATGGATGTTTGTCTTGGTCTGGGTGTTTATATGTATAATCTGTATGTATTTACAAAAAGAAAGTATATATGTATTGACTGCCTCGTTGGTCTCGTGGCATAAATGTGCGCGTGGGATTGGGAGATCTCGGGGTCGATTCCCGGGTCGGGCAAAGTGTTATTGGGATTTTCCGTTAGGAAATTCTCAGTAGCAGCACGGAGTCTGGTAATGTGCCCGGTACGGCAATAGGCTCGCCCCCTATTTCGTGGGACCTAAAAATTCCTGGCGAAATGTGGGTGTAATATACACCTCTGCCTACCCCTTGGGGGATACAGGCGTGAGACTATAAAAAAAATAAAAAATAAAATGTGTTGAAATTAAACTACAGATTGTTTGATACTGAAACTGTAGTTTAATTTCAATGTGTAACATTCGCGTAACCCAAGAAGATACTAAGTATATATGTATGTTTATCCATTGTCTAGTACCCATATTAGGTACAAGGTCTGCTTAGTTTGAGACTAGATAGTATTGTGTGGTAGATTAAAATAAAAACATAATACAGTACATCCGACAGCGGTTCGTAGTATTCGGATGTTGTATATGATATGGCACTAACAACATCTCGGATACTGCTCGTAAAATATAGGATTGAACTTTATCTAATCTGTTTAAAGCTTGCATTAGTTGAAATTTTGCAGTGTTACCTATTACTATTACTTACTTCTTACGCTCTAAAACGTGCAAACACAGTAAGATAGAATTATTGGGACATTTCAGGAGCCAAAATTTATCTTAGTAATCTCTACGGCTTGTACCCATAGTATAAATATTGTTATAATCTACAAAAGACTTTCTAAATTGAAGCTAATGCCATCTATCTAGGAGAATGAGAACTAATTCCATATTCACATGTATTCGAAAAGTAAACCAGTAATTATGTATATTTGCCAGTAAATAAAAGGCATTCAAAGTATAAAAATACATTTATTTGTTAACAATAAAAACAGCAATTCCGTCTAATTGTTTAATACAAAGCACCAGAATTTGTTCATGTATAATATATATTTTAAAAGTACGTATGTATCAAGCTATAAGTATTCGAGGTATTTGTTCAACAATATCCAGGAGAAAAATTACTATCTTTAATACAATAATCGTATACTGGCAGTGTGTGTGAGAAACGAAGTACCTAAAAATCTGGGTATTTTTTCAATGAATTACTTTAATGTAATTTATACAAGTAAGTAATTACTCATTAGACAGGTATATCCAAAAAAAATATACGTTTGTCTTCGATACCGCTATTATTAAATTTATTTTGGTTCAACATGGCAACTGCTTAAAACAAGCATTACAAGATATCTTATAAAAATTAAATTAAATTGTTCGAATTTAAAAATGTCGTTGAAGAGTCATAATTATAATAAATTGCGATTACTAGTCACTATTACCTTAATTACTTACAAAACGAAATATATACAAAACATTGGTATCTATATGTTATATTCAGTACATTTGGAGAACTGTCTACAATTTAGTCACCTTCCTTGGCCCCACTAAAGTCTCTGTATTCCGAATGGTTCTATTAAAAAAGGGTTCCTGGCCTATCAGATAGTATTACGCTGCAATGGTCAACTTATACTTTATCGCTAAAATACGTACCTATGTTAAGAAATTTCTTACACAATAAACGTTAAGTGTTACATATTTTCTGCTGTTTTTAATTGTGTTTTGCAATTATGGTAATTATGTTAAAATTTCATAAAGTGTAATAGCACACGTGCTAAGGTGTTGTGCTTATACGTCTTCAAAAAATATTTTCGTTTAGTGGTAATATGAATGACACAAAACCAATATCTTGTGCAAATCAGCCTTTGCGAGAGACCAAAGTCCATACTAGGGAATCCCGACGAATCTTCATACTCCCCTCTCGACACTTTTGTCATTTATATTTTAGTTCTCCGCATTGACCCGCATTGGCCAACAAAACGCAAAAATATTTTGACTAAAAGCTACACTTTTCACCTCGGTAAATGTCTATCTAAATACACGAAAACTAAGAATATTTTTTACCCTACGTATTATTTTGTAACTAAGCAACATCTTAAAATGAACTTACTTATTTACCAGAAGCCAAAAGGAAACTAACGAGTCAATGTTCAAATTACCAGATACAAAAGGCTTTAGAGCCTCCTTGAAAAGATATTTCATAAAGGTTCAATAACCTTGCCTTACAAACAACAAAGTAACATTCTTTCATTTTTAAATCACCGAGTAGCTTCAGATTGGCGTTACTTTATTTAATTTATACAAAACAGATATTTCAAACGACAAAAAATACGGTTAGATCTAGAAGCAGTATCAAATACTTTCAAACTTTTGAGATTTACACACATACCTACTTATATTCAAGAACCTAAAGGTTTACAGAATTACTAAATGCGTTTTCGTTGATGATATAGTATCCATGCCGAAACGTTAAGACAAACAGACGTTTATTTTCAAATAATTACTCGCTTAAGACATGTTTCATAAAATTAAATAATAGTATGGAAGCAGTATAATTTCGTTTCTTAATTATAAAGGTAAAGAATTCCACCGCAGAATGAAACATATAATTTATATTAGTGTAGGTACGCGATATACTGTATGTATGTCTTGTGGTTCTAAGCTGTCTGGGAGGAGCCCAAAGGCTAAATGTTAACAGGCCGTCTGTTGAATGCTGGCTGTGTCGAGACGTCCGAATGTACTGAATAGATCACACAGCATTTATAAAGGGTACTACTTCTTTTTAAGATTATCGGGTATATAGTTGTCCTTGCCTGGGATTCCAGTCCCACCTGAGTCTCCTAGCCATGGGTACCTATAAAGAATATCAAAGTTAATTTATGTGCAAATGACGAACAATTAGAATTTGTTCACGGGTCCCCTTGCCTGTTACAAAACCGGCTTGTTCTGGCGCAATTTCTCTGGACAAATATGCCTTCAGTCGCTCGTTGATAACGTATAGCATAATTTTACTCGCGTGTGTTATTAGAGCAATGAGTCGAAAGTTGCCACATTTCTTAGTCGAACCCTTTTTATGGAGAGGAGTGAAAACTGTGTGAGCCCACTCTGAAGGCCATTTGCCCGTGAGCCATATCTTGTTGCAAATGGTGCAGAAAATATGAACGCCATGTTCTCCCATTGCTCGAATAGTTTCTATTGGAATTTCATCTTTCCCTATGGCTTTCCCATTCTTAAGGTGTTGGATGGCGGCTCTTACTTCTGACTCAAGAATATCTGGCTCCAGCATATCACTCGTAGGCTCCGTGGATGCAAAGTTATGCGACTGAGGATCTTCAAACAAGGACTGACAGTAGTTTCTCCAGACTCTCGAAATTTGGTCCAGTTCAGTGACTATCTGGCCATTGTGATCTTCAATAGCCCAGGTTTTAGACGGCAGTGTTCTTGTAATGAGACGGATCTTGTGGTATAAGTCTCTTGATTTGTACCTGTCTGCATGCGTCTCGACTTGTTTACAAATACTGCGTAGATAGTCATTATGATCTTTTCTGCATTTTAGTTGTATCTTTGCCGACATTTTATTTAGTTCTTTAATATCAGCTCCCGCTGCTTTCATCTTCTGGCGTTTTTCGACGAGTTTGAAGGTGTCATCAGTCATCCAATGTTGTTTCTTGTGGGTTTTAGTTGGTGGTGTTACTTCCGAGACTGCCGAGACAATGAGCGATTTAGCGCGGTTCCATAGTGCATCGGATGTTTCATTAGCCAGATCCACTTCTGACCATTGTGACCAGTTGCGTTTCACAATCGAGCTAAATCTCAAAGCATCTGTTACTTCGAGTTTCTTCGTTTTCTCGATGAATCGTGCTGCTGTTAGTTTGAGCTTTAGCTTCGAAATCAAAAGTTGGTTGTCAGATCCGCAAGAGGCCCCAGGTAGTGTATGGGCATTTTTTTATGGATGATCTCCATCGTGATCGTATCATGATGTAATCGATCTGGTTTCGAGATTTTCCATCAGGCGATATCCACGTGTACAGCCTTCGAGAGTGATGTTGGAAGAGGCTATTCGCAATTAGTAGATCATTTTCTGAGGCGAATTGTAATAAGCGTTCACCGCGTTCATTTCGCTTTCCGAGCCCAAATTTTCCGCTGCATTTGCTTAGCTGATCAGCGTTTTCTCCGATCTTAGCATTCAAGTCCCCTAGAATGACTAATATTTCTCTATTGGGTATTTTAGCTATTGTTGATTCTAATTCGGAGTAAAACTTTTCAATGCTCTCGTCGCTAGCGGTAGAGGTAGGGGCGTACACCTGAACGATGTTGAGGTTCATCGGTGATGCTTTTATCTTGATGCTGATAATTCGATCGCTTACCGGCTCATAACCCATTACGCAATTTGTCTGATCTATTGGTATTAGAATTCCCACACCGTTGCTTCTGTTGATGTCGAAGCCAGAAAAGTAAATGACGTGATGGTCTGTCAATAAATGTCCGCTGCCCTTCCAGTGTGTTTCACTTAGACCACAGATGTTCACACCAACACTATCCACTTCCCGTTCCAATATGGTAAGTTTCCCTGGATGATTTAAGCCGCGTACATTCCAAGTTCCTATCGTCTGGAGGCGTCGCAGTTTGATTGAATTTCCAGTAGTAGAGTTTCCATGGGAGGCCTGGTCTCCTACCTCGCCATGGCCGGTAGCCAACTTCACACTGCGCGTCCCGGACACAGCGCAGCGCCGGTCGCTAATCGGTTCGCAGGGCGATCGTCTCTCATTTCTTTGTGCTCTCATGTGACTTTCTTGGGAAAGTAGCCGCAGTGGTTTCCCCTTGCCTTCTGCGCCAATCATTTTAGAGATTATTTAGATCCCTAGACCGCTGTAGCCTCTTCCACCCGGTTGCCCGGTTGGGTGTATGGTTTTACCGCCATGGCTCGGTGGCCAGAGCCTCGTCCGTTATCTAGCAGGGGGTACCGCGACAGCCCGGGAGCTGCAGCCACTAGCTATTCATATGAATCGCCAGTGCGGGCAGGTGAGGATGACAATTGGGGCCGGAAAGATGTTAGGTCCGTTCTCCCCCTTACCCCCCTTGCCCGATTGCTAATGCCAGAGGCTATACTTATGACAATGCCATAATTTCATATTATTTTCGTATTACCTCTTGAGTCTCCAAATTGACAAGTGGATTACTATCACAGTTCATTCCCATGAATCACACTTTTATTCATCAAGAAATACAATGTTACCAAGGTACTTGACACTACATTTTATTCTTGTTAAAAACAAATTACGATTAGAATCATTATCATCATTATCTCCATGGTATCCCCGTTTACTTCCACTTTGCTTTTGATTGCTCGGTGTCCGCTTTTTAGTCTGACCGCCGCAACCCAAATAAGTAACAATATTTCATGATTACCATGGATATTTGCTATATTTGGGTCAAGTCTCAGGATACTTGAGGGTCCTGACTTTATACTTTTTTTTCCTTCTACTTCTCATCCTTAACCTAACGAACCACGAGGTAGGTTACCGTCTATATGTTATCATGATCGTGTAGATATAACTATATATTTTCCTCAGCTCCTTCATTTAGAGAGATTGCCATGATATGAATCGAATAATTTTGAATTCCAAAGGTTATGTTAACAGTTATACTCACTGGTTAGGACATTCAGTGCAAGTCTCCATGTATCTCGTGTCAGTGAAGTTGTTGTCAGGTGATTTGAAGGAGAGAGTGCACTTGTTGGGAATATTGCACGGCGCCGGCGGCAGGTCCTTGTTGTCACAGCGCCACGCCTCATAGTTGTTTAGAGCCTTCACCGAGCGAGGGTTGGTTATCCAGGTTAAGGATTGTGTCACGGTGACGAACCATATGTCTTTCCGTGAAATGAAATAAATACAGATTATTAAAATTAAATATAAATATAAATTAAAAACGGCAAACCGTGGGAGAGGCCTATGTCCAGCAGTGGACGTCTCTAGGCTGACATGATGATGATAAAAATTAATATAAATTGGCTTCAATAGCATAGGGGGCAACTAGTTCGGTAACAGTTATCTACGTCGCCTCCCCAGACCACCAACATAAATAAATTTATACTCTGAAATTATTCTACTGTTTACGTATTTCCTCACTGTTCATTTTGGTTTTACATTTAGACCAAAAGTCATACTATTACTGGCGCGAAACAACTCGTTACGCAGTAAATGTGAGTAATTCTGGATACTTTCGTTTAAATACGAAAACTGTAAAACCACTAAAAGTCTGGCAATTGTTGTCTAATTGAACTATAGAATTTACCTAGCATTAATTTAGCTATATACCTATTTGTGACAGTAGATACTTTCATCATGCAAGCAATTGTAACTTCCCTAATTAATTGCGTGTGTATTAAAGAGACGAGCAGCGAAGGTTTACTATGATTCTTCGCCATATGCCATATCTCCCTGATTACCTCTCTCCTCTCTGATTACGACTCCCTACCTTCGTTTCATCTCATGCTTATAAGTTTTACACTGCCACTGGCAAGCAAACATTTAGTCTTGAACAACCAGTCTTACAATGTGAGTTTACTATAGATCAGGCTTTTTTATTTTATCGTATCTATGCAAAGTGAAACAAAGGAATTATGGTATTCAAAAGACTTTGCAAATATCTGAAGATTATAACTTTTGCAATTCTTCCTTTCACATATAGGTACATTTAAACATTAAAGCCAGTATAAAAAAACACTAATATTACCTACTTTCAAACTATAATTCCTTATGTACATTACGATTTCTTTACCATATTACGTGGTTAGCATCCAAACCATTAACATTAATGTTTAAACAAAATAAATAATTTGTATTAGTTATAATTGCAGATAAACGAAACTGTATTATAAAGTGGCTGGCAGCAGCTGGACACAAAGAGCCGAAAATAGAGCTCAGTGGCTCGAGCTATTCGAGAGGCCTAAATCCAGCAGCTGCCTACGGCAAGCTAATGATGATGAAACATATTAAAAAAACGTAAGAACTGTACGTATATTCAATATTTGATTTATAACTCATTCGTTCGCAGTTTCATTGAGTTAAACACACAGCACTACACATTAATATTAGGGGATAAAATATGTAATTGCCGATTTGACGATTGAAAATCAAAATTGTTTATTTTTTAATTTTTAACACATTTATTTAATGAAAATGGTTACCATTATTATTTATACATTGCTGTCATCTATTAGGAAGATCATTTATGTCTTTGCGATAGAACTCTGAAGATCTAGACTGTACAAACTGTGTGAAAGCATTTTGTACTGCCTCCTGGGAAGAAAACTTCTTGTCACGTAGATAATTGTCCAAATCACGAAAAAAATGGTAGTCCGTTGGAGCAAGGTCTGGCTAATATGGAGGATGACGAATGGTTACTAACTGCAGTTCCTGAAGGGTCAAAACGGTTTCTCGTGCTGTATGAGGTCTCGCGTTGTCATGGAGCAATAATGGTGAAGATCGATTCATGAGTCGGGGCTGTTTTACTACTAGTTTTGCCAACATTGTTCGGAGTTCGGTACAATAGAAATCTGCCGTTATTGCTTGACCAGATCGGAGAAAACTATAGTGAATAACACCATGCTGAGACCACCAAACAGTTACCATTACCTTTTCGATTGATAAGCTTTGCTTTAGGACACTGTTGTGGCGTTTGACCTGGGGTCAGCCATTGCATTTTTCTTTTACGGTTATCATGAAGAATTCACTTTTCATCACATGTCACAATTCAATCCAATATTCCTTCATTTCTGTACCGATTCAGCAAGGCAACACAAGTTTCAACACGCGTTTCTTTCTGCAAATCAGTCAAATCATGAGGCACCCATTTTTCGTATTTTTTCTATTTTATTGATTTGACGCAAATGAGTCAATATTGTGGGTAAGGTAACGTTAAACCATGCCGCTAATTCCTGGGTAGTTTGAGCAGGATCGGCTGGCACTATCTCTTTTAATTCATCGTTATTCACCTGTGTGGCGGTCTTCCTCATGGCTCGTTCTTCAAGTCGAAGTTTCCATCGCGAAAGCGTTTAAAACAAAATCGCACGGTGCGTTTATAAGCAGACCCCACTCCAAACGCAACATTGATATAGTGGGCTGTTTCTGCCGCGTTACTTCCGCGTCGGCACTCGTATTAAAAATCACTCGAATTTTCGCAGTATCCATATTTCTTGTCTAAGTTGAATAACAAAAACAAATGAAAGTCGATATTTAAATGTTTCACATTTTTAAAAGAAGAACATCATAAAATCATGTGAAAAAAGTTTTATTCAAAAACCTCAAATCATGAAAATTCTATGTCAATTCAAATTACCTATTACAATAAAACGGCAATTTCATACTTTAACTCCTATTATTAACTATGCAACATAGCGACTGCCGTCAAACCAATCAATTTCCACAGACTGCTTGTAATGGCTGTCAAAGCTCTTCATGACAGCTGGGACCGACGCACGACGGCTTAACTTGACATCTTGTCGTGTTTTCCATGTAACGTACCGCTACACTGCCCGGATCGAACCGGACCATGTATATATGGGCGCAAATTAATATATAATGATTATATTGTTACGAAAATATTAATAATATTTAAGATTGATATTTAAATAACTATTTGTGAACACAGAACTGAGAACTTCACTACTTTACAATATTAGACACTGTACTGGCTGCTTAACTGTTTTATAAAGTATTTAATTTATAACTTAGTTATTAAGATAACTACAGAAACTCTCAAAGTAAACTCAATTAGTATTAAATAACATTATTCTGACACTTATTTTTACGGTAATAAATAACATGCGTTTATATTTGCATCTTGTTGATAGCGCCATCTGTTGACAATGTTGTAAAGCAGCGTTTGGTTAATAAAATAAATTTGTTATTCGTGTAAAATAAATAATTTGGTGTTGTGCAAAATTCATTACAATATTAATGTCGATTTTTGATTCGTTTATAATTAATCGTACAGTAATTTCAATTATATGTTGAAAAGGAGTTGTTAAACGTTACATTAAGTTAATGACGGTTAGTTTATAAAAAGGACTGTAGTTCGCATTTTAATTCAATTCTGTGCTAGAAATCAACTGATAATAAACCAAGTAATATTACGTGAGTGTTTTTATTATGGAGTCTGGACACCATAAACCTGGCGTATTGCCGACATATACGTTGAACTAGCGTTGTTCATTAAATAAATATGCTCTGCTCTGTAAAGATAATAATATTTAACACGTATTTCCCATTTTCCCCGTTTTTATTTTTAGTAAAGCTTTGTCGATCGGGACATTACAGAACAGCTCATAAAAGCAATACCAACCCAAAACTGTTGATAGTTAATTACCGTAACGCTCTCGATTATTCCATCCATTACAAAATGAATATTTTTCACTAAAAGTATTATAATACGCCGATACTAACCAGTAATGGTACCCGCACCACATCAAGCCAATTATTAAACTCTCAGTGGAATCATGCATAATTACCGTACCCGCAGGAAATAATATAATTAACCCGTACACTTGTGGAATTCATCAAAGAGAATTTTGATGGGGAAGCGAAGCTTATTACCATACGTAGTATACCGATAACGGTATTTAAAGCTCACTGTTCGAATATTACACTATTTATCACACGAAATATTAATAGAATAGACTATTTAATTGAGGTTAAAGTCTGTTTTCACGCGGTTGTGAGCTTGTCATGATAATTATTTTAGAAATATTGGATATTACTTGTTTTGAGTGAACGTTTATTAGCAGAGCTACAAACGCTTCTTTTGATTCAAAACCGGCCCTAAAAAGTTAATGTTGCCACTACAAGACTTTTCAAGGTCTTATCTGTGATCAACAGAGACATATAGAAAGGCTACTGACCACCTTGTAGAAAACGATAAAGGCTTGATCACTCTGTACTTGTACGAACAGCCGGAGATCAGTGGTGTGCTATTAGAGAGTTCTATATAAAGCAGTGAACTATTGCAAGCTGATGATGATGAATTGACAGCCTTAAGGGGATGCTCACTCCATGTTTATGGTGCGCTAGATATACAGTGTAATAAAACCGTAATGTAAAATATTATCATACTCACAGGCCAGAGACCCATCTCAAGAACTTGTGCAGTCCTTGCTCGAGCTCCTTGATCTGGAACCAGTTTGTGTGGAAAGGCATTATGAATGGCGCGCGGTTCTGCTCATAGTAGCGGCTGAAGTCCTCTTGCAGCCATTCTAAGACCTGTGAAAAACGAAATATTGTATTAAATTAGTAGCAATACCATACTGAACATCTAACAGACTGGAGATAAAATAGATTCAGATTTCATTTAAGTAAAGCAACAACCTTGTGAAAAGACCAACAGATTGGCATTCAGAGTATCTCAGGTTCGAACTCGGGGCGTAGCTCGCACCACTGAATTTTTTTTTTCAAAATGTTCCCAAAACGACTTGGGAAGTCTGCCTACCCGCACTTGGCAAGCGTGATGGACTATATAACATAGCCCTTTTCATAGTGAGAAGAGACCCGTTCCGGTTGCAGTGGGATGATGATGAGCACTTACATAAAGTTTGGTGCTAGTCTCAGAGATCAAGCAAATTATCAGAACTGAGCTGCACTTATAGGTAATATAGCAAATATATTTGTATGGAATATCGGTCACAGTTTTCGAAAAATCTATTAATTATATTCTCTAAGCATTGCTCCTTAACACCCCCGTGAGCAAACAACCTAATGGCACGAGCATCTACTGCATAAAAAAGGGATCTAACAAATCTCTTCCTAGTCGTCAATTTCCATTAGCAATTTTTATCAGCAAGGCAGCCAACTTATTAATAGACTAGAGGACGCCAGCAGCTACGCCTGCAATTTATTAAATTTACCCGTTTTCGCCAATCCCGTGGGAATTTCGGGCAATCCCTTCTTAGTGCACCCCTACGGTCCCCAAGAAACATACATGCCAAATTTCAGCTTCCTGCGCCAAATAGTTTCGGCTGTAGCGTGTCTGTCAGTCAGTCAGTAACGCAAGGATTTTATATATTAAGATAGGTGTGAAATTTTTATCAACGATACTTTAGACCAATCCGCAATACTTTCCAAATTTCAAACCCTGGCACCCAGTATAACGCATATTAAAAAAAGTACTCTTCGCCTTCTTGGGTCCCCAATATTTGAAGAAGGTTTTGATTCTTTTATTCATGAAAACATTCAAAATTTTAGTGAAATTTCGGACCGCCTGCTCAAAATTAATATACATTCGGCTTTCACTATTATTCGATACTGTCTTTTTGTGCCTAAGTTCACACACGCTTTACGTTCATCGCCCTTTTTGGAAAAACCCAAGCCCACTAGTCAATATTGACAAAATTTTACAAAACACCCTAAGCAACATTTTTAATGTGGCTCTGAACGACCGAGCATGGCTACAGGCGACATTACCTGTTCGCCTGGGTGGGCTTGGCGTACGCAAAATTTCCGAGGTGAGCTTACCAGCATTTCTGTCATCGGTCCACAGCACTGCAGAATTGACCAGGAAAATCTTAGCACACACACTGGTCGATTCTGAGGTGCCGTGTAAGATCGATGCCATTAATACTTGGAAAATGGCTTGTCCAAGCACTGAGTTGCCCCGAAATTTATCCTCTCAGAGGCAGTGGGACGGGCCGCTTTGCAGCGCAGTACGAGAAAATCTCCTTAGCACGTTTAGTCGTACAATGCTGCAGAGCGTGCTCGTTTGCTGGCTGTGGGAGAGTGGGAGTCGGGGCTCTGGCTTCAAGCACTGCCATCGTCCAACATAGGTACCATGTTGGACGATACGACCTTCCGCCTCGCTTCTTGCCTCCGTTTAGGTGCGCCGTGTGTCGCTCCACATCATTGTCACTGTGGGGAGGCGGTCGACAGCCTTGGTCACCATGGCCTATCATGCAGCAGGAGCGCAGGTCGTATTTCATGACATAGCAACCTGAATGACATTCTCCGTCGGGCTCTTGTCACCGCTGGCATTCCAGCCCAACTTGAACCTCAGGGTTTGGCACGCAACGATGGTAAAAGACCAGATGGAATGTCTATACTGCCTTGGAAGTTGGGTAGGCCTTTGGTATGGGACGCAACGTGTGTCGATACCCTTGCGCCATCTCATCTTTCTAGCACAGCGGGTTGTGCGGACGCTGCTGCTGCCACAGCGGAGACTCTGAAACGGCGCAAATACGTAAATCTCGTAGGGGATTATGTATTTGAGCCGTTTGGAGTCGAAACGTTGGGGTCATGGGGTCCAAGTGCTAGATCTCTCTATAGAGAGCTTGTGAAGAGACTTGTCGACGCCTCGCGTGACCAGAAGGCTGGCATGTATCTAGCACAAAAAATTAGCATTGCCATACAGTGTGGCAATTCTGCCAGTCTTCTGGGCACATTCCCAATAGACGGCGATGTGGAGGACTTTCACGACGCCCTTTGAATATGCATTTTCTTATTTATTTGTATTGTACTTTAATATTTAAATGTAATTTTAGTTGTAGTATTTAAGTAGTTATAATTGTGTTATCCTAATATTAATTTATTTTGTTATGTAGATAAGATAAATAAACACCTACCACTTTCTCTTATTATTAAATGTGTGTATTCTATAAGTATGAAACTAAGTGAGAAATTATTAGTACTTATGATTTCTCACTAAGCATGACGATCAGGTACCTACATACTGTACGTTTTAAGCTTAACAGTGACTCAATTCCTAGTACCGCAGTACATAGAAATAAGCGTGTTAAAACTGTACGTTTAAGTTATAAAACAACATTACAAACAACTTCATCAAAGCATTCATACTGTCAGTAAAGAACAATGGCAGAATTCGGTCTGGGTTTGTTGTGGCGACCTTAAACTTCATATGAACAAAACAAATTGTTTTTTTTTTCTACGTTTTTTAATATTTTCACTTTGTCTCGTTAAAGCTGGAGTATTTTATGATGATAAAAAGCATTCCAATTGATTACGAACTCGGTACCTACCTTATTATTTGATTGTTGCCATAGACAATAGTGTGACAGGAATAGACGTGAGTGCTATTGATCCGTATCGATTATTAAAATATAATTATTAAAATGCAGTTATTTAATCTTTAATTAACATTATATCAATAAGCTAATAATTTATGAAGCAAAACAACTTTAAAAACAAATAAAAACGTCACAGCATCATTTTAATGTTGTATCGATTCCACATAAAATCGATTTAAAATGTGCAGCTCTGCTTTTGTCTTTGGCTGTGACAGTTAGATGCTACAGAATATTTCTGCGTTTTGATGTCAATCTGACATAATTTCATTTGATAATTCAAACGTACCTACATTGTTCATTCTTAACTAAAAACTAAAACACAGATATCTTGTTTTTCCGGGTTTCCCGAGTGAAAATAGAATCATTTATAGACTCTGTTACTTACGCCGAATTTTTTGAATATTTTTTTATTACTGTGTGCTTCAATTTAATTTCAGACATTTCGATGTATGGAGATCTGCCATTGTCCTTTCTGCTTGTTACACACATAGACAATATTACCTACTACAAGTTTCTACCTATCATAACTTGTGCAAACCGCAAACTGACCAACTAGATAATTACTAAATATGAGCTTATACAAACACAGTTGCGTACAAATAGTATATTATAAAGTTTTTATTCCTGTTTAGCAGGGTTTAGTTATGCTATTAAACTGTGAGACAAAATAACAGGCTACTCGTACGTGCGTATATGAAATTATTTTTTCAACCGCCTTCCGTTCCACTTCTCAATACAATCACAAACACAGGCTCACCTATAGTGTTTAAATTTATTTATATTTTATACTGAAAGTCGCTTAATAACGGTGATTTAAAATTATGCAGTTTCTTCATAATTACCCAATAAAATAATTATGAGTTGTTCCTCAAACATTACGTGTGGTATGCATAAGATTTATTTATGTAATGTTTTATATAAGTAATGTTTACTTTCAATTGTATTCATTGGTGCATCTTTACCTTTCCCTCACGAATGGAAAAACATTAATAGGTTATCTGGTTAGAAAGCAAGCGGAAAATTGCTCTCAGTTTATAAATAGATTGAAAATCACGGTACGACAGGTCGACTTAACGGCACTGGACGGTTACGACGCACAAACATAATGTACCCAACCCACTTGCTTACTAATATCACCCGTTTGAAGCAATACTGATAATTGCCCTTTCAAAGAGATCAAGGTTTGTTCGATAATTAAGTTTCTAGTTGATCCTCTCAAATAAAGTTTTCTTCTAAAGTTCTAAACTAGAAATGGCTGACAAAGTGATAAACTTAAAATATTATATCGTTTGTACCAGTAGGTCTATCTACTCATAGATCCGTATCATATAAACTTAACCAGTTTTATACTGAAATCTGTAACAAAAACTGATCACTATAGTAACGTAATGGATGTAAGGCTTGGAAAGGAAACCGTAGACTTAAAACCTTCTTTATGAATAAGTATCGTGGTTGGTATTCAAAGCTTTACTGGGAAAGAATGCCTTGGGCATTAAGTTCACCTTTGAACATTTTTCTTGTTTTGTGCCAGGAAAAAGGTTTAAATAAAAGTATGAATAGAGAAGTGAAAAAATATTAATAATAACATCACATTTTAAGTAACATTACATATTACATGAATCAATCCAAAAAATTATGACACAACTTGACCATTTAAAGTATCTACCCCACACTTACTAGTACCAGAGACTAGTTACTAGTCTCTGCTAGTTACCTAGTTGTTACATGTTAATCGGCTAAGTACCTAATAATAATGCCGCCCATTTATCAAAACCACTAATTGATAACGTTTATCTTAAAGTTTTTATTTGTTCGTTTGAATATTATATCGCCTATGTAATCTGCCATTTTACGAATGGGATTACTAATACGTGAGAGTGTACGTGTATGTGCTATATCAAGTCTGGCGCAAGATTTCATACATAATTGGTTAACTAATGTATAGTACTAATAGTTAAAATGCATTTTTCAGCGACAAAGGAGTCCTGGGCACTGCATAAGATAATATGACTAATAAGTCTAATATAATAGCGCGCAAAGCGCGACGAAGATGGACGACGTAAAGGAACGTTTGCGAAGACCACCAGTCGAATGGATGACGGCTTGTTGCGCTTCAGACAATACGTTAAACAGTCGGTCTCGATTCTTGTCTCAGAATTAGAATCGTTAGACAATATCGAAAACCTTTGGTTGTTCTATAAACTCCGATACCAGAGTTGACCTCATACTCACAAGAAATAGAAAGAAATAATATATTTGGCTACATCTTCTATACTATTGTGGTAATTTCCTAATCCTGAAAAACTATTAGGTAACTTTTCGATATACTTTCCCATAACTTTATCTACAAATACAACATCCAAAATCCATTTTACAAAAACAATAATCAGTTTGAGGTAATGAGCGAAACGAGGTAGTTTAATTTCAATGTGTAACATTCGCGTAAACCCAAGAAGATACTAATGAGCGAAGATCAGATTAGCAAATTGGCGGCAGCACGCGCTCGTAATTAGCATATTGTATTTCCCACAGGTATCGCATAACTCGGTTAAGAACTCGTCACTTACCGTTTTACTGTGTACTGAAACAGTCGACAATGCTTCATAATAATTCTTCAAAAGATCTATCATCTATTGGAAAGAACATATAAAATGAATTTTTGTACGGTGTTCAGTAATAGGTAGTTAGTTGGATTCCTGAGGAAGGTTTAAGTATCACGCGGGCGCAGGCATGGACAAAGTCTAGTTATTTATGTAAATTAGTATAAAAACACAGGCAGTGTAAAAAGCTTCACCAATTTCGAGCAGCGAATCAAGTGGGTATTTTTAACAACTATCATAATATTCGTTGACCTTAATAAAGTGGTCGACACTGTTAGCAGGGAGGGACTTTATACTGCGCTAGATAGAATAGGCTGTCCACCTAAACTTCTAGCGCTTGTCAGGTCCTTTCATGATGACATGAAAGGTGCAGTGGCGTATATGGGCAAACTATCTGATACCTTTGACGTGCGACGTGGAGTTCGGCAAGGTTGTGTGTTGGCTCCTACCCTGTTTGGGATATACTTCTCGCTACTTTTAAAAGTTGCTTTTGGCGAAACTGAGCAGGGTACACATCTCTATACCAGGGACGACGACAAACTTTTTAATTTCTCACTCTTGAAGTGCAAAAAGCACCGTAAGAACGTGTTCATCGACAGTCTTCTGTTTGCCGACGATGCAGCTTTTATTGCTCATGCTTCAGCGGAGCTTCAATAAATGATAGACGAGTTCGCTAAAGCATGTAACTTGTTTTCCATGTCCATCAATGCTAAGAAGACGGTAATCATGGCGCAAGGATGTACAGAAAGGCCAATTATTCTGTTCGATGGTACTCCCTTGGAAGTAGTCGAGTCCTTTACCTACCTAGGCTCAACAGTGTCAAGCAATCTTTCGTTGGACGCAGAGATCGGTATACGCATTGGCAAGGCGTCAACGATGTTCGGGAAGCTTAGTACAAGAGTGTGGAATAACAAACACCTCACAATTAACACCAAGATGACCGTGTACCAAACATGTGTCTTGAGTGTACTCTTGTACGGAGCTGAGACCTGGACATCTTATGCGAAGCAGGAAAGACGACTCAACTCGTTCCATATGCGCTGTCTTCGAGTCATTCTAGGCATCTCATGGAGAGATAAGGTGACAAACGGGAGAGTGCTAGGAATCGCCAAACTGCCTAGCATAACTGGTCTGCTGAAGCAGAGGAGGTTACGCTGGGTAGGGCACGTATATCGCATCGCCATCTCGTTTGCCTAGGAATACTCTCCTGGGAGAAGTTGCAGATTCAAAGCGTCCCATAGGCCATCCCGTTTTAAGGTTTAAAGACAGCGTTAAGCGCGACATGTCTACCTTCGATATAGATTTCACAAAGTGGGAGAATCTCGTAGAAGATCGTGCTCGATGGAGGAAAATCACATCAGACAGCCTCAAAACACATGACAAAAATTGGCTTGAAGTCCTGGCTCAGAAACGTGCCCACAGGCACCACAACACGAATGACGCACAACCGTTACTCCCATAAACTCAGGGCTTGTTTTGCCAACGCAAGGGTGTGGACGTTGCTGCCGCTCCCGAATCGGTCTGTACAGTCACCTAAAAAAGTGCATTAACTTTTCTGACGCTGTATAAATCATCTGCTATAGATGAAATAAGGCCTATGATGATTACATAATATTGAATGTTATATTTTCCACTAGATGTAAATTTAAGCAAATCTATGAAAACACAAAGAAAAGCCGTTTAAAATACATACGATTAAAGCTTATGAATTTAGTAGTAAAAGCATATTATATATTCTCTTTTACGCAAAATAATCAATCAATATTACTACTAGCTGCTGACGTCAAATGCCAATTTAACGTTCTCCGTCTAATTAGTACTTAATATTAAAAGACATTAAATTAGTTCTTTATATAATTAATGCTGTTTTATGAATTACACAGTTTACAGTCTATTTTATTATTTTAGACAAGAAGTAAACTAGGCAGGTACCCTGTTGTTCTTACGAGCAATTGCCTGAAGGCAGAATATTATCTTAAGAATACGAAGCTCGAAGATGCTCTACAGAATGATGTATGGTACAAAGATGATATAGCTAAAAGGAGGATAAACACCGTGATGACGACTAATAAAGACAAAGGAAGAATAAGACATATGGCGTTGACTTAGGGTTGTCTTTCTCGACATAAGCAGACGTGGGTAAAAAGCAATTAAATCATGATAATATCATGATAATAGTTGTACAAACTAAGATGGTATAATATAAACTAGCTGTGCAGCCGGCTTCGTACGTGTGGAATTTTATAGCCTATGTTTTTAAAACTAAAACGTTGCTTCGCGTTATATTTAAGTCCATTATTAATTCTACAAGAGTACGCTAAATTTTAATGGCAACATTTACAAAATGGGCGAGCTATTTTCAGTACAATATGATTAACGAATTGTATTATAAGCTAATGCGTTACCCATTTATGGATTAAATGAAAATAAATTGTTCACAGCAGTTTTACATATCGCACACCTAGTTAAAGACTCAAAATAATTCAAAAATGACTTAATAACATTACGGAAATCTGCGTTCAAAACTACTTATTATTCAAAGACACCTGTAGAAATAGCACCATAAATAAAATTAAGACGGCGCTGTACGTTAGTATTGCTGACTCGCTAGGACCATACCCATCACCAGCAATACTGACGCATTACTAGTTGCGAGATGTCAGCTAAGGGATGCGTGCTGTTAGTTCACGTAAAGGCCAGATTATTTCGAGTTATGCGAGTATTCGTGATTAGCCGCGTTTTGAATTAGTAAATTATTTCTAGTTAGACTAGTCTTCGTGGTTGAACTAGTGATGAAGTAAGGCCGACTCTTGAACTATTTTGACTTAGTGGAGTGTTTGTTTACAAGTGTAAGAAGTGTTGACTTCGAGTTATGGGTGTTTTTTGAGTTAGTATAGTCTCGTGGCTAAATCAATTTTGTTATTTATTTTTCAGAAGATGAAGGGTCGTGGTCTACTATTGCTAAAAAAGGCCATGGAGGCTTTTTCAAATGAATCAGAGTGTAATTATGTAGAATCGGGTTCTCAAAAGTACACACTAATCACCTTCAACGAGCACCACAGTGATAAAAAAGCCGTAGGAAATGAACCAGTGGGTATTGATAACGAGCTAAACCTTCATGACAACACACTGAGTACACCGACACCTTACACAAGCTTCTCGATCACCAGGGAAATTTTGCCAAATGAATCAGAGGGCACTAGTATGGAAACGGAGCTGAAACAGTATACAGCAACCCCTTCAACAAACACTGAAGTAATTGAAGAAATCTTAGCGTATCAAAATGGGGAGTTAAGAGAGAACTCAAAATCACCACAAATCACTTCAGCCAGATCTCAGGCGACCATCATACTTTATTTCACCAGTCTACAGCGAGTGCAGCGATTTTGATGACTCAGATAAGGATGGGAACACTTTACCTATAAAAAAGGAAACTCACCGTCCACTCCACCCCACTTCAAGGAAAAGATCTCGGTCTTCTCCATCTTCTAGCTTGTCAAGTTCTAGCCCTCTGCGGTGTCGGATACTAACTACCTTTCACGCAATTAGAATCTAGAAGCTTCCACATGTCAGCCGATTATTACTGATCCGCCACCTGCTGAAACTTACAAAGATGTAAGAAAAGAGTAAGAAACCCTGCAGCTTGGGCCACAAATGTTAATAAATCTATACAAAATACGGGTAAAGCTTCCGAAAGTTCCACCAAAGAAAAAGTAGCTGAAAGAGAGAGATTAAGCCTCCAACGATAAATGCATATTAATATTCAAGAACAAAATAAATTACATTTTACACACCACTTTTTTTTAAGTTAGGCGACCTTCAAAAGCAGAGGGTGTTATTTTATAAAGTTCTACTTATACGATGCGTGTATAAGTGTTTATGTGATTTTTTAGACGTTATATTTAGAAATTTAGGATATTATTCATTAAGTATGACATAAAAGTCTGATTATAGATCGTAAATCTTGTTTACCTATTTAAAAACTAGTACCAAAGACAAAGTAGGATTATTGTTAGGTATTTTTGATAGACGTGCCAATTTAATGTATCTTATATTTAATTTTTAGGTGTTGAACAATTAGGTACATTGTATTAATATTTTTTACTAATGAAGAAGAAAACTGCTTTGTTCTGATTTATAGCATGATGAGCAATAATGATACTACTTGAATAAGCAATAAGTGTTTTTGTATCAAAGCAAAGTCTATTAATATTTATCACAGACATTCCATAATGATAATAATATAAGTAAATTAAAAGGAATCTTGTATTTCTTTAAATAAATATATTTTGATACAAATAATGTTACACAAACATAAGAAGATTTTCTAAAGATTTTAAAAGTTTTTTTATGTGATTTTCTTTATTTTTTGTGACCTAAATAAAGGTCATTTCATCTATAATATATTTCTTTTATTATGATAATTTTACAGAAAATAAATTAAATATATTTTAGATACACTTCTATGTTTGGTTAAATACAAGTTATATAAACTCAGATTAATAGTGCACTAATTAAAATAATGCCAGTAATATGAGCTCAATTCGATTTAGTAAAAATATTAAACAATGATTTTGTCATGAACACCAACCTAACTCAAAAAACTGGAATTATAAAGTGCTATTGTCATTTAACGGAAGACAACTTTGACAGTAAATATCTACATAACATTTTATAAAAGATCCTATAAGAATGTTTTTTACTAAATAGAAATTGAGTAAAACGTTTTTTTCGATTCCTGAAAAAAGTGATATTTTGAGTTGAGCTAGTCTTTGACTGGGTGTGCGATATATATTTTAACGATAATTATAAAATGTTACCTTCATCACACTACCATCTATTAAGAGCAATTTTTTTTTAGTTCTATCATTTATTAATATTAGAAAGGTTATGTAACCACGACTGCGTATTTAAGTTATTAGTGCCTCTACCAAGAGTTTACCCACCGCACGTATGTATTACGACGATTCGAATGGTGTTCTGTGCACTGGTTGGCTCGTGGCGAGTTCTCCGACGATATGACCATACAACTGGCACTAAGATTGGCGAATGTCTTTCGATTGATTAGGCAAAACTCATAGTAGAGGCACTGGGTCCCTGATGTTGTTAGATAAATACTGTTCCAGCCGACCCTCCATCTTTCTCAAACCAGGCTTCAAAGTTGGAACTGTTAATAACAGAGGTAACTAGTTACTATCAATTAAATATATATGGGCGCAAATTGTTATATAATGATTATATTGTTACGAAAATGTTAATAATATTTAAGATTGATATTTAAATAACTATTTGTGAACACAGAACTGAGAACTTCACTACTTTAGAATATTAGACACTGTATTGACTTCTTCATTATTTTATAAAGATTGGGTATTTAATTGATCACTTAATTATTAAGATAATTCCAGAAACTTATTATTCTATATTATTCTGACACTTTATGTTTACGGTAATAAATAACATGCGCCTATATTTGCATCCTGTTGATAGCGCCATCTGTTGACAATGTTGTAAAGCAGCGTTTGATTATTAAAATAAATTTGTTATTCGTATAAAATAAATCATATGGTGTTGTGCAAAATTCATAACAATATTAATGTCGATTTTTGATGATTAATTGTACAGTAATTTCAATTATATGTTGAAAAGGAAGTGGCAGTTCTTAAACATTAAGTGTAATGACGGTTAGTCTATAAAAAGGACTGTAGGTCACATTTTAATTCAATTCTGTGCTAAAAATCGTCTGAAAATAAACCAAGTAATATTACGTGAGTGTTTTTATTATAATGGAGTCTGGACACTATAACCCTGGCGTATCGCCGACATATACTTTCAAACAAGGGCAGACCAACAGACTGCTACGTAGAGGTTCTCGGATTCAAGCCAACGCGGCGACGCCGTGCGCCACTGACTTTTCGAATTTACTTTCGTATGTGTAATTATTGCTTGCAACGCTGTGAAGGAAAACATCGTGGGAAAACCTGCATGTCTGAGATATCTCAATAATGTTCGCGAAATATATGTGAAGCCTGCCAACTCGCACTTGGCCAGCTGGGTGGACAGCCTAACCTAGAGGAAAAAGTGCGTACCCAGCAGTAGGACAGTTTATAGGTAGGCCTGCTTTTATAATTACATACCTACGTAGTACTACTAGTACTATACGTTTTTCTGCATGATACGCAATATATAAACATAGGATAACCTAATATAATATATATTCCTACGTGATTGATACACAGGCATACGCACGAAAAATCTCGATTCTCGTCCGTCTTCGTTTCAATCCATGTTTTTGCTATGGCAGCTCTGGGACTAGGCATGATTTAGCCGTGCGTGTGTACGCATACATCTACATTACATGCCTATCAAATTGATACACATACAGCACCGAAATGTGACCATACTTACGTATCACACTTATATTAAAAGTAGTGAGAGGCATGTGTAGAGGTAAAAGCTAATAAATTAAAAACGATGTTATATTTTCTCATGAATATCAAAATATTGTCCTCTTATGTATTTATGGCGCATGCTCACTATAAGCAAACTTAGACTATTTCAGTTCAATTGTTTCAGATTAGATGTTGATGGTTAAACAATTAACAAACAACATACCGTCTGCGCCTGCTTAAAAAGGTGTAATGTGAAGAAAATCGAGATGTAAAGACAGCTTGACCGGCTTACCGATAGGTCACCCAGAACAACAATTCGAGAGCGAATACTTAATAGTTGGCAAACATTCGCGCAAATCAGCATCATATCTTGTTTCGACCGTCAAGACTCTCTTTCAATTTAGGGGAGTTATTCAGTATTCACAAATCGGGTTCGTGACAACGTGTGCTAACCGCAACTGGCGTTGCGTTAATACCGAAGTTCGGGGACTCCGCGACGGATTTAGTGAATAGATTCCGAACGACTTTATGGGCGTTTCAAAGACCTCCTGCGCTAGTTCGAAACTTAAACCATAGAGCGGTAGACGGAATGGTTTGGAATAGATTTTCCACAGCGAGGACAAATAAAATAAATCACAAAAATATATTTATAAACTTACGTCATCAGCGTCGTGCTTGTGCAGCACACACTGGTCGAGGTAGGGACAGTGGCCGCCCTCGTACGTCTCTATGTAATGCGC
Source organism: Euclidia mi (assembly GCA_944739405.2). Classification (NCBI taxonomy): domain Eukaryota; kingdom Metazoa; phylum Arthropoda; class Insecta; order Lepidoptera; family Erebidae; genus Euclidia; species Euclidia mi. The sequence goes on from OX123183.2 coordinate 82,565,683, forward strand.
GTTGAACGGCACCTCCCACAGACCTGCAAATACACTCTTATATACACACGTCTGTTTCAAGCAAATACTACCGTCATCATTCTATTTCACGCTTGCGGTTACTTATTTATTTTTAATTGAAATAAAGGACAACGTAATGGACAAACATCTGCTTTTATACACATAACATAAATATAACATATATTAAAATAAAAGATGACATTGAACACAGTCAAATTTGATTTCGTCTAAATGCTTTGAGATGCCTCGACAATGCCTCGGTGTCGCATATGAGTGTAATGTTATGTATTATTGAAGTTTCAATGGCATTATCAAACTTTTAAGTTATATACTTCTTTGTCATAAAAAATCTCTCGTCGTGCTCAAGTGCACTGCCGTGGGGTTTTATGTTGTTAAATTATACGCAAGTACGCAACGCTAACTACATTCATGTACACTTCATAGCAGGCCTTGTATGTTTGAGGCTGCTGTCACAGCTTGTTTAAAATTATACTCGTGGTCGTCAAAATCTCATACGTATTCCAGAACATATTGAATGCTCTAAGGCAGTCTAAGGGTAACTAGATGCAGACGCATTTAAGCATTAATATGGATCTATAAAATGTTCTCTCGGTAGTTCGATGTCGACGATGTATTCCGTTTGTCGACAGCAAATTCCCACTGACCTGGGAACGACTTGGTGGGACAAGTGCCCGACTTGCACTCGTGCGCGATCTTGAAGTCGAGCGTGTATGGCCACACAGGCATCGGCAACAGCGGCATGCCCACCGAACTGTCGTAGATGTAGCCGAAGTCCTCCATCACTTGTGGATTACCATACACAGTCAATTCACCAATATATTGCTTCATAATAATTTGAAATGTTTAGAGTGTAATTATTTTTAATGATGTTTAAACTTCGGTCCACCGTGCATCCGTGATCCCACTTTTAACAGTCCCGAAATGCTCAAAGCTGTGGTATACAACACGGTAAATATTTGTATACTATTTTTGTATTTGGGCTTAAAAATAAACATGACTGAAAAATGTTACATTCGTTGCTCTACTAAAAACAAATAATGTATCATATATAAATATGCAATAAAATTCAACGCTATTTTTATCTGCATTAAAAATACTGTTAATAATAGCTTTAAGTTTAAATAATGAATTGTGATTAAATTAATGAAATGTTTTATTAATAAGTTTAAATAATGATTATTAGGACTGAGGACTTTACGCTGATGGCGTGTGAAACTAAATCATTCTTGCAAGCGCAACTTTAAAATCTAATAATTTTTTCACTCGTATAGATAACGTTGTCTTCTTCATTAAAAGTACTCGCCTAATTTTTTACGTATTTCCAACTTTTCTATAATTTTTCTTGGCATTTAATTAGCAATTGCCGCTTTGCTTAATAAACAATTAATCGGAAAACAGATGTGTTGTATAGAATTAGTAAAAGCAATATAAATAAACAACAATGTCATGTAAAAATTATAGATACATCAAAAGCATTTTTTTCTAGCATATCAATTACATGCGTATGTTTTTTTAATATCTGCATATAAATGTTGACCAATCGCGAGCGCCTGTGATGTCATGTTAACGCCTATAGCCAGTACGCGGTATTTCGTGTAAAAGAACTCAGAGTCCGGTCCTGTCCGATCAACATTTCAAACAACAGTTTGCGTCTCGATCCAATTCCTCTACAGTCAAATACTTTTCATTGAAAAATATTGGAGTGAACATGGACTGACAAGATTAATAAAAATATTTAGATATTTGTTTCTTGTTAACAATATTTTTGACTGCACGGTTGGCGTAGTGGTTTAAGCGGCCGCCTCGCCGCTTGACACTGCGCCGAGTGTTGTGGGTTCGATCCCCACACGAGACAACACTTTGTGTAATTCACAAATTGTTGTTTCGAGTCTGGGTGTTCATTGTGTCCGTTAGTTGTATGTTTGTAAAGTCCCCCGCGACACAGGATTTAGTCCTAATGCGGGAGTTTTTTTTTTTAGAAGAATATTTTGCCAAGGTTCGTGCTCCATTCGATTGTTGATGTTTCTACTATTTACGTTAGTATAATTGCTATCATATGAAGGTATAGGCAGCTACAGAGCTCTGGAGCGCTTAGTACAAAAAGCAGCATGCTGACATGTTTTTATGCGGCCAATGATTCATTGCTGCAAATGACAAGGTCACAATTATTGACCAATCATAATCTGATACACATATGCATAACTTGCAGTGACCAATAACATTCTTTCGCGCCCAATCACACTCCAGTATTATTAGTAATCAGATCAACATTTTTGGCATTTACACTTTACAGGTTAGTGCAAAATATTTGCTCCACGATCTTCATGGAGTAAAGCATTATGTGTATGATTAAATGAGATCTGAATTAACAGCATTCGTTGCAAATCTTGGTGTTTAAACAAAACTGGCAATATTATATCCTATTTATTAGTAAATTTTACCGAATCTGTCTATTAAAATGGTCATAATTATTCATTCAAATTTAAAATGATAGGGAAATATTAATTGGTCACGTTTTAATTAAAAGGATATACATTGAGGTCAATTAATTTGAGTGACACGTAACGAATTAATTGACCACGCAGATTGTACGATTCACGAAGTTATTATTAAACCTACATCACCAATACTTGTTCTTAGCTGTTATAATGGCAACACACAATAGGTACAGCCAACGGACAGCATTGAAGTCTTGCGTCCCAATTATTTGAATATAGCATGTATTTACATGAACATAATGCCAGTCATTGTGCCGAGGGTTAACCTCAGTTATTGTGATTACTGCTCTATTATTGTAATATTATTTATAGTGTTTAAGGGTCATTTAAATCTCATGGTATTTTCTCCTTGGTATAACCGAAATCGAGAAGGTTCCTATTTTTTAAGTTTCCGTAGCCTGATGGCGTAAAACGGTACTCGTATAGATTCGTCATTCCATCCGTATGACACAGAAACTTTATTTCTTATCTAACCTATTCACTTTATTTACAAAAAATAAATGTAATACAATTCTGCGAGGATCATAGACATGTCCGTACAAATTAAAACAAAAGCGACTTCAATATTGCGATTGCAAGAATAATTAAAAAACCTTTGGGTCGTATGATGAGATCTTATTCATTTATTGATGAACATGTTCTTGCGGATTTTGTATCCTGTTCTTGCCGTAATGGCTAAGATTCAAAAATATATCTACAAATGTCATTTGCGCCTGGCTAAGTTAAATTTAATGTAAAGCCACACACTAGAGTAACACCACTGCCGTTCCGCGCCAAAATACTTATACTAAAATCATCAATTTCTAAGTTGCACACTTATAGATGGGCTTCAAAAACGTTTGCAGTTATTTATTAGTAACAACAACATCATGAATCTTTCCCAATGCAATTCGGGTAAGGCTCGAAATTTTTCCTAATTTATTTATTTAATCACACATGACAGAATCTAGTACATTTGTGGCAATCATATATATGCAATAGTATTATAAACTTAACTAGATACCTTAATATGCGTATACATCATGATCTGTAAAAATGGGAGAGTGAAAAATTATAATAATAAAAAGAAAGACATAAACTTATTGTGTAACATACGTTACGTTTATGTTACAAGTGTTAGTAGTCATGGAGACATAATATGTTGAACATCGTTCTTAAAAGTTAAGAATTTATTATTAAATATATCCCATTTGGATTGGTTGTAAAATGACGTATTATTCAGTTGCACATTGCAATTCGACATAAATAATAATATTTACCAGATTAGAAATCCTTGAAACGTAACTATACCTACTTACTGAGTAAATAGGTATTTCCTAAAATTAATATATAAACTTTCAAAGTTAACTCAATGAGTTTACCACGATTTACATTGGTCATAATAATATTACTGAAATAACGGTTGGATTTAATTAATGAAAGTATATTTGACACGAAGCAAATAGGTTAATGTTATGTAATCGTTCTGTCAGCCTTCAACTACACTCTGTAATTGCTCATTGAAATACATTTCAAAATGTAAACATCAAGCCTGAAGCAATAATAAAGTAGGTATACTTATAGTAGCTAATTAGAGATACACAATATTGATCAAAATTAATTATTAAACTGAATGTTAGTTTAAAAGGCAATTCACGCGCAGTTCATGCTTCATTAGGTGCGATACTGAAAGACCTATTTGATTGCTTTTTGTTATTGCTTTGAGAAGGTTAGTAAATTGTGAAAATAAGCACATGTTTACTAATATTACTTATGAAATGAATCATAAGTTGAAAGCCTCGCTTTGTTTAGTAACAGGTTGCCAGCAAGACTATCTGTTAAATAAAACAGCGAAGGTCCTTTCCCTCTATCAACTTTTACGAATTACGCGAGATGATAAGCGCCTGATGGTATTCCATGCAGAGCTTTCCGTCTAGATTAGTGCGGAAGCAAATATATTTAATTTATTTTGTTGTAACGTATGTCCGGTACTTACCGCGTTGCGTCACAGTACCGCCCATACGCTCGGCCAATCAGAGAAAGCCATCGTCCGCACTCGCAAGCCTGACCAAATATGGTCATAAACGGACTCTCAGCCTGATGGAGGGCCCGGTATATAAAGGGGCCGACAGAGAGGCCGGCACCGCTACTCTACACTAACCTACTACCGCTACTAAATTCTATACCGCTATATCTATAATTATACTACTTCATACGTGTATCCTGGTCCCTGCTGTGGGTAAGTTACTACATTTACTGCGTTAGCGTACTGCCCATCTCTCCACCTGCTAGCTGAGGCCGGCTGACGCCACCTGCCTGACTCTATTGGTTGTGGCTCTCCTAATGCTGCTTTCCTTCAGGTTCCAGGTACACCTTAAGGCTCCGGGCTACGCTACCTAGACCGCTACACCTGCTGCATCGCCTTCGACGTCACCTCTGCCGAAGAGTCTGGCCTGCCCCGCTCATCGCACACACACCGCCGGCGCCTGCCAGCTGAGCCAACGGCCGCTACGCGCAGCCCTTCGAGCAACCTGCCTGCACACTACCGGAGGCAACAGCGTGGGAGACTGCAGCCCTTAGTGTTCAGGCCAGTGTCGTGTTGTTGGTCGGTCATACTCGTGCAAGGGAAGTGAGACAATACTCAGCAAATAAACGCATAGAACCTTTTCTGCGTTTTACTACCAGAACCCGCCACAGTGGCGCCTACGTGGGTTATTGTCTCGCTTTCCATGCTCGAGTTCTCTTCTAGCAGGTCTCCATCATTGTAAGCGAGGAGGTGCGGCTACAGCGAACCGGTACGTATTGTTGTACTAATTGTCTACCTTTTAGTGTAACTACCTACTACGTACTAGTTCGCAAATTTGAATCTTAACTTTTTGTAATTAGTCCTAACGGTCGAACTTTTACGCCTAATCGTAAAGTAGGCCATTTGTAAGGGCGGAACGCTTGCGCACTAAGTGTAGTGTGTAGTGTATACTTACGCGGTTATTCATACACCATGGGCTCACACCCCATAGAATACTTCCTGCTAAACAAGAACGAGTTAGCTTACGAGGTCGCGATTAGAGGTGAGGAGCCGGCTACCTCTGTCCTAGGTCTGCGGAAGCAGCTCCCTAAATTACTGGAAGCCATTCCAAATGATGACATTTTGGAGTCGGGTCTAGCCATAGCGGTGGACTTCGAGGGCGCTAGCGAGGCCGTCTCTGAGCTGGCCAAGTGACTAACTTTGTTATCTGCCTCTTACGACGCGAACCTAGCTAGGAGGTCTACCACACTGCACAACCACATTTTCCATAGACTCCGTAGGATGGAACGTCCTACGGCGTATTCAAAACGAATTACCGAATTGTGCAGCCGGTTCGACAAGCTCTCGGCGGAGCTGTCCGCCATAGAACAATCAGGTGTTCGCTCAGCTGATGCTGTGGCTGAGGCCCAACCTGCGCCGCCTACCTCGACGCAGGCAGGGTTAGCCCCAGTATTGCATTGCGAGCATTTGAGAGTTAGCGAACTGTCTAAGCTAAAATACGACGGTACGGGATGCGTCCGAGCGTTCCTACAACGCGTAACCGAATTCCAAACCACGCGTAATCTACCTTCCACTAAAATTTTATCATATGCCTCCGAAATTTTCACCGGTAACGCACTTCACTGGTACCGCGGCCTAAAAGAATATTTCACTACATGGGAAGAACTCACCACTAAATTAATAGACGATTTCACACCGTACGATTATGACTACCGGTTATTAAATGAAATCCGCCGACGTACTCAAGGTGCTACCGAAACTATAATTATTTATCTCTCGATAATGAATCAGCTGTTCGCTAGGCTGTCTCTGTCAAAGCGATTGTCCGAACGCGAAAAGTTAGACATCCTATTGCATAACATACGTCCATGCTACTCACTAGTGCTAGCTCCGTCAATATCTTCAATAGACAGTATAGCAACACTGCAGACGTTATGTTTAAACTACGAACGGATGAAATGTTTGAACTCTCAATTCCGCGAACCGTATTATAATAACGACACGTTGGCACCAGACCTAGCTTACAGTCACAAACCTAATAACCGAGCGCGTAATAATTCCTACAATAATTATCCCGTTGCTACTATAGAGGTTACGTCCGAATACACTGAGAACAACGAACCTAGCAAACCTAAGTCTAAACCTAGCTCTGTCGCTCTAGTCACGTCCAAGTACTGCCCGCGCTGCCGTATCAATGATCACAGTTTGAATGAGTGCAAACGCGATCGGTTTGCAATTTGCTTCAAGTGCGGCTGTGGGGATGTGACATTCCCTAACTGCCCGAACTGTAAATCGACGAAACCAAAAAACTAGTTGGTCAGGGTCGGGGCGTGTCAAAATCTAAATTAGGTTCTACAACCTATTCAACCAATTTTGACAAAGATGATTGGAGAAATTGGCTAAACACTCTAAAAGTGTATTTCTCTAGTTATTCCGTCGCCTCGATCCTGGATAATAAACCTAAAAATGACCTACGGCCCTATGTTAACGTAACGATTAACAGTTTACCTATTTGTGGATTGCTCGATTCCGGTTCAGCCATTACAATTTTAGGTAACAACTCCCATCTGGAGGTAATTACTAAAACCGGGTTAGAAATACAGCAGTGTCACAACACTAATTCCATTCGGACCGCGAATGGAAATATCTTGTTGCCGCGCGGTCTTATCAACTTACCCACTACTTTTAATAATCAAACCCACTTATTGAAAGCTTATATTATTCCAGAAGTTACAAGTAATTTAATTTTAGGCATCGAATTCTGGAAACTATTTAAATTACTGCCTAACCATATCGCATCCGTATGCATATCTAAAACATTGCCGTGTAGTGTGGTAAGTGAAAATAAGCCGAGTAACACGAACGTATTGCAATCTTTTAGTGAGTTGAGTGAGTTACAACAAAGAACGGCTAAGTTAATTATAAAGCAAGACGAGTCGATTTCCACTGAAAAAACCGGTTTAGGACGAACTCACTTAATAGAACATGCAATAGACACTGGTGATTCTGCGCCGATACGCCAAAGATATTATAGGTTACCGCCGGCGAAATTAAAAATAATTATTGACGAATTAGACGAAATGCTTGCATTGGGAGTGGTAGAAAAATGCGAAAGTCCGTGGTCGTCACTGATTTTACTAACGCCTAAGAAGGACGGTAAACTAAGGTTTTGTTTAGATAGTCGGAAACTTAATTCTATTACTAAAAAAGACGCGTACAAACTAGCTTACGTATCCGAAATTTTAGACAACCTTAGGAACGCTAGATATCTAAGTAGTATAGACTTATCTAAGTCCTTTTGGCAGACGCCTCTTCGCGAATGTGATCGTGATAAGACTGCGTTCTATGTGCCTACTAGAGGAACATTTAGATTTGTGACTATGCCGTTTGGTTTAACGAATGCGCCTGCGACACAACAGCGTTTGGTGGATCACTTGTTTACGAACAGTCCTGAGTTCGAAAACTCTGTATTCGTTTTTTTAGATGATATCGTGCTTATATCACCATCTTTTAATGCTCATGTATCACTATTAAATAAAGTATACGAAAAATTAAAATCGGCCAACCTTACAATAAACTTAGAAAAATCTAAATTCTTCCGTGATGAATTGAAGTACTTGGGCTACGTAGTAAACTCTAAAGGATTACAAGTAGACCCATGTAAGGTGGAAGCCATTCTTCAATATGCTACGCCTAAGAATAAAAAAGAAGTCAAAAGGTTCTTAGGCATTGCATCATGGTATCGGCGATTTATACCTAATTTTAGTACTATTGCCGGTCCTTTGAATAAACTTACTTCTACCGGTAAGAAAGCCGCACCATTTCAGTGGTCGGTGGAAGCTGATGACTCGTTTTGTAAACTAAAACAATTGTTAAGCTCCGCACCAATATTATCGTGTCCCGATTACGAGAAACCTTTTCAAGTTCACACAGATGCGAGTGCGAGCGGCATCGGTGGGTTACTTACACAAGAAATAGATGGCGTGGAACTACCTATCGCTTACATGAGTAGGTCACTAAATGCACAGGAACAAAACTACAGTATAACAGAACGGGAGACATTAGCAGTTCTAACAGCCCTCGAATATTGGCGCTGTTATTTAGATAACGGGTTAAAGTTTGTTGTGTATACTGACCATTCCGCACTGAAATGGTTCCTAAACTTGAGCAACCCGACTGTAGATTAGCTCGGTGGTCGGTTCGTCTGTCAGCCTTCAACTTCGAAATAAAGCATCGGCGCGGTGCGGATAATATTATAGCCGATGCGTTATCACGATCCCTACCTGTAAATATAATTAACGCGAATAATAATAACGTGAATGACCCTAATGTTGACACTGATCAATGGTATTCAGCCACCTACAATGGTTGTTTATCTTCGCCTAATGACTATCCAGACTATTCTATTAAAAATAATAAATTGTATCGTTTGATTAAATCTAGGTGTATGCTACGTAAGGAGTTCGAATGGAAAGAAGTACTACCTTCTTCTGATCGAAATAATGCCATATTAGAGAACCATGCCGAGCCCACTTCGGGGCATTTCGGTATATTTAAAACTTACAAGCGCTTAGCACTGCATTACTATGGGCCCAAAATGCGCGATGACGTAGTTAAGTTCATAAATTCTTGCGACACTTGTATCGCGCACAAACATCAGAACCATGCACCATTGGGAACCATGGGACGACCCAAAGTGTGTTCACGACCCTTCCAAACCATTAGTGAAGATTTGGTGGGGCCACTACCCGTCACAAGAAAACAAAACGCCTACATCTTCGTAGTAACTTGTTGTTTTAGTAAATACTGTCTACTTTTTCCTATCAGGCGCGCAACTGCTGAAATAATAACTAATATTTTGGAAGAAAAAATATTTTTAGTTCATGGTATACCATCTACAATTATATTGGACAATGGTAGACAGTTTGTCAGTGCTAATTTAAAAGCTATGTTGCGCAAGTACAAAATCCCTAACCTTCATTATACTCCTAAATATTCCCCACATGTCAATACGGTCGAACGCTATAATAAAACCATTGGTTCTACCTTAGCGGCGTTTGTAGGAAATGACCAGAGATTATGGGACACTCTCGTACCTAAGGTGCAGTTTGCATTAAATACTGCAGTTAATGAAGTCACGGGCTATACACTTAGTTTTTTAGTCTATGGACGTGAACTAGTTCCATGCGGCTCACACTATGTCGACACAGACGCTGATGATATAGTATACATACCTAGGGACGATTACGCAGAAAACATAGGTCACTTATCAGGCATATTTGACAAAGTTCAGGCACTCCTCATTCAAGCTAATGCTAGGAATTCCCAAACGTATAATTTACGCCGTAAACCAGCTGAGTTTAATGTGGGAGACACTGTGTGGAAACGGACGTTCTATCAGAGCGACAAGGATAAGTCCTTCTGTAAGAAACTAGCCCCTAAATTCGTGAAGTGCACAGTGATTAATAAAAAGTCGCCTCTCGTTTACGAGTTGTCGGATGCGTCTGGAAATTCTATTGGATTTTGGCACATAAAGGACCTAAAACTTATACACTATGGTGCCTAACTATTTGTTACAAACCGTAGAAAACTTTCCCTTCCTTCTCTCTATATGCCGTCTTAGCTTGGACAGTAGCGGACTCATAGGCCTAACGCAGCTAGTCGGATTTTCCTTGTTAGCCACGTAAAATCCTCTCCTAAGGCGGGCGGTAGTGTAACGTATGTCCGGTACTTACCGCGTTGCGTCACAGTACCGCCCATACGCTCGGCCAATCAGAGAAAGCCATCGTCCGCACTCGCAAGCCTGACCAAATATGGTCATAAACGGACTCTCAGCCTGATGGAGGGCCCGGTATATAAAGGGGCCGACAGAGAGGCCGGCACCGCTACTCTACACTAACCTACTACCGCTACTAAATTCTATACCGCTATATCTATAATTATACTACTTCATACGTGTATCCTGGTCCCAGCTATGGGTAAGTTACTACATTTACTGCGTTAGCATACTGCCCATCTCTCCACCTGCTAGCTGAGGCCGGGTGACGCCGCCTGCCTGACTCTATTGGTTGTGGCTCTCCTAATGCTGCTTTCCTTCAGGTTCCAGGTTCACCTTAAGGCTCCGGGCTACGCTACCTAGACCGCTACACCTGCTGCATCGCCTTCGGCGTCACCTCTGCCGAAGAGTCTGGCCAGCCCCGCTCATCGCACACACACCGCCGGCGCCTGCCAGCTGAGCCAACGGCCGCTACGCGTAGCCCTTCGAGCAACCTGCCTGCACACTACCGGAAGGAACAGCGTGGGAGACTGCAGCCCTTAGTGTTCAGGCCAGTGTCGTGTTGTTGGTCGGTCATACTCGTGCAAGGGAAGTGAGACAATACTCAGCAAATAAACGCATAGAACCTTTTCTGCGTTTTACTACCAGAACCCGCCACATTGTCGTATGTTTATATTTCAAATTTGTATGCCGTTTTATATCGAGCACGTTTACATTCGCTCGCCGCGTATTTTTCGTGTAATTTAATCGTGCATCGCGAACAGTCATCTCAGAACAAATCCACATACAGAGTGTACTTCAATCAGTTTTATTTAGATACGTATACGATCGGTGCCTATCAAAACGTCAATACACAGCGTAACGTTCTGCTTGTTTGACAACTGACGTACATCCCCCGTGACTCCGCAGCGGTACGTATAGCAAAAAAATTCTTTACGTACTTCACTTTGTATTGCGTCGGAGTGACGGCGGTAATTGTCAGGTAACGAAGAGATGTGCCGCTGAAATATTAATGCATGCATTGATAACAACCTATGCTTACCTATATTTTATTGACTGACTCATCAAATGTAGTCATAATAATGTTGCTGTGTTTACGTTCTTTTTGGTATAATTAAGCGGCAACGCTGACGCGAAGATGTCTTTTTTTAATTATGATGGTTTATCATAATATTCACTAGTCAATGTAGGAATTGAGCTGCCTAGTATATAGTTGTTACGTTTATTTATTCATAAGTTTAGCAACTTACCTATACCTGTTGCTTTTCTGTCGACAAATTTTAAAGTGCGACACGGAGAATAGCAATTTGAAAAAATACCTATAATACATTTAGCAGATTTAGTAAAGTCGGCAAAAGGGTAATACTCCTCTTAACATAATAATATATCCAATCGAGAATAAAAAAGCTTGTATCCAAAACATTTCAAATTGCCTAGATGCCTAATACAACCAAACACGAATATCATTATTCGAGCGGTAGTATCGCTAGCACCCTCCTTACCGATACGTTATCGAGTTGGTAGTCATTAATACGTCTAACCTACCTTGTTATCGTACCAATAAAACTACTGATTTGATACTAAAAAGAAACATATTGCCATGTGGAAATAAATCAACTTAAGGATATTGGTTACTTCGCCGCTCGTAAACGGTAGCTTAGTACCTACCATCTTATTTCTGTCGTTTCATAAAGCAAGCTTTGCATTATCATACATGCTATTCATAGAAATCAATATTATTAATGTAACATCTGTTGTATAGGAGAAAATAGTGCTTGGAAATATAAGCAACAAGCTTTTCTTTGTGGTTTTACTTCCATCATCAGCCTTTTAACGGTCCACTGCTGGACTAGGCCTTTCCTTTGAAAGGAGGAATTGGCCTACTATACCACGCTGGCCAAACGGGTTGGTATAGGGTTTGTATCAAGTTTTCCTTCTCTTACAGTGCTGGTCTCTGCAATAATAATATGCTCCCTCTGTCGGCTCTTACGACACCCAATGGGATGATATGGGGTGGTGACATCCAGTATTCTAATCCGTCACCACACGGACAGGTTTTACTTGCATTCAATTTAATATGTTGAGAGGTTGTGACCATATTTTTATTGTTATCGCGCCATACCAGTATTTTCGTAATAGTTGTTTAATATTATTAATAAAACATTACGCTCCGGTTAAACACTAGAACTGCTGAATTTAAATTTACTCTTTTGGTGCATGTATAGAAATCCAAAAATAGAAATTGGTATGTATCTATAAAATAACATTTACTAGCCAATGGTTTATTTGTCCTTTGTGTGTTAAGATACTAAGTAGGTTGTAGAGCAACATAGGCTAACTTTTAATACCGTAATTGTCATATGTCTAGTAATTTATAATTGAGCGTAGTACTCCTACAGTGTAATTTCATTCCAATAGAAAACATACATATGACATAATACACAAATGAAATTTATTTAAATCATAAATATCTTCAAACAGTCTGGTACTTGCAACACAGTCTTCTGAAAAATAAAACCAGACACTCATCCTCCTAGCGTTATCCCAGTCTGAACCCGGGGTCCGCTTACTAGTCTAACCAGATTTGGCTGAATATTAGCTTTTCTACAGAGCGACTGCCTGTCTGACCTCCGCAACCTAAAGGGATAGCAATATTCCATGGTTTGGATTAGTGTCAGTTTATTTAGAAGGTACTGACGGTTCCCTATCCATTTGCATAAAATTTTAAGAACTAATATAACTTAGCATAATTTTGTTTGGCATAATTATATTTTCGCATAATATAATTACGCATACCAGCTTACGCAAATTTTTTTAAGCATAATTTCTCTAACCATAATAATGATTAAGCATAATATCCTAAAGCATAAAATCCTTAAGCATAAATTTATTTACGCGTAATGATTACAATACAATACAAATTGGATATAATAACTTTGGCAATGTATCTTTGGCATATTTTTCGCTGTAGGAAGCATGAAGCAAGCAAGCATTCAGCATGCAAGCAAGCGTGCAGCAAACAAGCAAGCATGCAGCATGCAAGCAAGCATGCAGCATGCAAGCAAGCGTGCAGCATGCAAGCAAGCGTGCAGCATGCAAGCAAGCGTGCAGCATGCAAGCAAGCATGCAGTATACAAGCAAGCATGCAGCATGCAGCATTCAAGCGAGCATGCAGCATGCAACATGCAGCAGGCGGGGCTTCTGTCACGGCTCCGGCGCTGCGGGCCTCCGGCGGCCCCACGCGTGCTAATCGTCGCAGACGGCTTTCGCTCACCACTGCAGCTTCGGCTTGCTGGCCGGCTTCGCCGGCCAGCCTCAGTCGCGGTGGCTCGCTCGCAGCCGCCTGCTCCGCAGCCCGCGGGCCGCCTCGCCCCTACGCGCCTACGCGATTTTAAATAACACTCTAGGGGTAGGACAAACAAGACTACGTGGAGTCGGTTTTGCAGTAATTCGGTTCTGTCACTAACTTTTGTTGCACAGCATATACATTTTTTACAAGTTAAATATATAATTATATAAATATTATGCTAATAGTCATTAGGCCTACTAACGTTATGCTAATAGTCATTAGGCCTACTAACGTTATGCGAATCAAATTTATGCCAAAATAAATTAGTCTTTAAGATGATTATGCCAACATAAAATGTATGCCTAAAAAAATATGCCGAAGTATTATTATGCCAAAACAAATTGTGCCAAAATCGTTATGCCGAAGTATATTAGGACAAAGAACATTATGTAAAAAGAAGGGATCCCGGTACTGACTTCTATAACGACTGTCAAAGATCTTCATGACAACCGGGACCGACGGCTTACCGTGTTCTCCGAGGCACGGGACAAGCGATAATTGACAATTTAATACGCACATAACTCCAAAAAGTCACTGGTGTGCGCCGTGGATTTGAACCCGATACCCTTTGCATGGGAGTCTGTTGGTATCTCCACTAGTCTATCGCTGCCTAAGAATAAAACCAGACACTACTGCAGCTAATTACAATAGCTTACTACGTCGCTGTCAGTTCCACTTTGTGATACGAAACTAATTTACATAAAATGTCTATTTTTTGCGCTTTGTGAGTTGCACACAATACATATCTATCACTTGGCCCTTCATGTGGACTAGATATATACTTGTGCCACTTAGAAAATAGGTGACCGCAGCTAGCTGTCATAGGAAATCTACAATATTATCAAAATTTAGTTCAACCAGATTACTATAATAGATAGATAGATAGATTAACACTTTATTGTACACCAGCATACAAAAAAAAATACAATGGTAAAATTAACATAAAACTAGTTGCAAAATAGGGCGGTCTTATCGCAAAATGCGATCTCTTCCAGACAACCTAGTTTGGAAAAGGTATTTTATAAAAGTATAATTGTGTGGGTAACGGTGTACCTAGTGGAACAGTGTCTTAATGGATGGATAAAAAGAATCGGACATATTACATTAATACAATTATATAATTATATGAGTATAAAACATATAATACGTATAATATTTTACATACAATACAAAATAATTATTTATGATAAACCAATACTTTTAAACAATAAATAAATAAACTATACATTTTACATAATATATATATACTTAAGTATGTAAATAAGCTATAATATATACCTATATAATATACATATAATATATATACAGTCATGATAATTGTGACAAATAATGATTCCTGACTAAATTTTTAAATGTTGGAAGAGATTGAGCCCGTCTGATAGTTTCAGGCAACGCATTCCACAATCGTACAGCTTGAACTGTGAAGGACTTTTGAAAGAAAACTGTAGAATGCGTCGGGACTTTCAATTTAAGATTTTCTGATGATCTCAAGCACCTTGAATGTGTGTCATGAAGATATTCGAACCGTCGTTTAAGATAAAAGGGAAATGATGGATTGAATAATATATTATAAAGAAGGCAAAGGATGTGAGTATTCCGTCGAAGGCGGATAGGCAGCCATTTGAGCTTGTTACGAAATTCAGAAATGTGGTCATATTTACGTAAGCCATGTATGAACCTTATGCAGAAGTTTTGGAGGCGCTCAAGTTTATCTAGCTGGTCCTCATTGAAATCTAGATAGCTGGTATCGGCATAGTCAAGAATGGGAAGAAGAATAGATTGCACACAGAATACAGTGCAATTTTAGTAGGTATGGGAAGACAATTACATAATCTTCTCAGTGACGCAGCGGCAGCAAAAAGACGTCGACTGATATTTTGTAGCTGCACAAACCAGGATAACGTTTTGTCAAAGGTAATCCCCAGATTCCTCACTTCTTTACTCACAGGAATTGAAACGCCAACAAAAGATATCTGGGGAAGCAAAGACCAAGGAACCTTTGACATCAGTCTAGAACTGCCGATAATTGTTATCTGGGTTTTCTTTGGATTTATCGTAAGTCCGTACCTTTTGGTCTAATCTGATATTTTAGCCAGATCACTATTAATCGTGGAGATAGCTGACGACAAATTTTCATATTTTGCTTGAGTGTAAATTTGCATATCATCAGCATAAAGGTGGTAGGAACAAGAAATATGATTGGATATAGAATTAATAAAAATTGAGAAGAGTAGAGGATGTAAGACGCCGCCCTGTGGAACACCAGCAGAATTATCGCACCAGGAAGAATAAGTTTCATCCAGATGGACACGCCGCCGGCGGCCAAACAGGTAACTATGAAACCAGTCAATTACTGATGGAGATATGTTAAGAGAGCTTAAAATGGCGAGAAGAACATCGAAGTCGACAGTATTGAACGCATTGCTAAAGTCAAGCAAACAGAGAATTGTGAGCTTGCCATTCTCCATACCTGACCTGATATCATCCGTTATGTTGATAAGCGCAGTAGTGGTACTACGACCTGTACGGAAACCTGATTGAAAGGGATTGAGGATGTCATTTCGAGAAAGGAAAGAGTTAAGCTGGTTATAGACAAGACGTTCAAGGACTTTGGAAAGAAAGGGTAAAATAGATATAGGACGATATTCATTGAAGGATTCAGGATTAGATTTCTTAGGTAGAGGAACTACGTGGGCCTCTTTCCAAGATGTTGGAAAAATGCCACTTGAAATTGAGTAATTAAGTAGGTGGGAAATAATAGGAAGGATTTCATCAAGGATGGGGAGCAACATATTACGGGTGATACCATCGCTGCCCACTGCGTTGGATGTTATGGAGAAAATGCTCTTCTTAACATCACATGCAGTAAACTGACGAAAGACAAAAGGCGGGTGATCAGGGGTTGAAAGCGACGAAAGGTGATTTAATGTATTAATTTTTGTTGTCCTATTAAAATTGGACGAAGCAGAAAAGTGCTGGTTAAGCAAATTGATATCAATATTGAGGGATTTTGTATTCTGACTTTGCTTTCCAACCCCAAATGATCTCAGGAATTTTAGACTTTAGATGGATGGGACTGGATCTCCGTTTTAAACAAAATTATGGATATGCCGGCGTTGTGCATCCCTACACACCCTATTGCAATGGTTTCTAACCTTGATATACTTTTCTTTATTAACCTCAGTGGGCTTTGACTTGTACTTTGATTTGGCAGCTGCTTTTTTCTGTATAAGTAAACTTATATCTTTAGTAAGCCAAGGTGAAGGTGCATGTTTTACTTTTATGGCTCGGAAAGGTGCAAGAACGTCATACAAGTCAATAAGATTCCTCTCAAACAATTAAATTTTGGAATCCATAGATTTTGCGTCAAGCAGCGGTTGCCAGTTGATGGTTTTGGCATCATCACGTAAAAGATCACTATCCATACTACTAAAATTGCGAAGCAAGAGAATTCTAGACTTAGCCTTGGGAGGACGGACGTTGAAAGAGAGAAAAATAAGGTCCTGCTTGGTGTTTTTTATTCCCCTAACTTTCGTGTAAATTACTTCTCCTCTTTCGAACAAATTTTAGAAAATCTAGCTCCAGCTTACAGTCATACCATAGTCATGGGTGATTTCAACACTTGTTTATTGAAAAAGGATTCGTGCTCATCTACCTTTTGTTGTATTGTCGAATCTTGTAATCTGTCCATCCTCCCTTTAAATGCTACACATAACTTTCCAAATTCTACTCCTTCTCTCCTCGATCTTATGTTTGTCTCCTCACCTTCTCTTGTCGCCAAGCATGGGCAGCTTCCAGCTGATGCTTTTTCATACCATGACCTTATCTTTCTCTCCTATAAACTTCGTCTTCCTAAGACAAAAACAAAAATTCTTCTGCAACGTAATTTTGGCGGCATGAATATAGAAAATCTTCGTACAGATGCAAGTTTGATCGACTGGAGTCCTTTACAGAGCGCAGAGACCATTGATGAGAAAGTTCAATTATTCAGTAGCGCGATTATTCGTCTATACGATGTCCATGCACCAGTCCGTGCGATTAGAGTTAGACAATTACCATCACCTTGGCTAACCTCTGAAATTAAAGTTCTGTTGTCTAAGAAAGCAATAGCTAAGACTAAATATTATAAATGTCGACCTACTTCTCGCAATTGGGACAACTACATTGCTATCAGAAATAACTGTTAAAAGGTGTGTAGGAAAACATAATGCCAATACATCCATAGCTCTGTTGAGAATGAAGATCCAGCTAAGGTCTGGAAGTTTCTAAAAACTTTGGGAGTTGGAAAATCTTCACATGATCTTGCTTCTGATAAAATAGATATTAATTCTCTAAATAGACATTTTACTACTTCGTCTAAATTTGATCAGACTACCAAAGCTAGCACTTTACATGATCTTTCATTGCTTCCAACTCCAAATTATCCTTCTTTCGTTTTTAATCAACTTTCTGAGTGTGATGTTAAAAGGAGCGTATTATCCAATGCATCTAACGCAGTCGGTAATGATTGTATCAGCCGGAAAATGATCCTTCCCATATTAGATGAAATCCTTCCCATCCTATGTCATATTTTTAATTATTCCCTATCTGGGGGCGTTTTTCCCACCATATGGAAAGACGCCCAAATTATTCCTTTACCTAAAAAACCCAATCCGTCTTCTTTTTCTGAATACCGGCCAATCTCCGTCCTACCATTCCTTTCTAAAGTGCTCGAACGCCTTGTCCATGCCCAACTTAGCACATTCCTCAATAAAAACCTTATTTTCAATCCCCTCCAATCCGGTTTCCGCCCAGGTCACAGCACGGTTACGGCACTGATCAACATTACCGACGATATCAGGCTCGGTATGGAAAATGGCAACGTGACTGTTCTCTGTCTACTTGATTTTAGTAATGCCTTCAATACTATTGATTTCCATATTCTGCTTGGCATATTACGCTCCATTAACATATCTCCACCAGTGATTGATTGGTTTCATAGTTACCTGTTTGGTCGTCGACAGCGTATACGAATTGAAGACGCCTTGTCTTCTTGGTGTACGTCTACAGTCGGCGTTCCACAGGGTGGCGTTCTATCTCCTTTACATTTCTCAATTTTTATATCATACAAAATAAATTAGCGGGTCTTAATCGCGTACAATTAATTTATTTAAGGTATAAATACCTATTTGTTTCCGACGTTTCGCTCGTCTTGCACCGAGCCTGGTCGCGGAGAGACTGATGAGAGCTCAGCGCCGTCTTGTGGAAGTGCGGGTTTCGGCACCTACCCTCACTTGGTCTTTATTTAAGTTCGCACTGTCGGTACTCCGACACACTACACTAATGACGTCTACACACTGTTGAGATTTATCACTGCGGCGGTGTTTACATTTGCTGATGACTGGATTCCAAGTAGCCGATAATCTATATCCATCCTCCCGGTTGAAATTGTTATATTTCTTGATTTCTACCGCTTCACGTACTATCCTGGAGTAATAGTGACGATCGGTGGATAAGACTTGTGGTTGATGCAGTTCTATCCAGTGGTTTGGTCCAGACTCCAACAAATGCTCAGCTATAGCCGACTTATTAATATGTCGGTTTTTCACAGCTGCGATATGTTCCTTTACTCTTTCAGCGATTGTACGCTTAGTCTGCCCGATATATGAACTACCGCAGCTGCAATCGACTTTGTAGACGCCAGGTGTTTGGAGAGGAATGACATCCTTTGGGGTACGCAGATTATGTGCTATCTTAGAGAACGGACTGTATACAGTCTTAATGGAGTATTTCTTGAGTACTGTTCCTACCTTGTCCGTTACTCCCTTTAGATACGGCATGTAAGCCGGCACTCTGCTCACTTCAGGTCTACGATCTTTCCTCTTCAGACGGAGTATCTTCTTCTTGTATCCGTTGCGCCTAAGTACCTCCTGAACATGTGACAGTTCACTATTTAATTGTTCAGGGTCACACAGGTCATACGCTCTGTTCACTAACGATGACACAACGGAATCCAAATGCCGCGGATGGTGGTGCGAGTTCGCGTTAAGATACCTATCTGTGTGTGTCGGTTTCCTATATACAGTGTGAGTTTTGATGTGGAGTCACTATTCACCAATGTTCCTGTTCAAGATTGCCTTGAGGTCATACAGAGGAAATTAAGGGAAAACGGTCTGTCTGACGAATACACTGTTCTGCTTAAGAATT
>OX123183.2:82585717-82718879 GCA_944739405.2 Euclidia mi
AAATGTGAAGCTATGGAAGAGGTATGTCGATGATATCTTTTGCATCATGAAGGGGAACCAGCAAGACGTGGAACAATTCGCAGACAAATTGAACTCCATACATCCGAACATCCGATTCACATACGAATTGGAGGTAGACGGATCGTTGCCCTTTCTCGACGTTAAAGTGACAGTGAGAGATAATGGTACCCTTGGACACACTGTATATAGGAAACCGACACACACAGATAGGTATCTTAACGCGAACTCGCACCACCATCCGCGGCATTTGGATTCCGTTGTGTCATCGTTAGTGAACAGAGCGTATGACCTGTGTGACCCTGAACAATTAAATAGTGAACTGTCACATGTTCAGGAGGTACTTAGGCGCAACGGATACAAGAAGAAGATACTCCGTCTGAAGAGGAAAGATCGTAGACCTGAAGTGAGCAGAGTGCCGGCTTACATGCCGTATCTAAAGGGAGTAACGGACAAGGTAGGAACAGTACTCAAGAAATACTCCATTAAGACTGTATACAGTCCGTTCTCTAAGATAGCACATAATCTGCGTACCCCAAAGGATGTCATTCCTCTCCAAACACCTGGCGTCTACAAAGTCGATTGCAGCTGCGGTAGTTCATATATCGGGCAGACTAAGCGTACAATCGCTGAAAGAGTAAAGGAACATATCGCAGCTGTGAAAAACCGACATATTAATAAGTCGGCTATAGCTGAGCATTTGTTGGAGTCTGGACCAAACCACTGGATAGAACTGCATCAACCACAAGTCTTATCCACCGATCGTCACTATTACTCCAGGATAGTACGTGAAGCGGTAGAAATCAAGAAATATAACAATTTCAACCGGGAGGATGGATATAGATTATCGGCTACTTGGAATCCAGTCATCAGCAAATGTAAACACCGCCGCAGTGATAAATCTCAACAGTGTGTAGACGTCATTAGTGTAGTGTGTCGGAGTACCGACAGTGCGAACTTAAATAAAGACCAAGTGAGGGTAGGTGCCGAAACCCGCACTTCCACAAGACGGCGCTGAGCTCTCATCAGTCTCTCCGCGACCAGGCTCGGTGCAAGACGAGCGAAACGTCGGAAACAAATAGGTATTTATACCTTAAATAAATTAATTGTACGCGATTAAGACCCGCTAATTTATTTTGTATGATGTATACAAATCGCGAAAGTTTAAAATCAATTTTTATAAATTCTATCTCATATCAACTTCAGTCATCCTACCACCTTTATGCAGATGATCTCCAAATTTACACTCAAGCTCCTGAACATGAGTTGTCTGAAGCAATTCGTATTATCAACTCTGATTTGGATCGTATAGCTGCATGGAGCCTCAGATTTGGCCTTCAAATCAACCCTACGAAAACGCAGATTATTGTTGTCGGTAGTCCCAGGCTGATTGCGCGTGTAGACCGGACTTGTTTACCGCAAGTCAACTTTAGTGGTATTCCTTTACCTATAAGTGATTGCGTAAAGGACTTAGGAATTTACATCGATAAAACTTTATCCTGGGGCTCTCAAATTAGGGAAGTTAGTAGAAAATTGTTTTCTGCGGCTGGAACGTTGCAAAGATTGCGAAACTTTCTGCCGACTGCCACCAAGATTGCGCTTGCAAATTCTCTTCTTTTACCTATCCTTGACTATGCTGATGTCAGCTATCTAGATCTCACGGAGGAACAACTTGATAAGCTTGAGCGCCTTCAAAATTTATGTATAAGATTCATATTTGGATTGCGCAAATATGATCACGTTTCCAATTTCCGCAATTCACTCAAGTGGCTCCCTATTCGCCTTCGACGGAATACTCACATACTATCATTACTCTATAACATTCTCTTTAATCCCTCTACTCCCCATTACTTAAAAGAACGGTTCGAGTTTCTTTCTGACACGCATTCTAGATCTCTGAGGTTATCGGTGAATTATCGGTGACTGGCTATACCAATGCATTCCAGTAGATTTTACGATAAATCTTTTACTGTCCAAGCTGCTCGCTTGTGGAATGCATTGCCGATGCCAATTAAAAAAGCTCAAACAATAACATCATTTAAAAAGTTACTCAAAGAATACTACTTGTCTCTTTAATCTTATTACTCTTGTAATTCTTATTTTTCTATTTCCTTTCCTTTAATTATCACTAGTGTATGTATGAATAATATAAACATCTATGTATTGTATAATTATTTATGTATGTATATAGTTATGTATTTGTGTATATAGTTATTTATCTATGTATGTACTTATTTATGTATATGTAAGTATTTGTATTATAAATCTAAATCGGTAAAGATCGCCAAACTACCCTTTTCTGAATCCGTGCTGTTCTTATCCATCCAAAGGTTGCCTGTAAGAGATTGCTTGATAGTGATAAGGCCGCCTATTGTACTATCTGTTATTTCTCTTTTTGTTATGATTCATTCATGTACTTTCTTTGGCATTTGTACAATAAAGATGATTATTATTATTATCATGATAAGAAAATTCATCTGCATCAAGTTGGCCGTGCTTAGCAACATGACCAAGCGATGAGACAAAGATGAGGTCAAGAAGAGAGGGAGTAGAATTAGGAAAATGATGGGTGGCATTCAGGGGAAGAATATGAAGATTACTT
This sequence comes from Euclidia mi, assembly GCA_944739405.2. Lineage (NCBI taxonomy): Eukaryota > Metazoa > Arthropoda > Insecta > Lepidoptera > Erebidae > Euclidia > Euclidia mi. The sequence continues at coordinate 82,588,338 of OX123183.2, forward strand.
GAAATTGAAATGGAATGTAGAGATAAGGAACGAGAGTCGTTCTTAAGAAGACAAGTGTTAAACTCACCCATGATAATAGTTTGACTGTAAGAAGGGGATAGATTAAGCAAAAGAGTTTCAAAGAAGGAAAAGAAAACTATACGCAAAGAAGGACAGTAATAAACACTAAGAAAGATTTTGGTGTGGTGCAGCTTAACCTCCAGGAAGAGATGCTCACCAGCATTGGGTGAAGGCGGCTGTGAAGACGTACTAACCACTGAATAGTCAATGTAAGAGCGGAGATAAATGGCAACACCACCGCCACCACTACCAATTCAGTCATTCCTAATCAGTTCGAAGCCAGGTAAAGAATAAGAGGCAGAAGAAAGGCATGGCTTAAGCCATGATTCGGATACAAGAATAGCATGGATGTTCTTACAGTCAAAGGTTGCCAGCATATCTGGGAAATGGGCCGGAATACTCTGTGCATTGATATGGACAACGTTCGAGTTCCTGGGAACATCAGAAAATAAAGATTTCAGATTATCTGCCAGAGAAGGGATACTAACGTAACTGTCATTGTCTGGTACTCACTAAAAAAAAGTCATCATTATCACTATCTAAATCCATAGACGACATATAAAGTTTATATTATAAAATAAAATATATAATATAAATAAAATACAATAATAAAATATATAAATAAAATAAAAAATATATCTAAATAATAAGCGCAATGCACAAAATAACAACACTATTCGACAGTGTACCTGCCAGTTAAATTAATGTTAAGTAGGTACTCCAATGTCCCTCCCGTGGGATCTCCACCTTGTCGTGGTGGGGGGGCTCAGTAACCGTGGATTGGTCAGCCGCGGTGAAGCTAAGAGGGATCCAGGAGGGGACGCTCCGCGTGGGCTTGGAGGGGCCTGCGCAGGATACGTCCAACAGTGCGGGTGCGGGGGACAGTTCTGTCTGTCCGTCGCAGTCGGGTGCGGTCGCGGGAGGAGAGGTGTGTCAGTGTTGCGTTGCCGCGCGCCCTATCTCCCGCGACCAAATGGGGGCGCACCATTCGATGCGTCGCGCCGGGGCCGCAGAGGAAGAGGAGATGCGGTGTTGCGTTGCCGTCCTCCCTATCCTCTGCGGCCGCTGGGCGTTTTGGCGGCAGAGTCCAACACCTTAATCCGTCGCCAAGGGGGTTTTGTTCGGGGCCCGCCTGACCATCTGGCGGGCCAATACCCGTCGGAGGGTGGCGACGAGTGCTTTGGTGATGCCCCACCCTCCGACACACGGGTACATGGCGGAAGTCGAGGTGGTTTTAAGTGGAAACACCACATACTCCGGCTCTTATTTCCCCCAAGAGTCGGAGATCCGAAGGGATTTTTCACCTCGTAAAACAAAAAAAAAAAAAAAGGTAACCAATATTTATTTTTATACAAAACAAAAAAAAACAATAATCAACATTATAACTAATAAAATACAGTACAATCCCAGGTACAAAAGTTGAAATAAACTTAAACACTATACATAAACATATTATTATCAGCGAGACGTTAGAAAAGTTTTTTTTTTTATTACTATGGCGTGTAAGAATGGCCCAAATATATTGTTTCTGAACTAAACATTTTAATGGCTGTCACTGTCATATTTGACACTTGAGTAGTAAAATTTATCAAGTCGGTATATGAAAACAAAATCGTAAAAATAGTTGAAAAAAACGTTGTAACATACGAAACATACATCTGAATTTATAATAGAAATAAATACAAAAGATTTATAAGTACCGTCTTTGCACAAAAGTAAAGTAAAAGTAATATTTGGCCACCTACCCGGGATTGAAATAATAGCACGAAAACAAAAACAGGACTATTTTTTAGTAGCTGCAGTTCGCCTTGTTTTTGCTGGCTCATTCTTCGAAGCAGGGGGCTCTCGTTGCTGCTGATCCACGGCGACAAGGTGGCAAAGGTTTTCAACATCCATCAGGTAATTGACGCGATGTCTCTCACCCTTTTCCCCGAGGACAAAAATCTGCCCTTCCTTAGTCCAGCACCTGGACACTCCAAACTTCGCCCGTGCAGCTACAAATATGTCATGTCGGGCCTTCGTCAAGAATTCCGAGGCTGTGATACCTGAGCCCTTCAGTTTAGGTTTGGTAAACCAAACTTTATCCCGGACCAAGACACTCTGGAATTTTACCAATATTGGACGGTGACCTTTGGGAGCTGCGAGTCTACTCATACGATGACAGCGCTTAATGCTATTTGGAGTGATATCGTCAAGCTTCAGGTGTGTTTTTAAAACATCAACAACGGTCTGCACAAGGTCGTCCTTCTTATCTTCCTTAACACCATGGAACGGAAGAATCTTACGGCGACCCTGCATTTCTAAGTTGTCCACACTGTGCATTAGTAACTGGACTTGCTGCTGCAGACCCTTTAATGCTTCAGTGACAAACGCCCGGAACAATGTAAAATCTGATGCCAGACCAGCCATGCTTGAAGGAGGATGGGTTGTGTTTTGCAGCTTGTCCTCAAACTGAGACATCCTTTGATTGAACATGCTATTCAAGTTTTGAATTGTGCTCTGCAATGACTTCATAATATTTTGTATTTGTGTTATGTGTGTACCGTGAATTTAGAAAGGAGATAACACTTACTGGCAGGTAGCGTAATGTAATATAGGTACTAAATTAAATCATAAAATAACTCTTTATATATATGAATTAAATTATAATTAATTAAAAAGCGAGGACTAAAATTTTTTACTGCTATGGCTACAACTACCCACACAGAAATAATCTAATCTAACAAAATAATTTAGGTGGTTTTAATCGCGTAAACTTAACTTATTTAAGGTATAGTCTCTCCACGACCACGGTCGGTGCAAGGCGATCGAAACGTCGGCAACAAATAGGTATATATACCTTAAATAAGTAAGTTTACGCGATTGAAACCCGTTAAATTATTTTGTATGATGTATGCAAATCACGAAAGTTTAAAATCTATTAGAATTAAGATGCGACCAGTACTACATTTTACCATTCAAATATGTTTCTAAACCTCAACATGCATATAAAGAACATTAATTACATCCAACACATTTAATTTCAGTAAGCAAATGTTTGTCCTAAAACAAAAACAGCCCAGTTTTAGTAAAACAAGATTATGTGGAAAGTGATTACATTTCTTGCGAGTTGTGTGCTCGGCAATATTTTTTGCGATTCGCCAGTTTGAAACACGTGACTGGAAGTAAAGGCGCGTCTAATAAGTTGGAAAAAAGACACTTAGCCCACACACTGGCGCTTTGTCTGTGTACGATAGAGCATCCCCTAAGCTCCGCAGTAATTTTCCTCGAAGGCATTATTTCCATGCTTCGCGCTCACCACAACGCCATTACAATTCGCTTCATTTTCAGTTTCCTTTTGTATTTTGCATTGACACTTTGTATTTCGATTCGATATTGAAATATATTTTCTTTGTGATAAGATGACTGTTTCTAGTTACTAGTCGACGGGAACAAATTCCATACATTTTCTAAAAGCGGAGAGGAACCCCTAACGGAGAGTAGCGATCGATAGAGTCCGCTAGGAGGCGCATTTGGAAATTGTATGGAAATTGTTCCCGTCGACTAGGCTATCGTCCACCGTGACGATCGAGTGCAAACTCGTACTAGACCCTCAGATAAATGTTCTACATTGTAAAAATGCTTATAAGACGAAAGATATTGAAAATGATATTATGGAATAAAAAAAAACAAAAACAATAATATTCTTTATCTCTCAATTGTTATCGTTACAGAAATCGAGAAATAAAAAGAGATAACGTAGATATACCACAAATGTCATAACAACACCGATTTGTTTTTCATGGAAAAATACACTGCAAAACAATACCAGTTATTTCATAACAAATACACAGAGTAAGTACTGTAGAATTGTTTCGTCAAAATAATACTCGTCGAGACCATGAAACGCGTACTCACGTGGCATTTGCAGCATACCTGCGGCGAACGACTAACAATCCAATACAATATTATTTTTTATTACATATACAAATAACTGGATTGTTTATATGGGTTAAATATAATGACTACCATAAAATGCTTTGATACCCTTAGTTCTTTAACCAAAAATATATACGTAACACCAGAAAAATAAAGTCTAAAATTACAATAGTACACTATTTTAGTCACGACTGTACTTCAAATTGTTTTCGAACACCTAATGTAGTAAATGATCACCAAATAAATAGGTTATGTTAGGTTCTCTTGTGAGTCTTGTGACCTTTAATTCAAAAATAGCAGCCCTGCGAAGCAGGGCTCCGTCAACTTAGTTTATTAAAGAAGGTGGTGTTACCAAATCCAATTTGTGTGTTGGTATTTCATACAACTAACAAAAAAGACTTTGGTTATAATTTTACATTAAAATGCTGGTTTAATTTTGGTGATCAGTTACTACTTTTGGGTTAACAATGATTTATTTGAAGTCATTTTGCTTAAATAGGATAGCGAAATGTTAAAACTTTGGTTCCAATTTTACATTAAAATTCGGGTTTCATGTTTGTGATCATTTACTATTTTTGTCTGTCATATGTTACTATATCTGGTGGTAAGTTAAACATAAGCCTTGTTTATATACTAAAAATATGGCAGCAGTTCTTGATTGTGTGTTCTTTATTAGAGCTGCACGTTTTATAACATAACGTAGATATAAAACGCATAGAATGTAATAAAATAACAGCTATATATTTAATACTTCAGTTGTAGTAAACAAGATACAGGCTGTCTCATGGTCAGTAGTAAATGACCATCAGTTCCTCGGGCCGTCAGGCATTGTTTATCCTTGGACAAAATGAAAAGACATTGTACGCTTTCAAAGATATTTAGAAACGAAAGGAGATAAAAAGAGAGGCTTTGGTAACCGGACTTCTAGCCCATCAAATGAAGACAAAGTACTGCCTCTATACTTCAAACTTCAGTCAGAGTAGAACTGCTACAATCTAACTAGACCATCTGTATCATCGCAGATAGGACAAATATGAGTGTGTCGGTGATGAGAACATTTCAGGATGGACGCTTAAATCTCAAGAGCAAATTGGGACCATTAAATTGCAGGTAAAATGTTTATTACAAATCAACGATACACTACTAAAACGGTTTACTGGTCAAAGTAACAGACATATCAAAAGTGAGAATTAATTTATTTTCTATCGTAATTAAAAAGGCGACCGACCAAAGTAATAGGGGGCGACCTATTACGTGGGACTAAAATTTATCTAGTGGAAAGTGGGTGTAGTAATATACCTCTGCCTACCTCTTCAGGGATATAGGCGTGATACTAAGTATGTATGTATCGTAATTCTCATTTTACAAAAGATTAGATGATACTTTATAGTAGCACAGTTCAGCAAGCATTACGTTCTTTAAGGAGAACACAGAGGGAGGTCAAGGACTTCTCTATATCTCTAAATAAAGGAAAAGGAAATAAGCGAATACGTTTCGTATACAAAAAATAAAGCCCGTCTTTTATCTTACGGGTTCTATGGTTATCAAATTTAGGAACCACTGTCATAAAATATTGCATGCAGAAAGAAAATAACTCAGGGATGAAGTCATCGCATGATCTAAGAGCCAGTATTTACCTCAGGTAATATCTACTTGTCATAAGTTTATCATGTATTTTGTAATTTTTCCAAGCTTCAAGCTTCTCGAAGATCTGATAAAATTTAACCAAAAAGTGTTACAAACTGACAAACATAATCACAGTTACGTTAAATGAGTTCATATTAAGTATAATAACATGAATAATTAACGTAGTACCTAGCGCACATGTATTTATCCCATTGTTTTATGTAGCAGTCGAGATCTTTATGCATAATTAGTTTAAATTAAATTACAACATATAATAGGTATATGTATTATATATTCCTCTATAATGTTAACCATCATATTTTACATTACCATTGCAATGTAGCCAAGAAAAAACATTTAATCAAAGAAAGATTAAAAAAAACAACTGCGGTTATGTTAAAAAACAACTGCAGTCTTCCTCTTTTTAAGAAATAGTACTAGCTTTAGAAATAAATCCAATCCATTTTATATAAACGAAAAAGCGAACATGTACCTACACGAAAATCACCCAGTTTCGCAAATGTTACAAAAAGCCAGAGTTATTTTCAAACGAAGAATATATTAATAAAAGAAAATTTTATTTTTAAAAGGTCTTACTTGTATTCATCCTTTCTCGTAAGGGGATTGCCCCAGTGCAGCTATGAACAATCCACTATAATTACAATGTCAACCTTCTAATGAACATCATATATGCATACACATATAAAGCATATGGCACAAAGCCTAGAAAATTCTGAGCCTCCATAACAGTCGTCATCACTCAATCAAACACACTGGACCTTTGTGATATTGATACAATAGACCATCAGCTTTGATTGATTATACTGCAACCATTGATATACGACAGCCATATATGCAACACATTTTCCACTTCAAAATATTCCTACAATAAGCAAAATTAAAGAATAAAAGCACTTTTACACGGTCTGCAGGTAACTAGAGAATAATATACTGTTAAATAACCGAAATATCGCGTCGAAAAAGATAAAATGTACTGAATACGAAAAAAAAACATCTTCTTCCATTTCGAGAATTTAGACTGCATACTGCCTTTTCCATAAGTCGCGTTAGTAACACGAAACAACGTATACAAAGAATATCCAGATCCACAAAAGTAACAGAGTGACAGACAGTCGAGTTGTTAAATATAATGTATAACATGGATATTACTTTCGTTACTTACAAGTATCTGTCAAGTATTCAAATGAGTATAAAATATATAATAATGCAAGTTATAAAACAGACCTATTTAATTCCGAATTGAAATGAAGTTATTTATGGCGACCGTTTTTGTACAGAGCAGTTTAGTGTAGTTATGCTCAATTCACCATTGAAATTTCGACAACAGATAAGTTTTATATCCTAGGGTTATTTTCGTCTTACTGTTTCTAAAGTGTGTAATGTTCTATTTATCCTCCAATTTAACCTGAGGTCCAAACTTCATATTACTAGAATGACTGTGATTTCCACATAAGTATAATTAACCAATCGTAAAGAAAATATACATATATGACTTACCACTGGGTTTTCAATATCTCAAGACTACTACTCCTCCAAACAAATCTGAAGTCATAATCTTGAGTACAGTGCATTTGCCGTCTTAATTTCTTATAAATATACGTGACTAACCTGTACTGTGAATGCTGAGAGTCTACCTGCAGTAGTACATTTTTAATTAAAAAATGATAATTTGTGTTGTTGTTGTGTCCTATGAGCTTAGACTTCAGAGTAAGGTTTTATTAAATGAATTTTCAAAAACAAGTAAATCTTTGACTTTAAATCAAGCTAAAAACTCTAAAGACCAAAATGTAATTTTCGTATATGACTCCTGTCAATTCAACAAAGGTGCACAAAAGGCAGCAGTATCAACGACGTGTATTAACGGTTCCTATAAACACACTGCACTTTTAGCCTGATCGCTTACCTTCGACATGAAAAGCGAGTCCCGGAGATCAGGTCGATTTAAAGAATGGAAAGTAATATTAAAAAAGGACACGGTCTATTTAAGCTGATATGAGCGTGCTCATTTCATAAAATTTGACGTTATTAATGGAATTCGTGGCCGTAATATAAATGAATCAGATACAATATTTTATTCTACTACATACACACGACACCAGCTAGTCCCAAATTAAGCAGAGATTGTACTATGGATACCGGGCAATGGATAATCGATAAAAACACTTTTATACATTTTTTTTATAAATACGAACATATTATATATACATGTTGACACTTGAACACCTAGATCAAGACAAATATCTATGTTAACGTACACTAATGTTTGACTTTAGGAGGAAGCGAACCCGCGACCGTCGGCATGGCAGTCGCTTACACCCCGCTACGCCACCGGGTCGACAAAAAATCTTATTAGACAAATAATATCAATTGTGTGGTTACAAGCAAATGTAAAGGAACGCGCGTTCATTGCACAGAAACGGTGTGTCAGGGCAATTTTCAACCTACAGAAAACCGAATCGTGTGAACCATTTTTCAAACAAATGAACATATTAACATTACCGTGTCTGTATATTTTTAAGGTCGCAGTTTTTGTCAAAAATAATACTGCTCTATTTAAATATCGAACCCTTATACGGCATCAGGACAAGCTAGATATAGTTCCTAGTAAGACTCATTTCTTACACAAAAGTATTTTCTGCACGGCTCCTCGTATATACAATAATATTCCAAGACGTATAAGAGCAATTACTGAAGTAAGATCATTTAAAAAGAAACTCCATGAACTGTTAGTGAGCAAATGCTATTACTCTATGAAAGAATTATTTACCGACAAATCACTATTAAAATATAATCTGCCTAGGTTATGATGCGTTTTGTATACATCTACATACGTGATGAGCAACATGTTTTTTCGAGTTGATGAAGTAGAAAGTCCTTTTAGTTACAAAACTGTTTACTGAAATTTATTAAAATCAATATTTAATTAACTAATCATTTGCGATGTGTTATTAAAATTATTATTGTTGACATGCATGTTTTTTATATATTATAATAATATGATGTAAACTCATTATAGATGACTTACCTACATTATAATTATTGTACGCCTTAAGGGTAGGACATAGCTGCTCGCAGAATATTTAATTAAGACCATCTGTATTATGTACAATTACCTATGATCCACAATAAAGATGATTTGATTTGATTTAAAATGTAACAAGTCATGCAAGCTGATGGAAACATCGGGCAAAAAAACCCTAAAAACAATACTTTACAATAACTTTACTTCCTATCCGTAGCCTATATTATACCAAAGAGTTTATATCGAGCAGTGATCGAGCAGCCGAAACCATGACGACGAGACTTCATTACCCGCCAGATAAGTAATGGCAACGTTAATAAGCCGTCCATGATTACCAACCTCACGACTCGTTTATCTACTCTATCATTGAGATGTTTTCCATCTTACGAGTTCGTAGCACAAACCGTAATGTTTTTTCTGTAAAGTTGGCACTAATGCTAAATGAACCGTATACGGGACGGGCGTAGTTATTATTTTTTTCGGTTTATTTTTTTGCGGTGTTGCTTTTAATTAAGAATTTCAATTTGACAGGTTGGTTACTTCAGGAGGCTAGAGTTCCAAAGCTGTTGTTGGATGGTAATTGTTAAATAAAATATTTACTTTTATTGTACAGGTAATTTTTTTTTTCGAATAAAATTTGGAGACACATCCAGGGCTGTTTATACTCTGCGATATTTTGAAGTCTAATTTAATTCGTATTTTGTAAAAACATGAGGGAAAAAATAGGATTAAGAATTAATTAAGATTTAATAAAAAAGAAATAATTTAAATTCAATAGAAAAATGTTTGTATACGTTGATGTAATGTCAAATACAAAAGATCTACATTCATGAATGTCATACACGATCAAAATAAAACTGAAAATAGTGGGTGGTGAATAAAAATAATAAACTTCTTCATTGTTTTTTTCGCCAGACTTAAAATTTAAATAAATAAATGTCGAATAACACCCTCCGCAAGGTCACAATAAATCAGTCTACAGTGATATTCTACATGTTTTCCTAACATTAGCAATTTAGAGGATTTATTTCATCACCATATCAATCGCTGCTGAGTCGAGCTACTCGCAAATAAAATCGTCAGCATTTGGACCGTTTTGGTCAATTTATTACTCAAGAAAAATATTAGTCAATATTAAAATGGGCCCATAATACAAAATTTATTTATGGCTATTAAACGTGAAGCTCGCGGCAAGGTTTCAGTCTTTTATTCACATAAAATAAGTACCTACCTGACTAAAAGTACCTACCTGAAAAAAAATGTATCGTATAATAATATATAATAATATATGTCTCCATAGACGTTTTCTTCTAAGATAATTCATTTAATTTTTTAATGGAATCAAATTATAAAACTCTGATAGTAGTCATAGTACAGACTGATATAATGTAAACAAGTTCTTGACAACTACCTCTAGGTCGAGATGGTGATGAAACAATTTGTAATCTTTGTATGGAGATTACGGATAAATGCCTACTTACGTTGCAAATGTCATAAAACTGCAATCATTTAAAAAAATTAAATGTCAAAGTCATCATCAACGCTGAAACGTAGTGGCAAATATAATATGATACCTAGTCAAAATCAAAGAGTCCACCATTATTTCTAAATTAGGTATTTACGCGATTGAGATTTGTTAATAGATATAGGTATATATGAGTATGTGTAGAAATAACGAAACTTATTATGTACAAGTGCAATATTGCCGTTTTCTGTTACCTCGTAAAATAATTATTGTTACATCGTTAAATAATTATTAATTTTGCTATCTTTTAAGTATTTGCACATGAATGCAATTTTATTGAGTGTACACTTTGTTTGGAATAAATCAAATTTAAGCACAACACAAAAGAAGGATCACACTTACACTACAGTGGAACTACCCTTGAACTACGTAACCATATTTCCTATATTCTTATATCATTGTATGAGACATCAGCGCAATACTGTGAGGTAATGAAAAACATTCAGTCGTGTCACATCGCTTAATTCCGCTGCCGCGCAGTGCTGTCTTGCCCGTATAGTGTGCAGGCGTTGAATAAGACAGCAAGATGGAGGTAGCCACAAATCCTCCACAGTAATTAACTTAGATTTACAGTGCTTGAGCTCATTAGCTTAGTCTCAATACGCTGCACTGCATAATAGTGTGTTCTGAATGTAATCTGTAACGACATCAAATGTACTATAATATAGTTGCCGATGATGTGTCGAGTTTGACTTGTTTATAAAATGAAGTACATGTAGAAGATAGAATATAAGTGGCAACTAAATAATTAAAAAAGGTTGAGAATCCAAAGTTGAGTGGTAAGCAAAAAAGTGGTTTACACTCAAGCACTATATACTATATGTAATTGGTCTATGACTAAGTATGGTATAGTATATATTTAGGAAAAGTCTCTGTGACACTTAAGTATTAGACAATATTATTTAGTGCATTTATGAAGCGTTTGCCTCAACAAACGACATGATTACATGTATAGTGATCTGCCCACACCAGATGTTGAATAACAAAAGGTTATTCTTTAGTACTGTTACGAGTACTAATTAATCGTATTAATATTGAAGAATGTGTGGCCAGAGGATGGAGTATGCCACATATTGGGCACAGTAAAAATAAGTATAGAAAAGAGTGATACACCATCGCTGTTTCGATGATGCAGTAACAGACACCCTGTTCATTCAGCAGGATTCTCAAAATACTGTAGGAACATACTATAAATTAGTCTCCAGAGTGTGCACAATAGGTAAACCGAACTCACAACCTAATATCTGAATAATATACAGAATAATCCAGTTTTACAAAACATTTCCAGTAAATATTTATTATTTTATTATTATTATTAATTAAATAGCAACAGATAATTATGTTCATTCAGCTGACTGGCAACTTATCCCGAAATACGTCTACACAGATGAGTCTACATAAACGGATCAAATAATACCGCGAATAAAGTTTAAATTGAAATTTATTTATCAGTTTGTGGAGGGAAGGTCTTCTTCAATTAATGTTACACGGTAAATATGGAAGTTGAAGTTTCTGTGCAAGATTCAAAGGTAGAGCTTCAATATGCAACAAGTACATCAACAAAACTGAATTTACAATCAAAAGAAACACGGGAGCTCGGCAGGGGCTCGGTTGAACAGCGTGTCACTGTTCATAAATATTAATAGTCGAGGGTAAAACCCAGGGCTACTGCTCTCACTCCATGCATAATTTCACTTCTACGTCCGGTACAAATTTTAATTGCTCGAGTTGGTACATCGCAACTTTGTTCAATGTTACAGTGACGAATATACCATCCCGTTTGTTGTTTCGAATAAGCACAAAAAATGTTTGTGATGCGTACAGCGCAGCGCTGCGCCAAGTGTGCTTCACTTCGGTTACATTCGACTAAACTTTTGCAGCGCACGCCGTTTTAAGCTTCGCGACGTATTTAATTTGTTTTAGTTGAGAATTTATTGTGAACTTTTTTAATTTAGTGAGAGCTAATATTACTCTGCGTAATGTAAGTATTGAAAGCTTTGCTTTTCATATTTTAGTACGCATGTTAGTTGTTGACATAGTTTGTTATTTGTTTTTCGGTACGATTTTTATCATGTATACTATGGAGGTTGTAATTTTTGTTTGTTTCGTAAACTAGGTCCTTGTTACTTTATCTTCAGTGACTCAGCTTATTAATCCTCTAGAAGTAAACAACAGTAATACATCTATACGTCGATCTATCAATATAAGTACGAACTAATGAGCGTGCTTGACGTTGGTGTCAATATGTCTGCAGGTACTCTCAATGTGACTCCGTATGAGGCTTGACAGCATCTAATTGACACATACAGTCTTACATACCCCCAATTTCAAAAACAGTTAGTCCACGTCATGTCTACCTAATGTATAGCTTTATGGACGTTGGCACATTTCTTTTTAATACAGTCACTGGCTTCTTTGAATTGGAGCGATTAGAGCAAGATCTTACGGTTGGCATGAAATTTTATTTACAAAACTTATTAATTCTGGAACTATCATAGTTGTCTTATAAATCTCATATTTCAAGCAACTTTTAGTTCCTCAGCTCTAAAGTGTTGCCTACTTAGCCTACTTAGGTAAAATAATAGATACATTAGATATTCTTATTTTGTTTCAGTCTCATTAGCTTATACTTACGTAAGCATGTCACAACAAAAGAAGTCACGCGTGTCGGAAGACAAAGAGATGACAATCTTAGAAGCGAAACGCAATATTTTATTTGAGCGCATTCAAAACATATATGAATGCTCAAAAACCGCGTCTATGTCCGACAGTAATAGCGAAGCATTTCTCAGTTATTGTATAACAGTAGATAGTATTCGAACAGATTTTCATAAGTTGTTAGACGATTATAACGCAAGATTACTTTCTATCAATCCTGATGAAAAACCGAACTATCAGGCGTATACCTCATTCGAAGATCTTTATTGTATTATTAAGCGTATACAATCGCAATTGGAGGGTAAATGTTCAGCAGAGCCCGTTGCCCGCAAACCGAGATTACCGCCAATCGAGATTATGTCGTTTGACGGAGATATACGAAATTGCCCGTTATTCTATGCGAGTTTTAAGTCTACAGTGCACGATAATGGTTCTCTGACAGATGCTGACAGGTTGTACTATTTAATAGGTAAACTGTCACCGAAGGCCCAGTCCGTATTTGCAGGTGTCACACCCAGTGCTGAGAATTATCAGGTCATATTTCAGTCACTACTTGACAGATATCAGGACACGCGCATCCTAGCGTCTACGTACTTTGACCAAGCTTTAAATCTCAAACTGTCCGGCAACGCGTCTGTCTCGAATTTCCAACTGTTTATAGACAACTTTGTTACCGCAGTTAATTCTCTTAAAAACTTAAAAATAGAAGATCTTTCCGACTTTATGTTGCTTCAACTCGCTTTAAAAAAGTTTGACACTGATACAATTCGCGCATTCGAGATGACGGAACGCAATAATAAAATACCTACACTAGATAGTTTTATTTCGTTCATCAAAGATCAGTGTCGAATATTTCATAATACGCAATCTGGTTCACCTGGCCCGTCTAACACTAACAGCAACAAACAAAGGTTGAATAAATCGCGAAATAGTAATAATAACTCGGTCCCTAATCCACAATCTTACGTAACATGTTCGGAATCTAATAGTAATAATTAACAGAAGTGTCTATGCAGTAATATAGTGCACGACCATTACTATAAGTGTCCTACCTTAAATGATTTAAATCCAATTGCTCGTTTTAAATGCGTAAAAGATAACAAAGCTTGCATTAACTGCTTAAGCATAAAACATAAAACAAGTAATTGTTCTAGTAAGACAAAGTTTCGATCATGTAAGCAAAAACATCATACACTGTTACATTTCGATAAAAATAACCGGTTGTCAAGTCAAGCCGCTAACCTTGACACACTTATGAGTACGTCGCAAGTGCAGAACACGGTAGCTGCGCCTTCCGCGTCTGAGGGCGAAGTATCGTTGTGTACGACATCCATTGCGCGGGCGACGCGCACGCGAGGACGGCACTCGCGCATCTATAATGATCCGCGCAGGGCCAAAACGCAGTGTACGGCGTCTAAGACTATTCTGTTAGCGACAGCGCAAGTTATCATATATGATGTTAATGGGTCGCCGCACATGGTACGTTGTCTGCTAGATAGCGCATCTCAGACCAATCTAATAACATCGGAATGTTTCAAAAGCCTCGGATTATGGAATAACTTTAAAAATACTAACTCAACCGTCAAAGGGATAGGCGGATCAGAAAAACATTGCAAGGATTCCGTAGATATTAAAATACATTCGCGTTTTGATAGGGACATTAATTTTAACATTTCTTCGCTTATCGTGGAGCGTATCACGGACGCATTGCCGAACGCTAATGTAGACGTAGCATCACTCACTCATCTCGAGTCATTGCCGCTAGCCGACGCGGAGTTTGCGAATCCGGCAGGCATTGATCTTTTGATCGGAGCTTCAATATTTCCACACTTGCTACTAACTAACATAGTACGTAGTAAGCGATATGATTTACCGCCCGCTATTGAGACGGTACTTGGGTATGTGATAATGGGTACCGTACCTACGTTACATACTTCTCATTGTATTACGTCTTGTTGTTGTTCTGCTCTTCAAGAGATCAAGGTGGGTGCTAAAACCGTGTGTAAGATAAAGCACTAATTAGCTATGCTATGCTATGCTATGCTATGCTATGCTATGCTACGCCATGCTATGCTACGCTATGCAACGCTATGCTACGTTATGCTACGCTATGCTATGCTATGCCACGCTATGCTATGCTAAGCTACGCTACGCTACACTATACTATACTACACATCCGCTTTGTATATAGATGACATTGCCTGTAATGTCATACCCGCTCCGCTAGAAATTTCGCTTTGTGAAGAGCTTATTCAGCTTTTCAAGCGAGGCCAAACTGATCTTGTCAAATGGACAAGCAACTCTAAGGAGGTTCTCGCACGCATACCAGATTCTCATAAAGCTTCTCCAGACATTAAGTTTGAGAAGTCTGTACCGCATAAGATTCTCGGTTTACGCTGAGACAAATCCTGCGATAGTTTTCGGTTTGACGTCTCACCGCCAGATGATAAGTGCGCCAAACGCACTATGCTGTCCACAGTGGCTCGACTATGGGACATAATGGGTTTTGTGGCTCCCACAATTTTGTACGCCAAGCTCTTGATCAAAGAGCTTTGGCTATCAAAGTGTGAGTGGGATGAAACACCCCCTGACCATATTGTCGCCGCTTGGGGCCAGTTTTGTATTGAGCTTACCGCGCTCAATCATATTACTATTCCGCATCATCTTGGGTTGGTAGATGGATGTACCGTCAACTTAATAGGTTTCGCTGACGCCAGCGAGCGTGCTTACGGCGGAGTCGTATATCTGCAAGTCTGCATTGGTTCTGACTACTCGGTGCAGTTAGTTTGCGCCAAGTCTAAGGTCTCGCCTGTTAAAACCATTTCGGTTGCGAAACTGGAGTTGTGCGCGGCCCTTCTGCTGTCTCAGTTGCTCCGCAAGGTTCAAGACACAGTTTTACCCCACTACTCTATTGATAAATATACGCATTTTCCGACTCCAAAGTAGTGCTCGCTAGGATTTATTCTTCTCCTCACCGCTGGCAGACTTTTGTCGCCAACCGCGTTAGTAAATTGATTGAACTTGTTCCCGCTACTTGTTTCAATCACGTCGCGGGTTATCGTACTCGTCTTCAGGAAGAACTTTCCATAGATCATATTGACTGGAAGTTTATTCCACCAGCATCACCACATTTCGGTGGATGTTGGGCAAGCATGGTCAAAGTAATTAAAACGCATCTCTTCAAAGTTATAGGTCAACAGATCCTCTCTTACGAAGAGCCTTTAACTGTCCTTGCACAAGTCGAGGCACTGATCAACTCGCGTCCGCTTCCAACTCAGTGAGATCTAGCCGGAAGTTGGACTTACCTCTTAGTTTAAGTATTTAGTTAGTAGTTTTCGCTATTATTGCGTTTGTAGCTTTCGCTAAAGTTAATTTAGATTAATTTTATTGTTATATCGCTGTCTTAGCCTATTGATGGGTTATGCGGTAGTACACCCAACATAGCAAAGTTCAATTCTATTTTTTTTAAAGGCAACCCTTTAGGGCCGGGGGGATATGGTAGCGCCATCTACCTTCCTATCCATAACTAATCGCATCAACATCAATCGTTCCAGGTTCTAGTGCGAGCGATATCATATTTTCGTCCCGCTCTATCCCACTCCCTGGAAGAGGCACTGCCTTCCGCCTGATTCGTCGCCGCGATCGTCGACGCGAGTGAACAGTCCAGAACATTCCGCTCGCTGAGAACGTGTCCGCGATACCGTACCGCGCCGCACTGTTGTATGTGATTTATTACCGCTTCCACCAAGGAAAACCCGCTCGCGAATGGTGAATTGAAGTGAAAACAAGCAGCTGCATCACGAAACCACCAGGAGACTGCCCTACGGAAACGAAGAAGGTTGTATAAGGTAGGTGCCCTCCATCCTTGAAATATCCTATACCCACTCAATCACCCCTTAGCGTATCCATCTCCTAGGCGGCGAAGAACCGCTATCCTCTCTATACAGTCCATTTCCTTCTCCAAGTCGCCTAGAACCCTACGGTTTCGGTGTAAAGCCGAACCATTTTTTTGTCCACTAATTGTTCCAGTAGAACGAGATGTCGCTCGTGTAATCAAAAAAATGGTTCGGCTTTACACCGAAACCGTAGGGTTCTAGGCGACTACTTGCATGCAGCTGCTTGTTTTCACTTCAATTCACCATTCGCGAGCGGGTTTTCCTTGGTGGAAGCGGTAATAAATCACATACAACGGTGCGGCGCGGTACGGTATCGCGGACACGTTCTCAGCGAGCGGAATGTTCTCGACTGTTCACTCGCGTCGACGATCGCGGCGACGAATCAGGCGGAAGGCAGTGCCTCTTCCAGGGAGTGGGATAGAGCGGGACGGAAATATGATATCGCTCGCACTAGAACGTGGAACGATTGATGTTGATGCGATTAGTTATGGATAGGAAGGTAGATGGCGCTACCAACATATATAAGTAACATATCTCATAATCGACTCTTGACATAATCAAAATTTGATATAATTATGAAAATAATACTTAATATTGTTAGGTCGAAATTAATTGAGGACTAAACTAGTGTACTAACTAGTAAAAGCGATATTTAGGTTTTATGTGAAAAACGTGAAACGAAACGCAACCGCCATCTTGTATGAATTATATAGACAGCTAATGTCAAATTTGTGCGTCATTACTTTCGAGTACCTAGGGTTAGGTGCGACTGTAATAAGTAACTAAATAGGTTATGTTAGGTTCTCTTTTGAACCTTAATCCGAAAATAGGAGCCCTGCGAAGCAGGGCTCCGTCAACCTTATGTTAATAGCAAAAAATATATTAACCTACTCATTAACATAAAAATTGCAGGCGCTTGTACTAAATTATGTTTATTTATATTATGGTGAATAAAAGTTATGGAAAATGGCATTATTGACAAGGAAAATTATAGCAAATACATTTATGGATTTAAATTATTATGAAACTTGATCGATTATGACCAATGGAATTAGTGAAAGTCATTTTATGCCATTTCATGATTATGGCAACTGAAGCGTTATTTCTAATGAAATTATGGCAAATACCAGTATGGCATATGAAATTATGGCAAACATTAGTAAACCAAAATAAGTACCTACCTGAATTTTTTTTTATCGTATAATTTATATAAGTCTCCATAGACGTTTTGTTCCATGATAATTCATTTAATTTTTTAATGGAATCAAATTATAAAACTCTGATAGTAGTCATAGTACAGACTGATAATATATAATGTAAACAAGTTCTTGACAACTACCTCTAGGTCGAGATGGTGATGAAACAATTTGTAATCTTTGTAGGGAGGTTACGGATAAATGCCTACTTACGTTGCAAATGTCAGAAAACTGCAATCTATATTCTTATTATTAATATTATCAAGGCCGAAACGTAGTGGCAAATATAATATGATACCTAATCAAAATCAAAGAGTTCACCATTATTTCTAAATTAGGTATTTACACGATTGAGATGTTGTTACTTGATAAACTTGAGCGCCTCCAAAACTTTTGTATAAGATTTATATTTGGTTTACGCAAATATGATCATGTATCTGAATTTCGTAGCAGACTCAAGTGGCTCCCAATTCGTCTTCGCAGGAATACTCATATTCTAATCTTACTATACAATGTATTGTTCAATCCTAACACACCCATGTATCTCAAAGAACATTTTAAGTTCCTTCATGACACACATTCAAAGTGCCTGAGGTCGTCAGAGGATCTGAGATTGCAGATGTCACCGCATTCCACAAACTTCTATGATAAATCATTCTCTGTTCAGGCTATGCGTTTGTGGAATGCGCTGCCAGTTGAAATTAGACGAGCAAGAACACTAAACATTTTCAAAAATGCATTGAAGCAACACTATTTGTCAATGTAATTGCGTCATTATTCCTCAACTCCCTATATGATTATATATATATTTTTTTTTTGGGACTAATCCCACCCTCATTCCCACTACTGTGTCACCTGTGTAGCCAGGTTCAGCAGCAGTGACCATTGATGACAACGAGTTTTGACACTCGTGAAGTCCCGGGGAAAGTTAAAATGTCTTGGAACCCGCAACGAACTTAATCAGAAGTATATTGGAGGAGTTGGAAAATGAATAATCCACTTCCCTCCTTAACAAAGCGGGAGACAAGCAACGAAGAGATATAGTGATGAGAAAAGATAAGCACCACGGACATGAGCATTAAGGGGGCCTAAATTGTGAACTATGCCTGTTTCCAGTAATATGTATGGCAGAAACGCCTAAACGCACGGAAATTCGTCCTACTTGCCACAAGATCCGTATAGTACACTACTCCAGAAGTTACCTCTAATTCGTTAAGCATGATATTACGTTCAATTTGCCAAAGACTACACTCCCATAGAATGTGATGAGCAGATTGTTCATAATTGTTGCCAGATGTTGGACATTGACATAACGGTGAATCAACTAGCTTAAATGAATACAACTTGCTCTTAAAGTTGCCATGACTTGTAAGAAATTGGGCTACACAGTGATCCACCTCCAACCAGTTCCTCGCCAGTCGCTCTCGGACGCATGGGAAGAACTGGTAGAGGTGACGGCCCTTAGTTGATGTGTTCCAGCGACATTGCCATTCATCAAGAAGATCGTCATAGACTGTGGATTGATGGTTCAACAATCTAGCGATCTTATGTCTGTCGCGCGGAGCTAGAAAATTTAGATCCATGTTATCTCGTGTCACGTAATACATTGCTGCTCGTCTTTGTGCCTCAAGATCGACTGCAAATACACCTGCCTGTACTGGCAAAGCTTCAGTACTAACTGTCCTATAAGCCTTGCACAAAAATATCAACGCGAGACGTTGACTTTGTAGCATTTTACGTCGTACAGCACCGATAGTAGCTCTATCAGCCCATGCAGGCGCACCATAACACATACATCCCAGATATGTTGCACCATAAATTACTTTTAAAGTTTTGAACGAAAGCCCCCATGTCGCAGTTGATATCTTTGACAAGGCGTAAAAACTTCTTTTAGATTTTTCACCTACTGTTCTAATGTGCTCGACAAATGAAAAGTTTCTCTCTAAAACTAACCCCAAATAACAAACTGATTCTTTGTTTCTAATGGTTATGTTATTGAATTTGATTCGAGGCGGTGTTTTTAAGTTCCCTTTCAAAAGTAATTGAAATGTTTTCTGTGGAGTAAAATATAAACGATTGCGTTCACCCCAATTGTTGATTAAGTCTAAACATTGATTAGCTAACCTTTCAAGTCCTACCCTAGTATTAGATTGAATAAGTAAAAGACCGTCATCTGCATATCCGGTCAATGAGCAACCTGGTGGTAGTGGTATGCTTAGAAAGTCATCAAAACCTAGATTCCATAAATACGGGCCTAACACTGATCCCTGCGGACAACCCATGGTCAGCGCCTTCGACACAGCATGGTGGCCTAGTTTTAACTTTGCTGTTCCATGTAGGAAATACGTATAAATGAGGGAATATATGTTACTAAAGCATCCACGAGACTTTAATTTAAGTAAAAGCATTGGCCACCATGCGTTGTCGAAAGCGCCAGATATATCTAAGAATATACCTAGCACATATTGTAGTGTTGATGACGAAACTATCTTCCTAACCGATATAACTGCGTCAACTGTCGATTTACCTACTGTGAAGCCAAATTGTCTATCGCTAAATCTAATACCGCCCGGCAGAAGCCGGGGAACTACGAGACGTTCTAAAAGCTTTCCTAGTGATGGTAACAATGTTATTGGCCTATATGACTTAGGGTCGTCGGACGGTTTGTCTCCTCTTTTTGGTATGATCCTAATGTAACCACTGCGCCATATACGAGGAAAAATACCTTCTGCTATGCAACGTTTAAACACAAACAAAATGGACTCACCAGATGTTTTACAAGCTTCCTTTATCATCTTGTTGGAGATTTTGTCTTCGCCTGAAGCTTTGTTAGGCGGCAACGATCCGACAGCATTTATAAATTCGTCATAGGATGGTAGGTCTGACGTTGGTGAAACGGGTTGCAAAGCAGCCCATTGTCGGATCTGACGGTGGTAGTCTGTGTCATTCTCCAGCCGATCGTTGGGTATCAGACAATTCAAGAGATAGTCCGCTGTCTCCTCAATACCAGTGGAATGTCTACCATTAATTTTGATATTTTGGGTATAAGCTAAGTCGATAGATCTATTTGCTTTAAATTCGTGATATAAAGGAGACCACGGACCCTCCCTATCGAGTCTATCAACAATCTTACGTAACAAATTTCTTTTGCATTTTTCAACTGCAGACCTATAATGAGATCTAGCAACTCTAAGAGCAATGAAGGCAGTATCATAAACGTCACCTGTTATTTGACGTCTTTTTAATAGATTTAACTTTCTACGTGCTCTGCGAAAGGCTCGCCGAAGTTCAGCTAAGTTGTTATTCCACCAATCACACCTATGAGTGTTGGTGATAGAACCACGGCCAATGGCAACATCCGCACAATATATGAAGGTGTCAGACAAAATTTCAGCACTCTCTTCTACAGAAAGACTACAGCAAGTGAAGTATTTGACATGTGACGCGAATAGTGAACCAAAAAGATCCCAATTAGCTCCTTTTGTTTTATATCTAAAATTAATAGAGGACATACATGACGAGTCCCGTGGCAGCCTTGACGTGAATTCGTACACGATTAGGCGGTGGTCACTACATGACGCGTCCGGTAGGACACGCCACCTATCTATACGAACGTCCCCACAAGAAAGTGTGACGTCAATAGAAGACTCGCCCATGGGGCTGCAAAAAGTAGGTGGTGCATCTGGTGTGTTGTGGATGGATAAATTCATTTCTGCAATAAAATCCTCGACGGCGCACCGTCGATCCCTATCAAGAAGAACGATATTTGCCATACCATAACGTAGATGATGCATTTACATCGGCACTAATTATGACCTTATGGCCCACAAGGGACCTTAAAACCAAGCGAAGATGGTGTAAGTAAGGGGCAACCAGATGTGAATACTGAAAGTAGCAGCTGACAACATAAACTCTAAAGGACGCAGAAGATACCTCCGCAACCGCACAGTGTGACGTCGTGAGATTACTAATAGATGTTACAGTTAAGTTTGAATTCGCGACATAAATCCCAGCTCGTGCTTTGCCGTCCAGCTGTATGATTTTATTACTCTGGCTTGTATTTTGATATTGTTCTTGTACGAGTATTACGTCTAACTTATATTCTATAACTAAGCGCTCTAACTCTAATGTCGCCACCCTATCGTTGTGCAGGTTTAATTGTCCTATAACGATATTATCCATGATGTACCTACCTAAGTATGAGGTTCCCTAAACTATTAATTCAGTAGTTAGTATTAAGAATTAGTTGTTCTAATTTCAACTTATATGTGGGACATTCTTGAGATCCGCAACGATGGTCATGCGGTTTCTTAAGGCGTTTACATGCTACGCATGAAGGTTTAAAATCAGGAAGATCTTTATTTGAGCAAGTTTTTGTTTCGTGTTCCCCAGCACAGTGAGCACAAGCAGCTGTTTTATACGTACAAAACTTTTGAACGTGACCGAATTGTTGACATTTTGAACACCGCACTATTTCTATGTCGTCTATAAACCTACATGTTGCCCAATCTATAAACAATTTTTCTTTTGTGCTAACAAGATGTTTACGAATGTCTGGTTCTACTTCCAGGCCT
This sequence comes from Euclidia mi, assembly GCA_944739405.2. Lineage (NCBI taxonomy): Eukaryota > Metazoa > Arthropoda > Insecta > Lepidoptera > Erebidae > Euclidia > Euclidia mi. The sequence continues at coordinate 82,610,834 of OX123183.2, forward strand.
ATCCATTTACGACCACTATCTAATTTAGGCCTACGAGTGATTTTGGTATTTTTAATAAACGTTTCCTCCTCTACACTTACCTCATCTTTGATATTCTGACGGTATAACGCCGTGATGAACGCTTTGTCCTCCATAGCACCGGGTACGTCCTTGACAAGAATGCGTGGCTTACGCCCTTTCGGCTTCTCTAGACGTAGACCGGCAGACCTAATCGCACTTACGGATTCCAACTTTTTGAGTTGTTTTTCGTTGGCTACACGTAGTACTACCCCAGACTTGGCTGTTTTTTTGACACCTACTATTTGAAAGCCTTCGTCGCAAGGTTTGATGGCCTTCATCAGTGCCTGTTTCGTAGCGGATGACGACCCGTATTCAGCTGAACGCTCTGTAGTCGGGTAAGCTACAATAGCAGGGCGTTGGACACGGTGAGACTCCACCGCGGCTGCCGCCGGCACTGACTTCGCTGGTAGACGAAGGCTAAGTTTTTGTGCGTACGTCGGCTTTTGCTGATTGTTTTTTAAGCTATCTAACTCTCGTTCCAAATGCGCCATCCTAGTTTCGTTGCTAGACGATTTTAATGCTAGTATGGATACTATACCTGTTATACGCTGCGTAAAATCCATTATGGCAGTTTTGTTAGCGACGTTAATACGCGATCCTTGATCGTTCACTAACTCATTTATGTTGGCCAAATAACTAGTTGCCTGAGCTACTAAATCACAATAACTATCAGAATAATTGACACTATTTACCAATGGTTCGCTTTGAAAACGTTTTGACCTATCATCTGGCGTAATAAACGATGGTGACATATCACTAAATAAACGTTTAGTCGTTGGCGACTTCGGTGTACAAAAATCCGTGCCACCACCACGATCAGGTGGTTCATTACAGAATAAAGACATTATTACCTTACCTTATTTAACTATACTATATTGTATCCGCAAAAGGAAACCTAAACACAAATATATTTAACAGTAAAAATAATTTAGTAAAAAACTTACCTACTTTTTTCGCAGTACCTACATTAAGAAAAATAAAAGACTTACCGATCGATGAATTACACTTATTTACACTATTTACAATATAATATGTACAAAACTTACAATACACGGAGCCTAAACCCTAAAATACACAACCAGAAACAACTCACGAGCTGAAAAAATATCACAAAACCGGTAAAAAGTTATTTAAAAACACAGCTATTTGTTTCGCACCACACTGTACGAAGCGCGGGAGGGAAGACGTCACGACAGATGATTATATGTGATTATATTTATATATATTGAAATATATGATGTATATGTATATATTATGTATTATAAGTATATGTATTTATTGTATTTTATTTGTATATATGTATATGTTAAAACAAATGTTATGTTTCATCTGTCACTACACCATCAAATTACCTTGTCTTCTTCTACGGTTATGTCCATCATAGACTGGTTGCCTGGAAGAAATTGCTGTTTGCGATAAGGTCGCCAATTGTGCATCTATTGTTAAAATTTGTTTTTTCCTTGTATTTGCATTTTTGTGGTGTACAATAAAGAATTACTTACTTACTTACTTACTTAATAAATTGTTATGTATGAGTAAGTGTACAAATAACGAAACTTATTAAGTACAAGTGCAATATTGCCTTTTTCTGTTACCTCGTAAAAGAATTATTGTTACCTCGTTATATAATTATTAATTTTGCTGTCTTATAAGTATTTGCACATGAATGCAATTGAGTGTACACTTTGTTTGGAATAAATAAAATTTAAGCACAACACAAAGGAAAGATCACACTTACATTACAGTGGAACTACCCTTGTACTACGTAACCATATTATATTCTTATACCATTTGTATGAGACATCAGCGCAATACTGTGAGGTAATGAAAAACATTCAGTCATGTCACATCGCTTAATTCCGCTGCCGCGCAGTGCTGTCTTGCCCGTATGGTGTGCAGGCGTTGAATAAGACAGCAAGATGGAGGTAGCCACAGATACTCCACTGTTATTTACTTAGATTTACAGTGCTTGAGCTCATTAGCTTAGTCTCAATACGCTGCACTGCATAATAGTGTGTTCTGAATGTAATCTGTAACGACATCAAATGTACTATAATATAGTTGACGATGATGTCACGAGTTTGACTTGTTTATAAAATGAAGTACATGTAGAAGATAGAATATAAGTGGCAACTAAATAAATAAAAAAGGTTGAGATTCCAAAGTTGAGTGGTAAGCAAAAAAGTGGTGTACACTCAAGCACTATACTATATGTAATTGGTCTATGATTAAGTATAGTCAGACCTCCTTCACTCGGCCGTACCTACAGCGATAAGTGCCTACACTTTGGCGCGGCTTCCAAGTCCGCGTAGTTAGTCGGTTGTCATGGTTGTCACCGCTAGCGCGCAGAGCGATTTTTGCTATTAAATTTGCTAATAACGTGAATTTTAATAGTGAACAACAAAAATGTCTCATCACAAGTCTGGTGCAAAGTATTGCTCATTTCACGGATGTGTGTCGAAAAAGGGAGATAAAAGTGTGTCATTTTTACATTACCTACAGATGCGGAAAGGTAACCTAAACTAATTAACACCAAATTACGTACTTAATAGGTGTTGATTATTTCTGATTTAATGATGTTGACAATCGTATAGAATCCTAGTTTTATGGTTTGATGTTCGAAAAGATAGTTTTTTAAAGAATTGTTACGCGGTATATACTTCATAGTTACATAATTATAAGTATTAGATAATTACGAGAGCAACTTGAAAATTTGTAATTTTGTTTGTTGAGATAACCCAACGATTATGGTGTCAAATTAAAGATGTAGTTAAAAAACCATTTTATCGGTTTGAATCATGTTAATCGGTCCATGCGTTTGTTTTTAATTTTTGTTTATTTACAACATAATAACAATACACAATTCACTTATACTTGTGATGCAAACACAAACTAATTCAAGTTTTACCGTGTACGTGTATCCTAATAATATGATCGACGGCGGCATAGCCATGTGTGACCATGCTTTTATCACAATAAACAAGAAATCCACACAAATCATACAATTCACATGACGATGATAGTTCCTTTATTCGATTTTTTCAGTATCGCACATAATGTCATAAATGTAAGGTAGTTGCAAACTGTTTTCGACGAGCGTTGAGCTCACGTCACCGCACTGAGTATCCCTTGCATGAAGTTGTTGTTTACGTGGGTATATACAGAATGTTCCGTATTGAGTGTGATCCATTTACTTCGAATATAGAATTGTATTGAATAAATAAAAAAAGATGCTATAAATGTATAATATATATTTTTGCCGTGTATGGTAACAGCTATACTGGGTCTGTACAATATTATACTTTATTATGAATATGAATTTTGTATTGATTAGACAATGATGATTTCTTGTAAAGTTACACTTATTATATCAAACGGGTATAATATGACATAACCAAAAATAGGAATATAAGGAAATAGTAGGAAATAATTAAGAATTAGTATAGTGAAAATGTAAACGACCAGAATTTTTGTGGTTTTTTTTCTAGCGAAAAGACGAAAAATACTTCCTAAGAATTCGTCAAGCCAACTTGAAGTAAGTCATCACAAATATCACTAACCATTAAACAAGGATATATCTAGGTTTGTTTTAATTTCCCCCCCGTGGGATCTCCACCTTGTCGTGGTGGGGGGGCTCAGTAACCGTGGATTGGTGACCCGCGGTGAAGCTAAGAGGGATCCAGGAGGGGACGCTCCGCGTGGGCTTGACGGAGGCCTGCGCAGGATGCGTCCAAAGGGGCGGGTGCGAGGGACAGTTCTTCTGTCCCTCGCAGTCGGGTGCGGTCGCGGGAGGAGAGGCGTGTCGGTGTTGCGTTGCCGCGCGCCCTATCTCCCGCGACCAAATGGGGGCGCACCATCGTTGCGTCGCGGTGGGGCCGCAGAGGAAGAGGAGATGCGGTGTTGCGTTGCCGTCCTCCCTATCCTCTGCGGCCGCTGAGTGTTTTGGCGGCGGAGCCCAACACCTTTATCCGCCACCAAGGGGGTTTGTTCGGGGCCCGCCTGACCATCCGGCGGGCCAATACCCGTCGGGGGGTAGCGAGGAATGCTTATGCGAATCCCTACCCTCCGACACACGGGTACATGAGGAACACGGGTTGGTTTTTAGTCAGTAAGAGTCTGACAGTCCCCTTCGTCCTTCCCCCAGGGCGGAGGGACTCCATGAGGATTTTCCAACCCGAAACAAAAAAAAAAAAAAAAAAGGTTTGTTTTAATTTTGTAAAATTTAACGTGTAACCATACGCATTAAACATAGGATAATTATTTATTATTAGATGGTCAAGTAGGTAGATAGACAGCATATTATAGTAGCAGCGGCAAGTCGACAACCCTAGCGCGACAGCTAGTGCGTCACTCCGCGCTAGACAGCGACAGCGTTATGTGTTAGAAAAGAGCGGGAACGGTTAGGTGATTAACATAATATCTTACTTTTTCAAATATTTGATGTTTATTTAATAAGTATTTATTTATTTTACCATCTACAGATTAATACCAAATTAAATAAAAATAAATATATACATACGTAAAAGCGCCATCTATGAATGCCGAGTGAAAGTTAACTCATTGTAACGTTTTACTACAAGCACTAGCTTGTAGTAAAACGTTACAATGAGTTAACTTTCACTCGGCAATACGTACTACGTATTTTGGCCACCAGAGCAACGAAGTGCACATCATATTTTTCAAAAATATTCATATTTAATTTAATATTTAATTTTTTTATTTAATCGTAATAAAGGGATTTTTTAGTTAATAAATATCATATTTTAGAACTTTATTTTCTTATCTATCATTTATGCATGAAAACCATCAATAAAATCGATACTAGTAAAGCCATCTGTTGAGATAGTTAAGAATGACGGAAAACGTTCTAAGGAATGAGACCCCATGACAGTACTAAAGAATAACCTTTTGTTATTCAGCATCTGGTGTGGGCAGATCACTATACATGTAATCATGTCGTTTGTTGAGGCAAATGCTTCATGAATGCACTAAATAATATTGTCTAATAAGTGTGTCAGAGACTTTTCCTAAATATATACTACACTATACCACAGAATAGATAGTACTTACGTACAGAAGCATCACTTCGCAAACCAATTTAAAGAAATTGCGACTCTTGCTACTAAGCAACAAAGTGCAATTCAGCTGGCATAAGCACTCAGTGCCTACCGCGTTAACCAATGAACGGCCATGAGCATTTATTTTAAAAAGTATATACCTAGGTACCTAGTCGAGCGATTGCGTTTTGTTTTTACATTTAAGTTCGTAAAAGTAGTGAAATTTAAATTTTATACATAATAAAAACTTACTTTGTGTTTGTAGTAGTATTATATAATAAATGTTCATAAATTATGTTAATCAATATGCGTCTTACATTTATAAGAAAAAATAAAATGTAAACAAACCATAAAATGGTTCTTTTAATGTCGCCTTCGCAACAAAAGTAGATTTAAGTTAAATACTCCAAGCGAAAGATTCAGTTAGTTTTACAAAAATACGCCTGTCCCTTTGATTCATAAATTATGCAGCATATTTTATATTTTTCCTGTATTGTTCATAATTATAATAACGAATATTTTTTTATTTATTAGTTATGCTAATAAACTATTTTACACGATAAAGAACCTAAAAAGCCAATGATTCTAAAATGTCAATGTATTTGATATCCTATCAACTTATGCATTACACCCAAAGTAACTATTTCGCATCACAGGGGCACACATTTTTAATTAGGTCGGGTTATCCCGATCAGTTATCGTGCTATTAAGTTTGAAAATCATTGGTTTCTTTGTTTACGTTTTATTTTTTTCGTATCTTGAACAGACAATAGCAACTAATAAACAGTTGATATTGAGTATGTTGTAAATCAAGCTAATGAAAAAAACAAAACGCATTTTTAAACTTTGATAGCCGACTTCTCTAGAATTCTAGAACTCATTCGCTTGGTTCTCGATAGGTATAGTATTATATTTATCTATGCCGATAGTCATGAGTCGCACAATTGCAAAATCGCGTACCAAGTATACCAAGTGCGTCTCTATAAAAATACCAGGGTCGAAAACCAGGTATCAATATACTTGCAAGTTTTTGGGCACTCGAGTATAGAAAACTTCGTGTGACGCCCTGGTAATGCAAGTTTGTATTGAAAAATAAACCTTATCCTAATATGAGTAAGGATGTTTATCGCAAAATTAGGTAATGGACTTTTCTAAATACTTTCATGGAAATTTATTCCTTACTACCATATATTTAAGGAACTTTGTCGCGCAAAACCTTGCAAGTTTTATATTCCCGAGTACTCAAAATACTTTCAAGTATTTTAGTGTTTTGCGCGACAAAGTTCCGTACATGTATGACAGTAAGGAATGTTATTTCATAAAAGTATCTGTAGGGTAAATACGCCATACGTCGGCCCCTCCCCAAACTTCGGCCGTCTGCACATTTTCGGCTTGCGTTCATTTAAAACGTATTGAAGTTACAAATTTGCCACTCGAATAACAATCTTAGTTTATAATCTATATGTACAAACCGTTACATTCCGATTACGTTACACACTCTTCGCACACTGAGCGTCAGTAGCGATTACGCCGTCGAAGCGTCAATTTCATATTTAAAGTACCTTACTTGCTGTGAATACCCATACTTCGGGAATTGATATTAGAACGGTCAGACATTCCTTTTTTATTGTTTTAAGCATTATTATTAGTAATTAGTGATTTTTACTATATTTTGAGATAGTTTTTTCAATGTTTAACGTATTGTTTTAAAGGGAAAATAGGAGGCCGCCAATAGAATACCAATTTTGAATTAAAACCGGACTCTCGGCCGTGGCCGCCTAAAAGTAAATGCAGTCTGTTTAATAAATTCCAATTGTACTAAGTCCATTGCCTTAATAAGAGAATTTGCAACGCATATAGGCAAATAAATCTATCTTACGTTTAATCGCCAAATACCGGCCGGGGTGATATTAGTTGAATCTCGAGAAATAATGTACACAAAATAGGGGCCGGCTTTAGAAACATTAAAGATCGCAATGTCGACCAGCCTCGAATTCGAGCCCAACTATACAGGCTGATTACTTTTCTTATTTTCTCAAAATTAAATATTTATTATACATTTATTTAAAGAGATTTATTTATAATATAAAGAGTGAAGTTTAAATGTAGGACTTGATCTTATTGAAAACATTTAAATAAGCTTATTATGGTATGGAAATATAAGATATTAATTGCTCTCTGGAACTTGCTACCTTAACCCATGTTAATTACGTAGCTTAAAAATATAAATATATTCAATAATGATTCTCTGGGCCAAAAATCGTATGTAATATTTTTGAAAAGATATCCAGAACTAATTATAATTATTTTGATGTTTACTTTGTTATAAATTGTAATACTTACCTAACGTTATAAGTGCAAATAAAAAAAATACTTTACCTACTATTAAAAAAATACGATTAATAACGTATACTTAGTGAGACTCCTGCCAAAATAAATCATAATAATAATATTTATCAGTCTTAATTTAAAACGTCCTATACCCGGCCGATATTTAGGAAAAACGCGACCGACCATGGGCCGTGAATGGCCGACTTTAGGGTTTTTTCGTTCTCGACGCATATAAACCTTAGTACATTTTCTTTGTAGTAGAAATGACAACCGTATGCCCATAAACATGAAATAGATTTATCAAACTATCCAAAACCGCATCGGAAGCTGTCCTTTCGTTGCAAATTGATGGTGCCAGACCAATTCCAAAACAGAAAAACCGGAAGGATGCCGACATTTAGCGTATTTACCCTACTACGTTACGGTCGGGAGTCGGTAATACGCGAAACGTGTTCGCGTACGTTCAAGTAAAAAATACTTTGAAAGTGTTGCAAATATTTTAGTGTTTTGCGCGACAAAGTTCCGTAAATGTATGGCGGTAAGGAATAATATCCCATGAAAGTAAAAGTACTCCGTTACGATCGGGGATCGGCAAAACGCGAGACGCGATCGCGTACGTTCAATTCAAGTAAGAAATACTTTGAAAGTGTTGCAAGTATTTAAAAAAAAATTGGTCAAGTGCGAGTCCGACTCGCGCACGATGGGTTCCGTACCATCATATATAAAAGAAAATCACGTTCGTTGTATGTATATCTACTTAAATACTTTATAAGTTTCTACCTGTTTATTAAGATCAAGTACCAAATTGCTTAAAAATTACGTTTGTTGTATGGGAGCCCCTCTTTATTATTTACTTTTTTTAAATTTAATTATTTATTTTGAAAGGTAATATACAACTACATATTCTGTGAAAATTTAAAGCGTCTACCTGTTGTTAGTAATTTTGAACAAAAAATACGAAAAAAAACTCGTTTTTTGTATGGGACCCCCCCTTAATTTGTGGAAATTTCAGCTTTCTAGTTATCTTGGTTTATGAGATACAGCCTGGTGACAAACAGACAGATGGACAGACGGACAGACAGACAGACAGCGGAGGCTTAGTAATAGGGTTCCGTTTTTTACCTTTTAGGTACGGAACCCTAAAAAAAATTGTTACAATCAGCTTCAAAATTACGAATCCTACAAAACAAATGATTTTATAATAGTTAAATTTAGTTTTTTATCTTATTCTATTTATCCACTTTGATGGAGGAATAAAGAGCTACCTAATTTATCAATTTAAAAATATTTATTTACCAACATCTGGATTTGAGTTAATTATCTAAATAACTAACTTGCACGTTTGCATAACTTGCTTGTAAGGCCGAATTAATAAACCAATTGTAATGACTAGCTTTTGCGCGCGACTTCGTTCCCGTGAAAGTTGAAGAGAAAAAAATCCAACGTTTTTGCAAGATTTTTTGTTAGTTGACGAGGTATCATAGTTTCATAAATAAAAAAATAAAATGAACTGTTGTTTCATTGCTACATTTTAATAGTTACCTATTCCCCTTTTGCAATCTCGACGTTCGCTTCGCCAGGGGTTCGCCATTTAGGTTGCATTAATTTCACCTGAATATCAATTTAATTAAGAATATAATAATATAAATTAAGAATTACAATTTTCACGAAGCAGAACTCAAAGGAAAGCACCACCTAGTATAGTAAGTACCTATTACATTATCTGTAGCATGCACCACAGACCCTGGGACCACAGACCATCAGACCAAGGCAACCTCACAAGGTCATAGGTTTTGTGAAGTCTATTCAAACGAGCCCAAACACTACTAGTTTCTCATGTGTAGTTTAGGAGTTCTAGTGACCACCTGCCGGCTTCTTCATCAGACCAAGGCAACCTCACAAGGTCATAGGTTTTGTCAAATCTATTCAAACGAGCCCAAACACTAATAGTTTATCATGTGTAGTTTAGGAGTTCCTGTGACCACCTTCCGGCTTCATCATTAGACCAAGGCAACCTCACAAGCTCATAGGTTTTGTCAAGTCTTGTCAAACGACCCCAAACACGACAAGTTTATCATGTGTAGTTTAGGAGTTCCTGTGACCACCTTCCGGCTTCATCATCAGACCAAGGCAACCTCACAAGGTCATAGGTTTTGTCAAATCTATTCAAACGAACCCAAACACTACTAGTTTATCATGTGTAGTTTAGGAGTTCCTGTGACCACCTTCCGGCTTCATCATCAGACCAAGGCAACCTCACAAGGTCATAGGTTTTGTCAAATCTATTCAAACGAGCCCAAACACTAATAGTTTATCATGTGTAGTTTAGGAGTTCCTGTGACCACCTTCCGGCTTCATCATCAGACCAAGGCAACCTCACAAGGTCATAGGTTTTGTCAAGTCTATTCAAACGAGCCCAAACACTACTAGTTTATCATGTGTAGTTTAGGAGTTCCTGTGACTACCTTCTGGTTTCATCATCAGACAAAGGCAACCTCACAAGGTCATAGGTTTTGTCAAGTCTATTCAAACGAGCCCAAACACTAGTAGTTTATCACGTGTAAATTAGGAGTTCCTGTGACCATCTTCCGGCTTCATCATCAGACCAAGGCAACCTCACAAGGTCATAGGTTTTGTCAAGTCAATCTAAACGAGCCCAAACACGAGTAGTTTATCATATGTAGTTTAGAAGTTCCTGCCACCACCTTCCCGGCTTCATCATCAGACCAAGGTACATTCACAAGGTCATTCATCACTGCAGCATTTCAATGTTACCGTAACATAGCCTCCAAACTTACGTAAGTATGTCAAATATCAGCTTTATGGAACAGTGTACAAAGTGCATTCCAAATTTCGGAAAGACACGAAGTCATAAAAATATCGCTATATATTTTAACGCCACCGGTACATACGTAAAATAGGTACCTACTAGATCGATAGATCGTGTTTAAAGTACCTTGAAATGAGGCGCACTTGGGTGACAAGGTGAAATATCATAATATTGTTAACATTTTAGACAGAATGCTATTTTATAATAGCGCCATCTCTTCTTTTTAATTTAAAATAACATTGCTTACAAAATGAGACCTAAGATGTCGCTACCATCGACTCCCATTTTTTTCGTCGCTAGCGCCATCTGTTGTATTATTTACGGTATTAACAAGTACTTATAAAAATAGAGGTCTAATAATAAGGATCTAACGTGGCCAATTTTTGTGGACGATTTGCGGCATCTGTACTGGTATTGTCTTATCTGTGGTACTGTTACGAGTACTAATTAATCGTATTAATATTGAAGATTGTGTGGCCAGAGGATGGAGTATGTCACATATTGGGCACAGTAAAAATAAGTATAGAAAAGAGTAATACACCATCGCTGTTTCGACGAGGCAGTAACACACACCCTGATCATTCAGCAGGATATTCTCAAAAAACTGTAGGTACATACTATAAACTGGTTTCCAGAGTGTGCACAATAGGCAAACCGAACTCATAACCTAATATCTGAATAATATACAAAATAATCCAGTTTTATAAAACATTTCCAGTAAATATTTAAATAGCAACAGGTAATTATGTTCATTCAGCTGACTGGCAACTGATCCCGAAATACGTCTACACAGACGAGTCTACATAAACGGATCAAATAATACCGCGAGTAAAGTTTAAATTGAAATTTATTTATAAGTTTGTGGAGGGAAGGTCTTCTCCAATTAATGTTACACGGTAAATATGGAAGTTGAAGTTTCTGTGCAATATGCAAAGGTAGAGCTTCAATATGCAACAAGTACATCAACAAAACTGAATTTACAATCAAAAGAAACACGGGAGCTCGGCGGGGGATCGGTTGAACGGCTTGTCACTGTTCATAAATATTAATAGTCGAGAGTAAAACCCAGGGCTACTGCTCTCACTCCATGCATAATTTCACTTCTACGTCCGCTACAAATTTTATTTGCCCGAGTTGGTACATCGCAACTTTGTTCAATGTTACAGTGACGAATATACCACCCCATTTGTTGTTTCGAATAAGCACAAAAAGTGTTTGTGCTGCATACAGCTCAGCGCTGCGCCGAGTGTGCTTCACTTTGGTTACGTTAGATTAAACTTTTGCAGCGCACGCCTTTTTAAGCTTCGCGACGTATTTTATTTGTTTTAGTTGAGAATATATTGTGAACTTTTTAAATTTAGTGAGAGCCAATATAACTCTGCGTAATGTAAGTATGGAAAGCTTTGCTTTTCATATTTTAGTACGCATGTTAGTTGTTAACATCGTTTGTTGTTTGTTTTTCGGTACGATTTTTATCATGGAGGTTGTAATTTTTTTTTGTTTCGTAAAATAGGTTCTTGTTACTTTATACTTCAGTGACTCAGCTTATGAATACTCTAGAAGTAAACAAAAGTAATACATCTATCCGTCGATCTATCAATATAATTACGAACTAATGAGCGTGCTGGACGTTGGTGTCAATAAGTTTGCAGGTACTCTCAATGTGACTCCGTATGAGGCTAGACAGCATCTAATTGACACATACGGTCTTACATACCCACAATTTCAGAAACAGTTAGTCCTCATGTCTACTTAATGAATAGCTTTATGGACGTTGGCAGATTTCTTTTAAATACACTCACTGGCTTCTTTTAATTGGAGCGATTAGAGCAAGATCTTACGGGTGGCATGAAATTTAATATCTGTTTCAAAAGTTTTTCATTGTTTGTTTTGTTTTTCGTGTGAGTGTGTGGCCAACTCTGGTGTCGGAATTTTCAGGCCGCCCGAAGGCCTCCGACATGGCCTAACGATCCTTATCCTTAGACAAGAACCGGGACCGACAGCTTTACGTGCACTCCGAAGCACGGTAGCGCTCAGATTTAAATGCCACACACGGTCACCCATCCAAGTGGTGACCTGTGCAAGTGTTGCTTAACTTTGCCTATCTGTTACGAACGGCAAGCCAAGTCTCGCCACGAGCGCTACTAGTTTTTCATTACAAATAAATGGTTTTGTAGTACAATAATTAAACTACTTTTAATGTCTTTTTTGTAGTTAGAATGCAAGTGGTTTAATTAGCAGTAAAAAGTGCGTCATTTTAATAGTTTATGTTTTAATTTATTCATTCAAAACTGACATGATACCATTTTACTATGTTCCCAGTCTGAATATAAATAACGTAACAGCAAAACTTTGTCGTGAACCCATAATTAGATAGGTAAGTTAATTTTTGTATCAAATAAGTTAAGTATAGGTATGAATTCGCCGAGGTCGGCTCACAGACGCAAAAGCCCAAAGCTTATTAAAAGCTGTCACAAAAAGGCGGCTGCAACGTTGAGATTTCCCTTATGAGTATAACCAATCTAAGCTATAATAATATTGAGAAAACATGTTTACTGCGTAATAGATTAGTGTAGTTTGAGGGCTTTAACTTTAGCTTTTAGTTAACTTATCACCATCACGCGAGTGTTTCAATGAAAGTTTAAGCAGCAACTCTAATTAGAGGGTAAAAGTTTAGATTAGGACATTTGTAATCAACACAAATGTCCATAAATTTTGGTATTAAAATAAATAAAGCTATAAGAGTAAGAGTTTTATGGTATCTTATATTCCATATTAGATACCATGGAACTCTTCCATTCCGCGGTTTTACGCGGCAACTTCTGCTTCTTGCCCCCTATAGTTTTGGCTGTGCGTTGTCTGTCAGTCAGTCAGTCAGTAACGAAATAAGTTTATAAATGCATATTATTCTAACAAGCTTAGAGGTATTAATATAATGGAAAAGATTTCGAATTTTGGCGGTGTAGCACAATGCATGGTAAATGGCGCGTTCTACTTTTCTACCGACAATGATGTATGTTTAAAAAATTGTTATTGGACCAAAATTCTCTATTTTTATTTTTACTGTATTTTTATGGACCTTATATAAAATTACAATAACATCAACACCCCGTTTTTATTGGTTTCGCTCTCAACAAAATCATTGTGACATAGTATTAAAAATGTGACAGTAATAAAAGGTATAAAATAATACTTCGATGAATTGAACGTTTCTGATATCTTCGATTACTGGAAAATAATTTAAAAAACATTTTATAAAGGAATATTTCATCATCATCACAGGAATATTTATTTTTTACTTTTTTATAAACCCAAAAATATTGCACTCCAATTGTCAGTAGAAAGAAGAACGCCCCATATGCATTGTGCTGCGCCGCAAAGTTAGAAACTGTAACGAAAATTAAATAAAAGTCATCGTAATTAAGTAGAAACTACAAAACCCTTTACCAGTAGACAGAAAACGGAATTACCGCGCTATGTGCTAAAATAAATAGCAGTATTTAAGGTATATAGTAGTCTGTCCTATGATTCTGATTACATATTACGACGTTTTCATGTTCAAACCAGCAATTTCAATAACCTAAAATAGCGGACATGAAAACATTCAAAAACAGAAATACATATTCTTCAAATTTTAAAAACCGTTTGAACTAAACTACGGGACGGCCAGTGTTAGTGCCTAACTAGTGTTTGCATGGCTCAAAATCCAGTTATTGCGTGGTTGAAAAAATCTCTATCGGTGTTTAAATTAGGTTTCGATGCAGTATTCTAAAAATCTACGCGGGAACGCTTTATTCCGCCGTACTGCAGTTGGTCACCGGGATTAATTTTAATCTGCTGCAACAATAGTGTTTTCCGTTAAAAAGTTTCGAAAGACTTTGAAGTAGCTCGGTTTTAAGTAAAAGTTTTCTCAGTACGTAGATATCTCACAAAGCCGCGCCGTACTGGAACGATAAAAACTCTGCAGAATTAAGGCTCGTGTACATTGCGAAGAGACATTAGTTAGATTAACCTCTCGTATGCTGGATTACCAGTCATAATTATAAATCTATTGTGTCTCGTGCAGATCTGCTCTTAAGCATACGAAAGGTTAAATAATTTATCTTGTTTGTATAGATATTATACACATTGTTTTAGTGTAGCGTATATGATACATACAACTTAGTATGGATAGTATTTAGTCATGCCTTTAAGGCTATAACAGCTACTTCCTGTTATTACCCGTGCTACACATTGTTTCAAAGACAATAAATGTACACGCAATTGTTATGAATTCTATACAACATATTTTCATAGACATATGCAATTTAATTAACTAAGTAATGATACCATCTCTTAGTTAATTACCTAATATCTGTTCACCATTACTGTCCATGTAAAAGCCATGCTTATTTATCAGATTGATATTAATGTTATTTGTATACCTACTTAATTCTAAGTTTGGGACACAATTGAACACAAACTTAGAAAAATTTACTCACGAAATGACGTATTCGGTTTACGAATATTCAAAACGAAAACTTGAGCAACTATTTACGAATTTGTTTTCGTTGCTCATATAAACAACTAAATTTATAAATCTGTTTCATAATGGCATAATATTTGGAGCAATACTGCGGAGGGCAATAAATAATACCTACAGGTAAATAAATCGAATGGCAGTTGCAATGAAAAATAGACGCCTTGAAAGTAATATTTTGCCGGTATTTCAGTTGCGAGAATGAAATTGGAACTCTTTTACATGGAAAAAGAGTTTGTGGAACCGTCTCAAGTTGTGTTCAAGTTTAATCGGACCAGAAATCTATCGGTTGTGTGGATTTCGACCGCTTAACCATTTGGAAGTTGTCGATTTAAACAATGGGTAATTTATCATTCGGTTAATAATATCAGTTTCTGTTACGGCTCTTTAGATTTATGGTATTTGAAGAATAGATAACTTTGCTGGGTACGCATGAAGGTAGAATCGTGTAATATCCAAAGTGATTAAGCTTAAAGTAAAGCTTTTACGACATATTTAAGAGGTAGTAGGAGGAGGGTTATTAATGTTATTATACAAAATGAGTTTGTTGAATATAATTCTCTCTAATGTAAAAGTTGACTTTGTACACACCCAAAACTTTATACAACCTTGAAATTTAGTCACACGTCATATTTCACGTATTACTGCTAAAGAGCTTTCGTACATAATTAATATAAGATATAAAACAAGTGACACATACTAAAACAAACTGAAAACGTTTACTTAGGAAATTCTTTCATTAAAAGTGTACAAGTTGTAATTTTCTAGCCACGTAGAGTTTTAGGTTTTCATAGCTTGCAGTGTATGTGAGTAAATGCTCAGCTTTTGAATGCATTCCTCTTCTTGTTCTATATTGAATCCCTTATTTCAACTCGGCAGCCTCGGGATCTTTTCATTTCCTAACTTTTGGAGCAATCACCAAAGTAGTTGAAAAGCTTCTCATCGGCCTCTCAAGATTTCCATTTGCAAGAATGAGTTTTGAAATTACAAACGAGCGGTTTTAAACCCCTGTAATATTTTTGCAGCTTTTTACAGACTACAAAATATCTTTTGAAAATGTATTGTCTTGATACTAGACACCTGTATCTTGAAAACTTCCTCTTCTATTAAAAGAAAAAGCCGTTTCATCCATTAATTTTTGAGATGATATATCACAACAAAAACGGGTCAGTGAGTTATTTGTAACACAATACACTTAGAAAGTTAAAAGATCTTGGAACGCGCGGGGGTTATTCGATTTCAATAAATATTGTAATGGAAGTACATTTAAAATTGCGAGTCTGTGTCAAATTGAGAATTCTTACAGGAATATTGGACAGGAAATATCATCATCATCGGCCCTGTATATCAGCTGTCCCACTTCTAGACACGGGCCTCTTCTCACGAAGGGTAAGGCCATAGTCCACCACGCTGCCCAAGTGCGGGTTGGCAGACTTCACTTGTCTTTCGAGAACATTATGGAGAACTCTCAGACATGCAGATTTCCTCACGATGTTTTCCTTCACCCTCAGCATGGCAGTCCGTCGGTCTCTTCACTAGGCTATCGCCGCCGCCCGTACAGGAAATACAGGTACTTGATTTCATAAATAATGTACTGTTCTAACTCAAGGCAAGTTGTACACTGAAAAGGAGTAGTACTGTTATTACAGAATAAGTCAGGTATGTACTTAATAGGTATTTAATCATTAGCTTTTGGTAATAGTTTGAATAGAAATAGTTCAGGCCTAGCTTGTAAGTTCTTCAGTGCGAGATATTCGGTCTTAGGTAGATTCCTTGCCGGCACTTTCGATTGACTGAACTTACAGTACTCCGAGCAGATAAAGGAAATGCAACGGTAGTGATGGACACGTCCGAGTATAAACAAAAAATGGAACATCTTTTGTCGGATGAAAGTACCTACAAGTTGGCTAAGTCAGACCCTACGAACAAAATACTCAAGCAAACTTGTGATATTGTTAAGAAATACTCCGAAAAACTTAATTTGGGCGTGAAATATTTAATACCATCGTGTGTAAAACCTCCTCAAATGTATGGGCTACCAAAAATACACAAGGAAAACGCACATCTGCGCCCGATAGTTAGTCAGATAGGCGCACCAACTTACAGACTGGCTCAACACATGGCAAAGATTCTCTCACCGCTCAGAGGCAACACGAGAGCACATGTGAAAGATTCCTACCATTTTGTCAGTGAAATCAAACACCTACATCTCTCTGACAAGGAAACTATGGTTAGTTTTGATGTACAGTCATTATTCACATGCATGACTGTGTAGAAATTACTAGAAGGAAGCTGACAGAAAACAACATGCCTGAGGAATATGCAGAAATACTCAAAAACTGCCCGACAACGGGCTATCTGTTATGGGACAAGAAATACTTCATACAAGTAGACGGTGTAGCAATGGGCTCTCCAGTATCGCCTGTTGTCGCTGACATCTTCATGGAGGACTTCGAGGCGCGAGCCCTGCAGACTGCCACCATCACACCGAGGTTCTACAAGCGGTATGTAGATGACACTTTCACCATTTTACCAACAGATAGTGTTAATGCTTTCCTAAACCATCTTAATTCTATTAATAACCAAATACAATTCACAATGGAATTAGAGGCAAACAAGTCTTTAGCTTTCTTAGATGTACTTGTCATCAGGAATAAAAACAACTCCTTAAGCCATACTGTGTATAGGAAAAAGACCCATACAAATAGGTACTTAAACGGTGAATCTCACCAACATCCTAAACAGTTAGCTACTGTAGGAATGTCTCTGTTTCAGAGAACCCGCGGGATCTGTGACAAGAAACACCTGGACGCTGAGCTTCAACATGTCAGGCAAGTTCTGCAAGACAACAAGCTCCGACCGCCGCGCCACTGTCACAGATCCCAGAAGAAAGAAAAACTAGCCACAGTAGAAAGACAACCTGCTGTCCTCCCATATATCAAGGGCGTGACCGACAAAATTGGCTACATCTTGAAGCGAGCTTCTATCAAAACTTACTACAAGCCGCCAACGAAGATCAGTCAATTATTACCATCTGTCAAGTGTCAGTTACCCTTGCAAGAGGCCGGTGTCTACAAAATTGACTGTGAATGTGGGCTCTCATACATTGCACAAACCAAGAGAAGCATAGGCATTCGACTCAAAGAACATATAGCTGACATAAAACATAAACGCTCAACAAAGTCTGCTGTGTGTGAACATGTGGAACAAGGACCCAACCACTACCTGCGATTTGATGAACCACAGATACTCGCAAAAGAACATCGTTTTCTTTCAAGGATGATACGAGAGGCTATTGAAATTAAAAAACACCCTAATTTCAATAGGGAAGATGGTTGGAATGTTCCTCCAGCTTGGGACCCTGTCATAAGGCTAATGAAACCCAAGAAGGACAAAGTAACCAGAAGACCTAAGGACACTGGTTCGGCGTTACACCGAAACCGTGGGGTAGGGTTCTAGGCGACTTGGAAAAGGAAATGGACTGTATTAGGGCGAGTTCTGGGTCGCCTAGAAAGGAATAAGGGCGGAGGAGATGGATACGGGAGGAGGTGATTGAGTGGGTATAGGCTATTTTAAGGATGGAAGGCACTTACCTTATACAGCCTTGGTGGTTTCGTGATACAGCTGCTTGTTTTCACTTCACTCACGAGCGGGTTTTCCTTGGTGGAAGCGGTGATAAACACATACGGGAGCGGCGCGGTACGAACGAGACGGCGATACAGCGGTGCGGCGCGGAGCGGTATCGAGACGGCGTTCTTAGCGAGCAGAATGTTTGAGACTGTCCGTCGCGTTCACGATCGCGGCGACGAAATCAGGCGCAAGGCAGTGCCTCTTCCAGGGAGAGGGAAAGAGAGGGACGGAAATATGATATCGCTCGCACTAGACAAGCGTGGAACGATTCATGTTGATGCGATTAGTTATATATAGGAAGGTAGATGGCGCTACCATATCCCCCCGGCCCTAAATGGTTGCCTTTAAAAAAAATAGAATCGTACTTAGCTATGTTGGGTGTACTACCGCATAACCCCTCAATAGGCTAAGACAGCGATATGACAATAAAATTAATCTAAATTAACTTTAGCGAAGACTACAAACGCAATAATAGCGAAAACTCCTAACTAAATACTTAAACTAAGAGGTAGGTCCAACCTCAGGCTAGATCTCACTGAGTTGGAAGCGGACGCGAGTTGATCAGTGCCTCGACTTGTGCAAGGACAGTTAAAGGCTCTTCGTGAGAGAGGATGTGCTGACCTATAACTTTGAAGAGATGCGTTTTAATTACTTTGACCATGCTTGCCCAACATCCACCGAAATGTGGTTATGCTGGTGGAATAAACTTCCAGTCAATATGATCTATGGAGAGTTCTTCCTGAAGACGAGTATGATAACCCGCGACGTGATTGAAACAAGTAGCGGGAACAAGTTCAATCAATTTACTAACGCGGTTGGCGACAAAAGTCTGCCAGCGGTGAGGAGAAGAATAAATCCTAGCGAGCACTACCTTGGAGTCGGAAAATGCGTATATTTATTAATAGAGTAGTGGGGCAAACTGTGTCTTGAACCTTGCGGAGCAACTGAGACAGCAGAAGGGCCGCGCACAACTCCAGTCTCGCAACCGTAATGGTTTTAACAGGCGAGACCTTACACTTGGCACAAACTAACTGCACCGAGTAGTTAGAACCAATGCGGACTTGCAGATATACGACTCCGCCGTAAGCACGCTCGCTGACGTCAGCGAAACCTATTAAGTTGACGGTACATCCATCTACCAACCCAAGATGACGCGGAATAGTAATATGATTGAGCGCGGTAAGCTCAATACAAAACTGGCCCCAAGCGGCGACAATATGGTCAGGGGGTGTTTCATCCCACTCACACTTTGATAGCCAAAGCTCTTTGATCAAGAGCTTGGCGTACAAAATTGTGGGAGCCACAAAACCCATTATGTCCCATAGTCGAGCTACTGTGGATAGCATAGTGCGCTTGGCGCACTTATCATCTGGCGGTGAGACGTCAAACCGAAAACTATCGCAGGATTTGTCCCAGCGTAAACCGAGAACCTTATGCGGTACAGACTTCTCAAACCTAATGTCTGGAGAAGCTTTATGAGAATCTGGTATGCGTGCGAGAACCTCCTTAGAGTTGCTTGTCCATTTGACAAGATCAAACTGGCCTCGCTTCAAAAACTGAATAAGCTCTTCACAAAGCGAAATTGCTAGCGGAGCGGATATGACACTACAGGCAATGTCATCCATGTACAAAGCGGAAGTGTAATATAGTATAGTGTAGCGTAGCGTATCTTAGCATAGCTTAGCATAGCGTAGCATAGCGCAGCATAGCGCAGCATAGCGCAGCATGGCGCAGCATAGCGCAGCATAGCGCAGCATGGCGCAGCATAGCGCTGCATGGCGCAGCTTGGCGCAGCATAGCGCAGCATGGCGCAGCATATCGCAGCATGGCGCAGCATGGCGCAGCATGGCGCAGCATGGCGAAGCATGGCGCAGCATGGCGCAGCATAGCGCAGCATAGCGCAGCATGGCGCAGCATAGCGCAGCATGGCGCAGCAAAGCGCAGCATGGCGCAGCATAGCGCAGCATGGCGCAGCATATCGCAGCATGGCGCAGCATAGCGCAGCATAGCATAGCATAGCTAATTAGTGCTTTATCTTACACACAGTTTTAGCACCCACCTTGATCTCTTGAAGAGCAGAACAACAACAAGACGTAATACAATGAGAAGTATGTAACGTAGGTACGGTACCCATAATCACATACCCAAGTACCGTC
This sequence comes from Euclidia mi, assembly GCA_944739405.2. NCBI lineage: Eukaryota > Metazoa > Arthropoda > Insecta > Lepidoptera > Erebidae > Euclidia > Euclidia mi. Next base: position 82,631,417 of record OX123183.2, read on the forward strand.
TCAATAGCGGGCGGTAAATCATATCGCTCACTACGAACTATGTTAGTTAGTAGCAAGTGCGGAAATATTGAAGCTCCGATCAAAAGATCAATGCCTGCCGGATTCGCAAACTCCGCGTCGGCTAACGGCAATGATTCGAGATGAGTGAGTGATGCTACGTCTACATTAGCGTTTGGCAACGTGTCTGTAATACGTTCCACGATAAGCGAAGAAATGTTAAAATTAATGTCCCTATTAAAACGCGAATGTATTTTAACATCTACGGAACCCCTGCAATGCCTTTCTGATCCGCCTATCCCTTTGACGGTTGAGTTAGTATTTTTAAAATTATTCCATAATCCGAGGCGTTTGAAGCATTCCGATGTTATTAGATTGGTCTGAGATGCGCTATCTAGCAGACAACGTACCATGTGCGGCGACCCATTAACATCGTATACGATAACTTGCGCTGTCGCCAACAGTACCGTGTTAGACGCCGTACACTGCGTTTTGGCCCTGCGCGGATCATTATAGATGCGCGAGTGCCGTCCTCGCGTGCGCGTCGCCCGCGCAAAGGATGTCATACACAACGATACTTCGCCCTCAGACGCAGAAGGCGCAGCTACCGTGGTCTGCTGCACCTGCGGCGCGAGTGTGTCAAGGTTAGCGGATTGGCTTGACAACCGGTTATTTTTATCATAATGTAACAGTGTATGATGTTTTTGTTTACACGTGCGACATCTCGTTCTACTGGAACAATTACTCGTTTTATGTTTTATGCTTAAGCAATTAATGCAAGCTTTGTTATCTTTTACGCATTTAAAACGAGCAATTGGATTTAAATCATTAAAGGTGGGACACTTATAGTAATGGTCGTGCACTATATTACTGCACAGACACTTCTGTGAATTATTACTATTAGATTCCGAACATGTTACGTAAGATTGTGGATTAGGGACTGAGCTATTATTACTATTTCGCGATTTATTCAACCTTTGTTTGTTGTTGTTAGTGTTAGACGGGCCAGGTGAACCAGACTGCGTATTATGAAATATTCGACACTGATCTTTGATGAACGAAATAAAACTATCTAGTGTAGGTATTTTATTATTGCGTTCCGTCATCTCGAATGCGCGAATTGTATCAGTGTCAAACTTTTTTAAAGCGAGTTGAAGCAACATAAAGTCGGAAAGATCTTCTAATTTTAAATTCCTAAGAGAATTAACCGCGGTTACGAAGTTATCAATAAACAGCTGGAAATTCGAGACAGACGCGTTGCTGGACAGTTTGAGATTTAAAGCTTGGTCAAAGTACGTAGACGCTAGAATGCGCGTGTCTTGATATCTGTCAAGTAGTGACTGAAATATGACCTGATAATTCTCAGCACTGGGTGTGACACCTGCAAATACGGACTGGGCCTTCGGTGACAATTTACCTATTAAATAGTACAACCTGTCAGCATCTGTCAGAGAACCATTATCGTGCACTGTAGACTTAAAACTTGCATAGAATAACGGTCAATTTCGTATATCTCCGTCAAACGACATAACCTCGATTGGCGGTAATCTCGGTTTGCGGGCAACGGGCTCTGCCGAACATTTACCCTCCAATTGCGATTGTATACGCTTAATAATACAATAGAGATCTTCGAATGCGGTATACGCCTGATAGTTCGGTTTTTCATCAGGATTGATAGAAAGTAATCTTGCGTTATAATCGTCTAACAACTTATGAAAATCTGTTCGAATACTATCTACTGTTGTACAATAACTGAGAAATGCTTCGCTATTACTGTCAGACAAAGATGCGGTTTTTGAGCACTCATATATGTTTTGGATGCGCTCAAATAAAATATTGCGTTTCGCTTCTAAGATTGTCATCTCTTTGTCTTCCGACACGCGTGACTTCTTTTGTTGTGACATGCTTACGTAAGTATAAGCTAATGAGACAGAAACAAAATAAGAATATCTAATGTATCTATTATTTTACCTAAGTAGGCTAATTAGGCAACACTTTAGAGCTGAGGAAATAAAAGTTGATTGAAATATGAGATTTATAAGACAACTATGATAGTTGCAGAAATAATAATTTAATAAGTAGGTAGCTACATAAAAGTTTACCTACTAATGCGGGCGGAAATAACCATGTGACGGTTATGTGAATATATTAGGAGTATAGCTAGGTGCTATAACTGCCTAGGTATAGCGGTATAACGTATTAAACGTAAATGAATCCGACTCGTATGGATAAAAAAAAAATGGTTCGGCGTTACACCGAAATCGTGGGGTAGGGTTCTAGGCGACTTGGAAAAGGAAATGGACTGTATTAGGGCGAGTTCTGGGTCGCCTAGAAAGGAATGAGGGCGGAGGAGATGGATACGGGAGGAGGTGATTGAGTGGGTATAGGCTATTTTAAGGATGGAAGGCACTTACCTTATACAGCCTTGGTGGTTTCGTGATACAGCTGCTTGTTTTCACTTCACTCACGAGCGGGTTTTCCTTGGTGGAAGCGGTGATAAACACATACGGGAGCGGCGCGGTACGAACGAGACGGCGATACAGCGGTGCGGCGCGGAGCGGTATCGAGACGGCGTTCTTAGCGAGCAGAATGTTCGAGACTGTCCGTCGCGTTCACGATCGCGGCGACGAAATCAGGCGCAAGGCAGTGCCTCTTCCAGGGAGAGGGAAAGAGAGGGACGGAAATATGATATCGCTCGCACTAGACAAGCGTGGAACGATTCATGTTGATGCGATTAGTTATATATAGGAAGGTAGATGGCGCTACCAGACACTGTGAGCTCATTCTGCGTAAATAGTAACACCAGTAGTTGAAAAATATTCGGGTACTTTGAGATAACTTATACATTCAAGAAAAAGACAAATATCACCTCAGTCTGCCGTGAACATGAATTCTGTAAAGAATTCGAAAGGTCTAAATTAAAAATATAGTTTCTAGATCTTTAGTTTCAAATGTAATAACTTAGTGAAACCAATACAACGCGATAAAATCCGTAAACTATAGTTTAATTTTAATGTGTAACATTCGCGTAAACCCAAGAAGATACTATGGTATTAAATACATAAAAGTTATGATGATTTTATAATAATTTCAAACTTAGGTACAACAATTAATTAAGTATGTGCGAATACAGGTGCTCAATATATATATTGATTTAAAAAAACCAATTGTGAGCTGATATTTAACAGAGAGCCAGACAATACTAATAATTTAACTTTACGATACAATACTTGTATAATATTATGGTCAATACAAATGTCAAAGAGTACAATTAAATGCTTAGACTATATATATTATGTAAATAGACAGAGGAATCCCATCACTCAAAGGTCTGATATAGGACACCGCGTTGGGCTCCATTACCCGTCAAAATTTAATAGAACTTCATTTGAAAGTTTGATACTTCGTTCATAGACATTTTGATTTATTCGTATAAAGATTGTGACGCATAAACATAGTGACGTTATAACTTTATCGATACTTTTATTTAACAGACTAGCTTCAGCCCACGTATTCGCCGATGTGGGTGACAGTTATTGCAAAAAAAGGAAGCCTTTGCACTATTGTGATGTAGAAGCTATACTGCAATATTTCTTTGAAAAATAAGTATATCTGAATACAATTATATATCTCAAGTAAACTATTTTCATCGATCATCACAAACTTTCAGCTATCGCACACAGGCTATCGCTGCCTTCACGTACGACCTTTACTGTAACTTGAAAAATATGTAATACATATTTTGAAGGTGACACTAATCCTCCTCTGTCTTTTACTTTTATAAAAATAATTACATAAACCTGCAGTACTGCAGGTTTGTGTAATAATTTTTATTAATATTCTATTATTTATGTTATTCTCTTCGGTGAAACCAAAGGTTTTGTCTTCATAATTATGGACGAAGTTGTCATGACAAACAAATACCGATAGAATATACTGAGGGACGGTGCGATTGACATATGGCGGGCATGTCACCAGCCCGAGGAATCTCTCAGACATATAGTATCCGGTTGTTCTAGTTTTGCCAATGGCCAGTATTTGCACAGACACAATCAAGTGGCCAAGATAACCCATAAGCAACTAGCCCTTAAATTTAATCTCATTGATTCACTGTACTACAGATACAAATATGTGCCCGACCCAGTTCTCGAAAAAATGGCCGCACGTTGTTGTCCTGGTATAGGTCTATCATTACAGACAGGTTTATTGTAGCCAATAAGCGTGATATTGTAATGATCGACTGAGCAGTGCGACTCGCATTGATAGACGTTATAACCATATCGCATGACAGCAATCTCGTAAAAGCAGAAAAAGAGAAGGAGTTCAAATATTTGGGCCCAGCTCATGAGACTGTCGATATGTGGGATTTGAACTCGGCGATCATTGTGCCGATAGCACAGCAGTAAATGAACTAATCGCCAAGAGCCTTTACCAACATCTAAAGATGTTCGCACTAGGCAGCAGAAAAACTAATATTTTTAACAACAACACTTTTTGAGTTCGGTGCCAGTTAGAAGTACGCACAAAATTTTATTTTCTTTCTTACTCACCATGCGAGCTCCTGGTTTAATTCTTTTAAATTATTTTATTGCTCACTAATTTTAGACCTAGGCGTATCTATAAGGGCGTTATTAATTTGACCTGTATACAAAATCATATTATATATATAATTTTGTAAAGATTTGAGTTTTTTCTAAGCCAATGAAACAGTCAGTGACTTTTTCTATTTTACCTTAAATAAATGTGATTCATTATGTGTGAAATATTTTATTTAAAATTGACCCTGAAGTTAAATTTTATTTCTAATCTATTAGTTAACTCACTCATTACTGCAGCCTGCTCTCGATTGGTGATTTAATATAATTATGTAACTGAAAATACTGGGCTTGTGCTTCCCTTCAATTTTAGAAGGCCTAATTTAGTTTGGAAGATTTTAGACACTTGACGATCGTGATAATTTTCTAAATAATAAGCATATAACTTTCAAAAGTCTGAAATACGTAACGTGGTTTTGTATTCGAAAACATTACGTGGTAATGATCTCGTCATTGCACATTGATCCTATCATTGCATATAGGTAGTGATTATTAGTGATATTATGAATATCAATTGCTTTATTCACCTTAAAAAGGTAATTTCAAAATAACTTTTTTATCATAACTTATTTACTAGTGTTTAAGTATAAGCTGGATTTATTCACATATTTTACTTTATCTGAGGATTTATCAACATTCAATAGATATTCATTGTAAGTAAACCAAATCTAAGCATTTATTGCAAACATTATCGATATTTTATCGAAATTAATTTTGAGTAAGCACATCACTAGTCGAGTTAAAATTTACGACGAATTTCGAAGATTCGAAATGACATTTGTATATTTATCTTTCTCTTACATGAGAAAAAATTATAAGTCAGAGTGAAGTGCATATATTGGGTAAGGTTGCTATTTTAATGCGGTCTCTATTACTAGTCCAACCTCTCTGATTAAATGTTAATACTAAATAAACAAATATCAAAACAGTATCAATTCAAAAAACATAAAAATATAGTTCAGATAGAATGTCAATGTTGTGTACAAAAAAAAACAAATATAATTATACCAATAGTTAAATGTCAAAAATGTCAATTGTGTTAAATGTCAAATTATAGGTTTATACTTTAATAATTCTGATGCTGACTAAAAACAATTATCAATGAGCCACATTTTCAGTTTTCTGTTAAACATATTTGGGGGTAGATTTTTTATGGTGTCAGGGATAGCATTGTAAATACGCCCACACATAACATAACAACTTTTTAGGATCATGGTTGTTCTAGGTACATTTGATAAGACTATTCTATTTGGATTTCTAGTGTTTCTGGGAAACACGTGCTTAGCTGCTTTGCTTTATGATTGTTTGCATGCTGATCAGGCAGAATGAACAATATCAAAATATCCCTGTACAACCTTGTTCAGAAAATAAAATGAATTTTGAATTTATATCTAGTTCAGGCACTGAAGGAAAACATCGTGAGGTAACCTGCATGTCTGAGACTTCTTCATAAAGTTCTTGAAAGACATGTGTTGTCTGCCAACGTGTACTTGGCCAGCGTGGCGGACTATGGCCTTACCCTTCTCATACTCTTTATGAGAGGCTCGTGCTCAGCAGTGAGACAGTATATCATTATTCAGGGCTGATGATTAGGCAATTACTTAGCATTAAAAATTATCATTCAGTTTGATACCGTATAATTTCATTTTAACTAAAAGCAACCTTTAACTTACCAAAACGTGCAGTCTCGTAAAAAATATATCATTTTCCTCATTATTTTAAATGAAGAGACTAAATTCGATCCTACGACCGAATTTAACAATCTTGTAAGATTCTTATAAAAATCTACAATTTTATAAGAATCTTACAAGATTGTTCTTAATACCAGGCGTAGGTGGAAGATAGGCATTTAAGTAGGGATTGTCTTAGCTTTGTGATCCATCCGTCGTTGGCGTAATGAAGCTTCGAACGACTTGTGGCGGCTTTATTCCCGTTTACCTAATCTATATACTTACCGACAGTCTACTTATCAGTTAAGCTATAAATGAAATTGTGTCGTACTTATTAACACGACTTTTTAGTACTTGTTTTGTTTTAAGAACTTTCTCTTACCCTTAGAGGGAATGCGGAAGGATACTTTATAGTCAAATTACGTTTAGGCTACATTTGACTTGAACCCGACGAGTTTCTAGAGAAATGTTCCTAACATTTTACATTAAAGAATTTGTTTGAAGATAATTGTTCGAACTATTTTACTTCATTTGTTTATTTTTAATTTATACGAAGAGCTTTGAATTATTTCTACTTGGGAGTTATAAAATGTTGATAAGAATAACTAAAAGTGCATTATTGTCAGTAGAGAACGTAAAATGATTTAGCCGCTGCTATGCGACTCTTGGAGAGGTCTTTATCCAGCAGTGGACTCTTGCAGGCTGATGATGATGATGATGCGACTCTTGGCCAGTTAAGCGATCATTGAAAATTTATAATATTTTTTCCATTTCTAACAGAACTGATCACTAACAGGTATATGTAGACGTCGGTCATATACGCCTTAAAAAATCACCTACAAACATTAATATACTTAAGCCTTGCATTATCATCAATCTACATAAATGCTGTGTTTGCGTTGTCTCAGCATTGCGGCTTCTAAACCTAATCTATAAAAAGCTGATTCTAGGTTGACAATTTGCTAAATGCGAACGCATCAGGTGCAAACAACATTCTATTACATAACTACCATCAAATAGCTTGTATCGTTAAGCAGCTAATAAATCAATACATTTGTTAGAGGATTGATCAAACAATCAAAACATAAGGTCGGTTTCGGATTATGATATTGCGTTGCGAGCGAAATTTACGCCAATTATGGGTATTCTGCAGTGACTTCATTTAATTTCGAATTCAATGATTTTGAAGCTACGGAGAATAATATCTACAGATCATGGGTTGTGGTTGGACTTTATAAAAGGTAAGCTATAAAGTTCAATATACAGCTGCGTGCCACTAGACATTTCACTTCTAGACAAGAGTCTTTTTTATGAATTGTTTTCGTTAATTGGTACTAAATTAATCTGCTGCTGAGTATAGTTGTTGCTTGATTGCATGTCACTTAGTTCGATTTTCCGCTCTTCGAGTCCAGCCACTATCAGCCATTTTGCATACATCGTCACATCACCTAGCCGGCGGGTTTCCTTTGCTTTGTTTGCCAAGACATGGTCTCCACTCCATAACACGTCTACTCCAACGATTATGAACTGTTACTTAGGTAAACGTAATTGCACGTTGCCTTTATTTTCAGCAAATCGCTTGTATTATTTATTACTGTGGGACAAAACTTCTAAGCTGAAGTGGAACTTTCGTTAACCTATAAAATTTAAATTACAGATGGATATTGGTTTTATGAATGGTGATACAACAAGGAACTCTTCAAGTGCTAACAGTGAAGACTTGTTCATAAAATGATTGTTTAATACAAAGTTTTCACTTCTAAAAGCATCTTAGCTTTAGAATATGTTCGCGATAGAATCTCGGCATGACATGTTACCGACTGGCACGAGAAATTTTAATTAGAATTCCTTCTTTACCTCATTTCAAAACTATATTGTTATAGTTTTCTTGTTTTAAATAGCATTTTAGTTGACAGATTTGATTGAAAGTGAAAGGGCGGGTCGGCCACATTACAAAGAGTCAGTGTTAATTTGAACCTCAAGGCTTGACGTGGCCATTTTGGTGATATTAATATTCAAGAGGGACGCCATTCTGTCACGGTTGGGCGCATATTTAAAGATTTTAACCTATTTAATGAAATGAGTATTTAAAGAGACGTGGACCCGATATTGTTTTATCGAAATCTGTAACCGGTGCTTTTAGTATAATACTAAATTATTAATGTAACTAAACAATTTTCGCCGTAAGTTCGTGGATGTTTCACCCTAACACTTTAGAACATTTTTACAGGAAATCTCAATTTTTGGCAAACAATCTTGAAGTTTACTAGTTTCCATCTGTCGTTTGCTTCCGGGAACATTTGCTAAATAGAATATTAAATCCTAGATAAGTTATGCAATTTGCTGAAACTTTGAAATCCTACACTGAACATAGAACTACTAACTCAACAGGCTATTAGATTTCGAACCGAAGCTTACATCTAGAGGAACTGCAAGGAGATATCACCTATTCTCAACTATATTATATTTACGCAGCATTGACAATTTCTTTTGTTTGATCAAAATAAGTTGATTCAGAATATTATTGTAGGCTGGCAAAATCCTGCCATCAAAGCCTCTGATCTTGACACCGTAGCTAAGAATTAGGTTTCAGACGCTTATTTATATTGACATCATTTAGAACATATACTCAAATTGTGATATTTTTCGTAAGATTTAGGTTTAGGTTAGAGGCTAGCCTTACAAAACCTTTTCCTATTACCATCGGCCTGGATTCAATTTAAAGTCAGCGACCATTGCATGTGGTATGTGAGACTCTCATAAGCAGTCCACATTGTTGCTCGTGTATGTTTATGACTTTGAAAAATGGTTCCTAAACCATCAGAAGACAGCCTTTCACGGTACACGTCGAACAGACTTAGGGTACAATAACATTCTGACTCAATAGGATGACTTGACTTAGCCTCCTACACCGCGCTGGCCAGAGGGGCTTGGGTTTAATGTTAAGTACAAAGATATTATTTGCTTGATCTATTGCCCTTAGTCGTTCTTATGACAAACACTGAATAATTAATAATTATAATTATTCTACCACATTCACACAACACCATCTAGACCCAAACTAAGCAGAAGCTTGTACTATGGGTACTAGATAATGGATAAACATACATGTATACTTTTTTTTTGTAAATACATTCATATTATACATAGAAACACCCAGACCAATACAAACATCCACGTTCATGCACACAGTTGTTTGACTTGAGCGGGAATCGAACCCGCGACCTTCGAATGAAATAGGGTATTTGATAATTTGTACATATTCTTAATCCATCGCTACTCTGAAGTCTGTTGCCAATTTATAAACCTCCAGCCTGTTAAAAAGGCGACGTAAAACTTCGGGATACTTCGTATGATTACGAGTCATAAATTTTAATTATACTACTTAATAATCAACTTCCGAGCTGACCTAAAAATGACCCGAAAGAAAATGCGGTACTTACTTAGCGGAACAGTCAACGGGTTAGTTAATGTACGTAGCGGTCCGCCCAGACCGCCTACTTATCACTACTTAATGTATATTTAGTGTATTTAAAGTGGTGGGTAAAACAGGCCAACCCATCATGTCCCATGGGTGCTGTAGGGGTTAACAGATTATGTCACGTGAATAAGTTGGGAACACTTTGCGGAAAATCTTTTGCCGATTACTATATTGAAAGAATATTGATATTATTATGATTGCGCTTGGTAGGTTACGGTGTGGATACGCGTTATTCATGTAGTAGTTATTCGTGTGATATTTTTCCCAGCTTGTCTTAGTTCGTTCACGCAGAGACGAGTAAGAATATAGACTGCCAAAGTCGAACAAAAAAATGTGCCTCGGAAAAAGCTCAAATCGCGAGCTATATCCAGAGGGCGCTGATCAAATAGCACGCGACATTCATTACAGCCAGACAAGTTATAAAAATATCATTATTTTTTCATTAACGGCCATTGAAATTGTTTAAGTATTTTTTAGAATTGGTAATATTGCTCATAATAAGCTAATTTATCTAATTCATTTTACGTGCATATTTTATCACTTTTGAACGTGTACTAATAGATGGCGTAGTAAAAACACGAAAGGTAATGTACAACGGTTTACATTGAATTTTCACTAGATGACGCTTAAACCAAAATAAAATTACCTATTTAGATGGGATGGGTACGTTACGGGTTTTATAGGTAGATACACTTATTTAGTAACAATTCGTAAACAACCATCTACGAACTAGTTCTATGTATGCCTCAAGGACGCACACACGAACTCATACCATGAGTGAGACCATATTATTTACTAGAGGACGCCAGCAGCTACGCCTCCATTTTTTTTTTAATTTACCCGTTTTGGCCGATCCCGTGGGAATTTCGGGAAATCCCTTCTTAGTGCACCCCTACGCTCCCTAAGAAACATACATGCCAAATTTCAGCTTCCTGCGCCCAATAGTTTCGACTGTAGCGTGTCTGTCAGTCAGTCAGTAACGCAAGGATTTTATATATTAAGATTAACTAGGTACTTTGTATGAGAAAATGCAAAAAGCAACTTTACCTAGAATCGAACCCGGTACCGCTATAGGTAGCATCGTAGTATCATAATTATTATCACCTAGGTGTAAAGTGTTCCTCAAGAAAATTAAATCGAGCCCAAACTATAATTATCTTAATATATAAAATCCTTGCGTTACTGACTGACTGACAGACACGCTACAGCCGAAACTATTGGGCGCAGGAAGCTGAAATTTGGCATGTATGTTCCTTGGGGACCGTAGGGGTGCACTAAGAAGGGATTTCCCGAAATTCCCACGGGATCGGCCAAAACGGGTAAATTAAAAAAAAAATGCAGGCGTAGCTGCTGGCGTCCTCTAGTATAATATAATATTCTACCACATTCACACAACACCATCTAGTCCCAAATTAATTAATTTATTTATTTATTTATTAGCACAACCACATCATATATATTAATACTGTTAAGGTAAACACTTAAAAGGCATTGTATCTCATATAATATGACAATTACGGTATGCATAGCACTGACAATAATAATGTATGTAGTAAAACTATTTTAAATGTACCTAGTTATTTTACAGTTAACAAAATAGCAGAAAACAAACAAATAAAACAATTCAATAAAAGTATGCTTAATAGTCTTTGAGTAACTAAGCAGAGCTTAGAGCTTGTAGGGTCATTTCGCCTGTTCGCGTCCATCGCCCAATTCGCGTCCATTTACGGACCTCCCTTTAAAAATGCTCGGAAATAAGAATACTAACACACTAATAAAATGAAAAGTCAGTACCGCCAATACCTCAACGTATAAGAGCATAGAGATATTAAGAATAGAGTGGCAGAGTGGGGCCTATTCGTGTCCGCTGGTGGGAGAGAGAACGCAACATTAAAGGCCCCCTGCATCTCTCTCTAACAATACATGCACAACATCAACATTACGCAGTGGCGTGCTACCTGTAACTATTATTTAAATCAGTTTATTAGTAATCAATAGTTTAAAAGTTGTTTTTATTGATACACGAAGATAGTTTGAAGTGACAAAAATGTTTATATATTTTTAAACTATTGATTACTAATAAACTGATTTAAATAATAGTTACAGGTAGCACGCCACTGCGTAATGTTGATGTTGTGCATGTATTGTTAGAGGGAGATGCAGGGGGCCTTTAATGTTGCGTTCTCTCTCCCACCGGAGGACACGACACAGTATTGAGTTAGGTACTGTTCTGCCAGTCTATCTTTTATATCTCTATGTATAAGAGACACGCACAAATAGAGAAAACGTTCCGTGCGCCCAACTAATCCTGTTTAAAAAAAATAGTTAATCTCGGTTGAACAAACAAAAGAGTGCAGATGCGCGGGATATAAATAAAAATTAACCAGCCAAGTGCGTGTAGGGCCACGCGCAATGTTGGGTTCCGTAGTTGCCCATAATGGCCATTATTGATAATAACTTCTGTTTCACATGGACCTAAAAATGGGTATCTTTAAGATTAAGCCAGCGCTCCCAATGTAAACTCACAGAAATTGGTATTTATAAGTTAACCGACATACATACATACATACATCGCCACGCCTTTTATCTCCGAAGGGGTAGGCAGAGGTGTATTTCTAAACCCACTTTTCACCAGATATACTTTAGTCCCACGTAATAAGGGGCGAGCCTATTGCCGTACCGGGCACATTTCCAGATTCCGTGCTGCTACTGAGAATTTCGTGACAGAAAAACCCAATAACACTGCCCGACCCAGGAATTGAACCCGGGACCTCCCGATCCCACGCGCACATTTATGCCGCGTGACCAACGAGGCAGTCGTTTAGGGTTTGATGTCGAGTTTTCCGTCTCTACGCAAAGATGGTATTTGCATCGTGTTATCCCTTAGTCGCCTAGTATATCCACTAGGCAGCGATAGCCTAGTGGATATACCAACAGACTGCCATGCAGAAGGTATCGGGTTCGAATCCACGGCGCGCACCAATGGCTTTTCGGAGTTATGTGAGTATTGAATTGTTATCGCTTGTCCCGTGCCTCGGAGAGCACGTTAAGCCGTCGGTCCCGGTTGTCATGAAGATCTTTGACAGTCGTTACAGGGCGTCAGTACCTTCTAAATATACTGACACTAGTCTAAACCATGGAATATCGCTATCCCTACGGGTTGCGGAGGTCAGACAGGCAGTCGCTCTGTGGAAAAGTTAATATTCAGCCAAATCCGGTTAGACTAGTAAGCGGACCCCAGATTGAAACTGGGATAACGCTAAGAGAAAGAAAGAAATCCCTTAGTCGCCTCTTGCGACACCCACGGGAAGATAGGGGGTGGTGACACTTGTATTCTATGCCGTCAACCACACGGCTCAACCGTTCAACAGTTAAGCGACAATTACTCATAAACTAGTGATGTCTACTTAGTCTAGATTTCCTTTTAAATTCGTTATATGTACTACATTTGTGATTTTTTTCACCTCTTCCAAATTAATAGTTTAGCTGGCAGAGGGGAGGGGGACACTTGAGTCTAACAATTATTTTCTACAAATTTTATTCTACAGATTTGTTGCAATATCTTATGTCTATATTCATGTCAAATATCAGCTTTCTAGCACCAGGCGTCTTTGAGCTAAGCTGCGGACGGACAGATGGACGGACATGATGAAACTATAAGGGTTCCTTGTAGACTACGGAACCCTAAAAATAGTGTGCAGCGGCGTGTTTGACGGTAAGTATTTTATTGTTTTATGTGAACTTTAGGATACATAGCTGTTTCTAGATATTAATAATGAAAATACGAATAGTATGAAATATGAATTAGCATGTTTTTTTTATAGTTAACAATTATAATAAGGTGGACGCGAATTACAATACCGAATTTATAAAACTTCCACTTTGCGTCCGCAATGAACGCGAACTCGTCTATTTATGTTTTCTTTAGTTGTTTATTTTTATATGATTAAAATATGAGAGAGAAATTAGGATATTGTTTATTTTAACATTAATAGTATGCAAATGTAATGTCCAATTTGCGTCCACATTATAATGGTTCTAATAAAAGATACAATCCTTAAAATAATCGATCACACGAGGACGCAAACTATACCTACAAGGGATAATATTATAGCAAATTGCGTAAATTTTTTCATGAAATAGAAATGATAACATATATATATATATATATATATATATATATATATATATATATATATATATATATATATATATATATATATATATATATATATATGAGTTTAAAATCAGATTTTTACGAATTTAGTGCAATGAAATGCGTAATTTCTTTTATTCCATTTTTTTTTCTATTCAAAATGAGTTCTTAGGAGACAAGAAAGAAGAAGGATAAGAAAAAAAAATCAGAAGATTGATTAAATAAAGCAAGCGTTTAGTGATATTCGTGAAAAGAAAAGAAATCGATAAGACAAATAAATAATTATGTAAAACTTATGCTATTCCGAAGACCACAATATTGGACAACATGTACCTATCGTTATGTTTTTTTGTCTTTGATTTTAAGTTCCATCGATGTTGAAAACAATAAATAGTTTATAGTTTCTTTAGAGTGATTTAATAATGATAATAATGTTGACTTTTTTATAACTTTAATCTTAAATAATATACACACACATATATATATATATTTAAATCGCGGAAGACTTCTTGCGTCATTTCAAAGTCGAACCCTGTGGCGTCCACCACTGTCAATGAGATTTCAATTGTTATTTGTGCGAATATAGGTACACTTTAGTCATGTGAATTCAATTATCAACAAGAAATTTTGATTAAGCATGAAATGAAGATATTCAATTTCAAATAATTCTCGCTGGTTTCTGGCGTCCGTTCATGATGGAAATAATGTGACGCACTGTATATTTCTGAATATGTTCTATGTGTATTACAGATTATCCTACATCCATCTAAATTTAAGTTTATATCGCATCCGTATATTTTCCTGTATTTAATATAAGCATTCCATTAATTAAATGACTTCCTACTACATTAGAGGTTATATTGATACCGAATATTTTGCTTTTTTTATAGTCCATATATTGTGTTGAGAATGCTGCTTCCTCCTAAACTGATATATTTATCGATACCGTATACTCTCGTGTTCCAGCCGTCATGACCGTTTCGAATGGTACCTACCATTAGTTGTCATATTTGATCTCACAACTATATACTGAAGAACTGTTGCTCAAGTTGTTGTTCTTTTTACATGTAATGTTTTTGTTGAAATCTCACTTCTTTTTGCTAGTGATGGTCTTTATCAAACATCTCTCATCATGGGGTATTATTCTACCCTGCACTCCACCGTGACCCCCGTCCGTAAACCTCCATCCGTACCCCATCCGTGCCCACAACAGTGCCCACACCCGTGAACCCCCACCCGTGCCCTCACCCGTAAACCCCCAACGGTGCCCTCACCAGTGAATCACCACCCATGGCCTCACCCGTGTACCCCCACCCTTGGCCTCATCCGTGAACCCCTACCCTTGCCCTCATCCGTGAACCCCTACCCGTGCCTACACCCGTGAACCAATGAGTTCGCACCTGCATCCCCACTTATGTACTCCACCCGTCAACCCCCCCGTGCCCTCACCAGTGAACCCCCACCCTTGTCCTCACCCGTGAACCCCCACCCGTGTCCTCACCTGTGAACCCCAACCTATGCCCTCCACCCGTGAAACCCCACCCCCCGGGCCTCGACTTATGCACCTCCACCCGTGCTCCTCGCCGGTCCCTTCCCGGTGCCTGCCCGATCCCTACCCTGATCCTACCCTACGCGTACTTCTAGATAGCCAAAAATATTTGAATCAAGTAGGGACATAAACTGTATTCCGAATTCTAAACCGCCAAGTTATCTTGGTGAAGTAATTAATACCTAATCCACGTACTACAAAGGTTCACAAACTTATTTGTGTAGAGTCTAAAATATGAAAACTAGACCAAAATTAAAAAGGTACATTTGTTTGAATTTTACCTAAAGGTTTAAGGATTTATTTTATTTTTTTAGGCTTAATGATAATGATCATCAAAATTACAAGCTTGTACCTATGTCTGCCAGAAATAAAAAAATTCTAAGAATTTTATGAAGACCGTTGAGTGAGTGTGACAATCAATAATTTTAAAGTACTAGTTCGATTTGGATGAAACTCTGTAATATATTTTTCATCTCTTCTATTCGAAAAGTGTCGCTTTGTTCCTCTTTTAGTTGGAGCAAAATAGCTCTTTTCTGTTAAGCACTTTTTAGCGGGCGGAAAAGTGATTTGAATTTGGAACGTATATCATTCATAGAAATCGAACGTAAAATGTATAAATAACTGGCTGATACGTGTTGGCTGCACGGGCGTGACCCGCGCTAACAAAAAACAGCGCGCGAAATACGACTCTGTTCTCGTAATCAGTAGGTACAATTCTTATTGAATTTTGCAAAAATAATGAGTTCTACGTCGAGATGTGAAAGAGGAAAATATAAATTTGTAATTGTTTTAACTTATATTCACACGTCTAATTTTATTAAATATATTTATTAATTACATAACACCGTCTCTTATTTATTTTCTCATATAAAGGGGATGGAAAGTAGAGTATATGACTCGAGAGCAAATTATTTTTCCCTCGGGCAATGTATTTTGAACCCCTCGCTGCGCTCAGGATTCTACGTTGGAATCCTTCGCTTCGCTCGTGGTTCAAAGTAGCGCCCTCGCCGTAAAAATACCATTTTGCTCCCTTGTCATACAATCTACTATTATTATAAAGATTTTATTTTGATAATGAAATGTTCAGATGTCTAGCTTTATCCAGAACGAAGTTACAGAAACTTGAAAATGGCCTAATGGCTTCGGTAAAAGTAAAACTAACGACTGAGCTTTTTTGCTCGACTTTTTTGGGTTCAATGCCGTGCACCCTGATTAAATGCGAGCGTTATCCAGGATAAAAAAGCTTATTACAGTCATAATTGAGTTGGCATTTTTGTTCTAACCATATCGATGTACTACGTACTGCCTGATGTTAAGCAAAAATGTTGTCGAGGTTGTAGCACACTAACGCAGAAAATACCTGCCTACCTATTACTCTCGAGATTGGATAACCTTCTTCTCGCGTCGGTTTCCTCAATGCTGAGGGTCGTGACCACCTCGTGGAAACAGTCTATTGCGGACCACTTCCTGCCATCTATTCCTATCTGCTGCTTAGTGGAGAGCGATCCGCACGACTCTTAACACCCCGGTACACGATACCGTCGTGTTAAGAGTCGTGCGGATCTGGTCGATCCAACGTATCGGGCTTCTACCTCTCGGTGTTTTTACTTCCACTTTGCCAGTGATTATTAACTTTTCCAAGTTATCACTGTCTTTCCTCGCAATGTGCCTGAAGTACTTTAGAACTCTGCGCAGGCAGATGGTGGAAAGCCTCGTCTGGATCTTGAGCTCCTGTATGATCGATACGTTGGTGCGGTGTGCTGTCCAGGGGATGTCCAGCATCTTCCTCCAGCACCACATCTCGAAAGCATAAATGCGATCACGGTCATCTTTCTTCAAGTACCATGTGTCTGCGCCATACAAGAATATGGAGAACACCAGAGTGCATACAAGATATTGATCTCGGTTTTCAGAGAGATATTCTTGACATATCTTTGACAGCAGTGCCATGGCTCCTTTTGCCATCCCGATCCTTCTTTGCACCTAAGATTCACAAGAACCATTATTACTAATGCTTGAACCCAGGTATATTAAGCTGTTAACCGTCTCTAAATTGAGTGACCCAGTGGGCTCAAGCTTACCTGTGTGATCTATGACCATGATCTTCGTTTTGGACCTGTTTATAGAGAGACCTAGTTCACTGCTGATGCGCTCCATCCTATCCTGTAAGGTGATCATCTCGGCGTCATCTGACGCTAGCAAGGCGGTGTCGTCTGCATAACGCAAATTACATATTTTGCGTCCACCAACGGTGATGCCTCCCTCCCAGCTATCGCAAGGACGCCTCACTATAATATATATTCACCGTTTATATTGAATAGGATGGGTGAAAGGACGCAGCCATGTCAAACTCCTTTTTCAAAACTGAATGGTTTAGATTTCGTACCGTCTATCCTCACCACACTTTGGTTCTTGTGATATAAAGATTGTAGAATCAAGTGATGAGGTACACCCAGTTCTGATAAGACCCTCCATAGAAAAATTATGTATGTACGGATTTGGTGGACCAATCTACAAGTGGATAAAATCATACTTAAGCTATCGTGACGTGACCAAGGTTGTATTGAATGGCTTCAAATCATCCACACGCTCCATAACTTCAGGAGTGCCTCAAGGATCACACTTAGGGCTATTATTATTTAATATATTTATCAATGACCGGCCGGACTGCTTTCACCCCTGCCCTGCTATTCGCATTTTTGTTATACAATAGTTTTGTGAGAAGTCATTTAGAATACTGTAGTGAAGTTTGGCGACCGCATTATGCCGTTCATATTTTCAGACTAGAAAGAATTCAAAAATGATTTCTGTGGCACTTGTCGCCCCCGCGTTTCCCAAGAATGGTTTCTTATCAGGATAAACTTAAAAAATACAGGATGGAAACACTTGAAAAGAGAAGAAAATATTTAGACCTGGTTTTCTTATATAAACTTGTCCGCAACAAAATTGACTGTACACAACTCCTTCATAGAATAAATTTTAGAGTCCCATACAAATATCATAGAGTATACATCAGTCTCCTTTATCCGCCACCCAGAAAAACTGTTTCAGGCCCTACCTCTCCTGTCCCTCGCATGTGCAAGCTACTTAACCTCTGCAATCACGATGTTGATATATTTGCTGATTCTCTTACTAAATATCGCAAAACTATAAATGTAATGTGTAATACTTTCTTATAAATGTATTTCTGTATGCTTGGCGAATTTTTGTATCAGGAAAAGGTATGCTATGTAAAAAAAAACTGAACTGTAATCCGTACTTTTTTAACTTGTTATTAGTAATACTAACTTATGTTTGTTATTGTAAGTGGAAGTGGTGTTTGCTTATAATTGGATGTAACTGTTACTCTAGATCGTAAGATGTTTATAATATTTGCTTGTATGACTGTTACAATTGTTAGCAAACCTAAATAAATAAAAATAGACAGTCCCAGTTGACACAGTCAAATGCCTTACTATAGTCGACGTAGCACATTATGACAGGTGTGTCGAACTCGTAGCATTTTTCCTCAATTTGCCTGACGTTTTATATTTGTACACGCGTGCCTTTTCCCTTGACAAAACCGGCCTTTTCTTGCGGTATCTGCCAGTCAAGATAATACCAGACTCGGTTGTTTATGATGTCTAACAGGACTTTGCTTGCGTGACAAATTAAAGCGAGTGTGCAATAATTATCACATTTTTTGGTCGAACCTTTTTTATGGGCCTTGGGCCACTTGCCGTTCCACTATACTTGGTTGCAGATGTTGTGCAGTGTGTCAACACCTTTTTCACCCAGAGTCCTCAACACTTTCGCTGTAATTTGATCCAGACCTGGCGCTTTGTTAGTTTTTAACGATCCACTGGCCGTTACTATCTCCGATCTTAGGATGTCGGGTTTCAGGTGCAATTTAGCCCATATGGATAACCTAGACGTCTGAATGTTTAATACCTAACTAAGAGAATATCGTATGACGAGGTACATTTATAAAATTTTATTTAAACCGTACTAGTAGTTTAAGAATTATATTGCAAGTCAAAGTTATTTGATTTATAATGCACTTGAAGAAGGAGGTTATCAATTCGACTGAATGTTTTTTTGAATATTTATTTCGCGGATTACTCCGCCAATAAGGAACCGTTTTCAATGGTTCTTTTTTTCATAGGTCATACTTCAATGTTGGTCCCTTTCAAATTTTATCGAAATCAGCTGAGCTGTTTTTGAAAAATTAAGAATAATTAAAAAAAATAATATTTACTACTCAAAACAAAATAAGGGCCACTAAGATTTTTTGCTATACCATGAAAACAATAAAGACAATTGTTTAACTTATGTGACTACACAATAATGTTATTGGTTATAATATAGGCTAACAATTGTTTAAAATAATGATCAGGAATTGTTTTTTAAGTCCATAATGAAATTGGCCATATTGAATGAAAAATATGAACAAAAGAAATCACCGAAAAAATACAAAATACTGTTCTTGTCACTTTTGTTTCTTCTTTTTAGTAACGAGTATGTCCTCCTCTCTTAGCAATACACTCCAGAGGCCTTGTGTGCATACTCTGGATCAAATTCCTCACTTTTTCATCTGGAATCTCTTCCCAGGTACGTTTTAAAGCGTCAATCAGCTGCTGTTGATTGTAGACCCCTTGCTCATTCACTCTAACCCTTCGTTTCAATTGGTCCCACAATTGCTCGATTGGAATTAAATCCGGACTGTTAGCTGGTCATGGTAATACCTCAATATGAGACCCTTCTAGGACAGTTTGGGTCGATTGAGCTGTGTGTGCACGGGTATTGTCTTGCTTCAGGATGAATCCAGGCCCCACTCGCTGTGCAAATGGGATCACTTGAGGCCTGATGACATCCTCGATGTCACGTTCTGCAGTTACGGTACCCGCATTTAAAATAGTAAAATGGAGCTCTGTTTTACCGTGTAAACTAATCCCACCCCAAACCATTACGTTGGGACCACCAAAACGGTCAACTTCGTGGATGCAGGACTCCGTAAACCGCCGCGTGGTCTCCACACCCTAACACGATGATCATCATTGAAAAATTTTACTTTGCATTCGTCTGTAAAAAGCACCTTGCCCACTGATTAATCCGCCAGTTCAAGTACTGACGGGAGAATCTTAAACGGTTTGCACGTTGACGTCTGACCACCCTGGTCAGAGGAATTAGAACAACTCGTCGTCTTGACATTTGCTGGTCTTCGTGCAATCGATTACGTATAGTTTGATCACTGACACGGGTACCCGTTGTCAGCCGTAGGCGGTGTTGTAACTTACGGCCCGTAACTGTACGATCACGACGAGCACTTAGTTAGATGTACCGATCCTCGTGCGCCGTTGTAACACGAACTCTACCTGAACCGGGTCGCGTATTTACAAAGCCTATACTATTTGAGTCACGAGTCAGACTCTAATAGAATAGCTTTTGTTTATGCATATTACACGACAATACCTAATCTATCTCAGTAAAAAAAATGACTCAAATGGATTAGATTTTTGCCTTGATATTTTCAAAGAAAATACACGTACAAAACCTAGTACAGTATGATTCATATTCACTCAAATAGATTAGCCTTTGTCAAGATATTTTCAAACATGGTTTTGGTTTTTTAGGTGCGACTCCATGTAATTCAAGTAACTAAATAGGTTATGTTAGGTTCTCTTTTGGCCCTTAACCCAAAAATAGTTTATTAAAAACTATTTAATTGGACATAAAGTCTACTTACTGATATAATATAATATAAACTAAGTTGACGGAGCCCTGCTTCGCAGGGCTCCTATTTTTGGGTTAAGGGTCAAAAGAGAACCTAACATAACCTATTTAGTTACTTGAATAACCTACATACAGTCGCACCTAACCAACCAAAACTAGGCACTAGGCACACTGTGTTCCCAAACCTAGACCCAAATTGAATAGCATTTGTTGCTGCAATGTTAGAATGAATTTATCCTACAAAGTCTACGCGATTTCGGTTAATTTCTGTACTAGAATAGACTAGGGATTCGTCAAGTTTTTGTCAAACAAAAGCTAAGCCAGTTCAGTTTGCACTTTCACTCTAATGGTATAGGCTTTGTAAATACGCAACCGGGTCTCCTGGCTGCACTGCCGGTCTCTAGGAAGCGATTCCGTACATTTTGGACAGCTCTTCAAGAAAATCCCAACTGAAAATCCACGTAACGATGAGAACGGCCTTCTTGAATCATAGTAATGGCTCTGGTTGCCGTAATTGTATCCATGTGCGTTCGTAATGGTGGCATGATTTACGCGAGAAGATAAATGAATCAATTAAAATTGAAAAGTAAAACTTTTTTCCTAAAATAACCGAGACAAGTTAGGAAGACAATCGAAGAAAAACTTAAGAATAACATTTAATTTTTTTTCTTGGAATGATGACCAATGCTTTTCAAATTAGGAACATGAACACCAGCATAAAAGAGATCAAACACCAAAGAGTTCGTAATATCAATATAATGCTACTTATCAGTCACTTTCAGTTTACTAAAGTGCACTTAAATGTAAATAAACTAGTGGCCCTTATTTTGTTTTGAGTAGTATATATCAACTCGAGTGAACTATTCGAATTTTGTACACGATTAAAATCGGTTGTGTGCCATCTTTGGTGAAAAATAATTAGTCACCGACAACTGACCCACTCACTCCACGATCATCATAACAGGTAAGACGAGTAAAAAAATATATAAAGACAACCAGTGCATATCGGGCGAGGCATCAAAGGAAGCAACCAGAAAATAATAAGGGACGTATAGGTCGCGCCACACAAGTTGGTGAATATGAAGTTAGCTACAAGCTGCGCAATATCCAATCCTAACTGAACCTCACATAAAGCTCCGCGTTGATTGGATATTGCGCAGCTTGTAGCTTATTTAACATCGGCTAACTTGTGTGGCGCGACCTATAACCAAGGTGGCATCAAAGAAAGTAACCAAGAACCATCAAGGGACCCAACTAAGGAAGCATCAATAAGAAAGGAATTGTATCGGTAATATCATCAAGCTTTATTTTTGCCTAGTTATTAAGTACAATATTAAGACCATAATCATAAAATTACAATTTTTTTCGCGATTCAATCAAGCCAATCAACAACACTAGACATATTTTTGTTGTAAATTTGACCCAAACAAACAAATAAACTGGTCAAGCTAAATAAAACCGTAAAATATGCGTAAAAAAATTGAGGTAAAAAGTAGGTTTTCTTAGAAATGCACCCTTTCACTTAAAGAAGGAATGTTGTTACATCGTTTGATAGTTACGTTTATTATTGTCAATTATATGTAGGTAAAGCTTTTGTTGATAGCTTTACCTAATTCAGCAAAAAAAATTTTTATTGAAGGAAGTACGAGTTACGTAGACAAAACATACTCTACATTTCTTGGTATGTTTTTAAGAAATATAATATTTATTTTTGCCGTGTGATCTTCTCGTGGGTGTCGTAAGAGGCGACTAATGGATAACACGATGCAAATACCATCTTTGCGTAGAGACGGAAAACTCGACATCAAACCCTATACGACTGCCTCGTTGGTCTCGCGGCATAAATGTGCGCGTGGAATCGGGAGGTCCCGGGTTCGATTCCTGGGTCGGGCAGTGTTATTGGGTTTTTCTGTCACGAAATTCTCAGTAGCAGCACGGAGTCTGGAAATGTGCCCGATACGGCAATAGGCTCGCCCCTTATTACGTGGGACTAAAGTATATCTGGCGAAAAGTGGGTGTAGAAATACACCTCTGCCTACCCCTTCGGGGATAAAAGACGTGGCGATATGTATGTATGTATATTATTTACTCTTAGCTTACAATTTGATTACAAGTTATTTACTTAATAAGTTATTTACTTAAAAACACTCATTTACCTATTACCTATTAATTATTTTAATTGAACTTTATGATACTAATTACTTGCAAATGAAAGTAACCTGGCACTTCTTTTCATGTTGCTGGTTATTTTACTTCCACTTCACACCACAAGTGTTTTTGCATTCGCCCCGGCTGGCTAGTCAAAACGGTGTAAACAAAATTACGCTGCGGGCCTCTAACAGGCTGCAACCCGCGTGCTAACTCCGCTCCCTCACACTAGCCATCTCCGTATTTGCGCCGATTTGTTGGGCGCGATTAAATCGCTAATTAGGATCGATAAAAACTTTTTAATATACTGAATAAGAATTACGGAAGCAATATTATCGACATGATGTATGTAACTAAAATAATGAATATACGCCATTAATATACATCTCTCAGTAGCGGCCTCTAAAATTCGCGCGGCGCACTGCGGAACTAAAAAATACGCCGAAATTCACTCTCGTGATCGATCGTGATCTCGTATATATATATACATATCTTAAATAATTTAATGTTAAATAATATACCTACATATATAATACAGTTACCATACAATTTGTTATAAACATAAAATCTTTATTTGGTTATAAGGGTACAGAGTGTCACAAGACCCATCACCAAGCCGAAGTCATGGACATCATGCCAAGTGATACTAACCAAAAATAATAGCTGGGAAACGATTTTTTTACGTTTTTTTTTGAGTTTTCACATTTTTTTAACTGCAATTGAAAGCGCGCGCGTGCAATTCTCGAAATACCTACTTATTCATGGGGTTATATCAGGCATCTAAAGAAAATATGAGGGGGTTAATGCATCGATTTTGTACCTAATTAGAAAAATTCCATACTAACTTTGAGCCTCAATATCTCCTGAACCAGTAATTTCCCAGGTTTAGTGCCCAAGTAAAAAATGTTCGTACTGATTGGTACAACATAGGATTTCAGTTTTCGTTAAGGGTCTTGTTACACCCTGTATATAACTATCATAATATCATCAATAAATAATAAGTTATTATAATGCATAATTAATTATTGTATGTAGATAAAGTTATGAAAGAACATAATGGTTTAAAAAAAGAATTAAGTATGATTTTAAGCCTTGTGTAGCCTAGTTCCTCTCATTCATCCTCTATAAGCCCAGTTAATTCTGCTGCTGCTAATCGCAACTCTTCGTGTTGATTTCTTACCCAGCCATATAAGTATATAATATACCATACTACGCACATAATAATTATGTGCGCAGGATTTGACCGTGCGCCTATAACTCGGAATAATCTATGAATAATAAGTCCCAGATCTTACTTACGTATTAAATAGTTAATTATCGCTTGCCCCATGCCTCGGAGAGCAGAATATACCGTCGGTCTTGGCTTTAATGAAGATCTTTGAAAGTCAATACGGTTGCCTCAAATAAACTGATACTGGTTTAAGCTATAGAAATATCGCTATACCTTTGGGTTACGGAGGTCAGACGGCAGTGATCCTTCTGTGGAAAAGCCGATATTCTGTCATGTCTGTTTGGACTAGTAAGCGGACGTCGAGTTTCAAGGCGTAAGTCTCGGATGCAACCGGGATAACGCTAGGACGATGATAAATAAGTCCTAGGTCTTACGTGCCTTGACTGTATTCGAACGGGTAACAACCACACTTCTTCCTCTTCAATATATTCGCTAAGACGTCTTATTTGTTGCTCTCGGTACACTTCAATATTTTACACGCCCTGTACTAGGTGCTCAGCCTTATAACGCCGAGCTATCTTCACACGAAAGATCACGTGCGATACTTTTTTATATAATTAGGTATATTGATGATGTGTTACCGTGTCACAAAACTTTTATCTATACAATTAGGTTATATTGACATTCAAATGGAATACAGCGTAACGCCCATAGTAAAAGATGTTCCTAATTATTAGTACTTTCATTTGATATTAAATACATTGATGGCCGCCGACCCCCCAAAACCGCCCATTGTCCTTTATCAACTGCACTAAATGGATGCGAACAGGCGAAATGACCCTACTATGGGTACTAGATAATGGATAAACATACATACCTATAGTTATACTTTTTTTTGTAAATACATACTTATATGTTATACATAGAAACACCCAGATCAAGACAAATATCCATATTCATGCACACAAATGTTTGACTTGAGCGGGAATCGAACCCGCGACCTTTGACGTAGCCGTCGCTTACACTCCCGCTACGCCAACCGGCCGTCTAGAGTAAACTCGGTAGGGTTACATCGTTTTATTACAAAGATGCCGTAGCCACCTCCAGCTCCATCATCAGACCCCGAATATCATCTAGGTGTAGGTACCTAAAGAGCTCCCCAAGACAAATTAATCCACCCCAAACTTGGTGGGCTTAAGTATGTCGTTTTATAACAGAGATGCTGTGGCCACCTCCAGCTTCATCATCAGACCCTGGATATCATCTAGGTGTAAAGTGCTCCTCAAGACAAATCAATCAAGCCCAAACTCGGTCGGGTTTTGTCGTTTTATTACAGAGATGCCGTGGTCACCTCCCAGCTTCATCATCAAACCCTGGATATCATCTAGGTGTAAATTGCTCCTCAAGACAAATCAATCAAGCCCAAACTCGGTCGTTTTATGTCGTTTTATTACAGAGATGCCGTGGCCACCTCCCAGCTTCATCATCAGACCTTGGATATCATCTAGGTGTAAAGTGCTCCTCAAGACAAATCAATCAAGCCCAAACTCGGTCGGGTTATGTCGTTTTATTACAGAGATGCCGTGGCCACCTCCCAGCTTCATCATCAGACCTTGGATATCATCTAGGTGTAAAGTGCTCCTCAAGACAAATCAATCAAGCCCAAACTCGGTCGGGTTATGTCGTTTTATTACAGAGATGCCGTGGCCACCTCCCAGCTTCATCATCAGACCCTGGATATCATCTAGGTGTAAAGTGCTCCTCAAGACAAATCAATCAAGCCCAAACTCGGTCGGGTTATGTCGTTTTATTACAGAGATGCCGTGGCCACCTCCCAGCTTCATCATCAGACCCTGGATATCATCTAGGTGTAAAGTGCTCCTCAAGACAAATCAATCAAGCCCAAACTTGGTCGGGTTATGTCGTTTTATTACAGAGATGCCGTGGCCACCTCCCAGCTTCATCATCAGACCCTGGATATCATCTAGGTGTAAAGTGCTCCTCAAGACAAATCAATCAAGCCCAAACTCGGTCGGGTTATGTCGTTTTATTACAGAGATGCCGTGGCCACCTCCCAGCTTTATCATCGGACCCTGGATATCATCTAGGTGTAAAGTGCTCCTCAAGACAAATTAATCGAGGCCAAATTCGGTCGGTTTATGTCGTTTTATCACAGAGATACCGTGGCCACCTTCAAGCTTCATCATCAGACCCTGGATATCATCTAAGTGTGAAGTGCTCCTCAAAACAAATCAATCGACCCCAAGCTCGGTGGGCTTACGAGGCCATCTGCCAGCTTTGTTATCAGACCAGCAAAATATAGTGCAACATTTCATTGCAAAGAACAATGGCAGAATTAGGCCTGGGTTTGTTATGGCGAGCTTAAACTTCATATGAACAAAACAAATTGTTTATTTTTTCTAATATTTTTTAAATTTTCACTTTGTCTCGATAAAGCCGGATTATTTTATGATGATAAAAAGCATTCCAATTGATTACGAACTAGGTGCTTACTTTATTATTTGATTGTTGCCATAGACAATGGTGTGACAGGAATAGAAGTTTGACATTGATGCGTATCGATTATTAAATAAGTAATCGATATCGCACCCTTAGTAATATAAGGGCACAATCCAAAAAAGTAGATTTTTGGGAAATCGCGTTTCAAGATTCTGGATTCCACCATTACAGCTATTTTTTGGAATAACTTCCTTATTATTTAAGTTATAAATGTGAAATTAGGCAGATTTGTTCTTCTATACATGCACTATCTATAGCAATAAAAAAAAAAAATAATGGAAATATATTCTATAAATTACAAGTAATAGAAAAAAACCCTTTTAACTTAGGCCCATATAGTACAAAAATTATAACAGAAATATGGAGCTATTTCATTTTGATCCCATATATTATTAAAGTACCTATTATAGTTTAGTTCTTAATTATAGTTAGTACTATATATTACCAAACCAAACCGTAATCTAAATCTTTTGTTTCTGTTTTATAAATAAAATATCAGGTAAAATTAAAGTAATACTTTAATAAAATCAGTGCAGAATGTAATGTCGGTGATTCTATGTACAAATTGTTATTATTAGCTAATAAAAATGAAAAAATATCTCAATCAATAGATTCTTAGAAACGGCATTTTAAAAATACTTAACATTGCGAAGCGGATGGTGGTTAAGTGCAAAAAACAATGTTATGTATTATTAACATTGCGAAATACACAGTCAATAAAAAATAAAAAAATAAATTGTTTATTTATATTCTATTTATTGTAAAAGTAATAAAAACAATGAAATTAGTGACAAATTATTAAAACAAATAGTGATAATATAATATGCCTACTATATTATGTCGGATAGCGTCAGATTTTTATCCTTTCGATAGAAGTTCATAATAAATCATGATTTTTAATATGTGAATATTTTTTTATATGTAAGGGACTTTATTGTACTGAATACAATATTTTCTGTACATTATCCATGCATTGTTTACGCAAATATCTAAGAGTTTGGAAAACAATGCCATGTACCATTTTTTTGTTTTATAAATGGTGCGATAAAGGGAGATAAGCATATCACACAAATCTACCCTCCCATATCGTAGTTATAATGTTTGACTATCTATGGACATGAAACGTCAACCTTGGCTTCAAAGGGTACGAATCCACATAGGAACTGGCCAAAATCACACTTTTGTTATCATGCCATTTTACGACACACGGTTTGTTCTCATTATCAACTAGGTATTTGTTTGCTTGAACCTCTACCCTTCTTTACAATACTTTATTATCTGGTAGTTTAATTTGTCATTCTTAAACGATTTGATCTAATTGGGCCCAAGGAAAAGATATCATATTCGCAAGAATATGATATCTTTTCCTTGGGCACATGTTACGTCAACGTAACATGTGGATTAGCTCAAGTGATGAGAAAAAGTTGTCGAAGTACACAACCGCCGGCTTATTTTGTATAGGTACTCTGGCAAAGAGCTATTACCACTTTTGCACCAACACCTTAAGATTTTTTATATTTTATAAAAGAATGATATCTAATCGTGTCTTTGCCAGCGTAGGGAATAAAATCATACACGCAGGCAGAAATAAAAGCCCTAACAAACATTTCAAGAGCTCAATTTCTTTGGCTTCTTTGTCAAATACTGACGCCTGTTTCCAGCTGTTGAACCTTTATAGGGCACCATCATTTCGACGATATTATAGCGATGTTCTTCTTCTGTACTGAGACAGTTTCTACGTACACCATCTAAAATCGATCGTACTTTAAAATAACGATCTCCATTCTGTTGAGAATTATCAACGGAGTACAAATACTGACGAATTTGATCATATCGCTCTAAACTCTTAACATCTGCGATTAGGTTATAGCGTAGATTCTTATTACAGTAATCCCGATAGCACGGCATCTTAATGACACCCATCGAAATATTAATTGCAACAAAATCCAATAATTCTTCCCTAACAACATTGGTGGATTATAGATTTCGTTGTACAGAATATAAATTCGTGTTTAGTATAATTATATCAATAATACCTTCACTGAAGGAATCATAGAAGTAATCTGACGGAGACTTCGATTCAGATCCGAATTGCGTAAAGGTTATTGGTTATTGGTCATCCAGTACTGCTTTATATTTAAATTTGACGATTTCCCATCTGAAATTCAGTGGTTTTCTCACAAATTGTTTCTTTTTTTTGTTTGTAGTGTTGGTTTAGTTCTTAATCTGCTTTTGGAACGGGTTTTCTTGGGGATATTAGAAGCTGCAGTACTATATTGATAACGCAAGCAAATGCTGCGGTGGATTGTGAGGACTTCGCATATAGCTGGAGTGGATGGTAGCAATTCGTCTGGCAAAAGTTCATCATCTAAGATATTTAGTCGCTCAAATGAAGAATTTAAAGAGCGGGGTGCGGAACTATGTTCTGTATCTTCTGTTCCTTTTTCTTCCTCGTCTTCGGATGTACTAGAATCGGCGGAAGAATCTTCTTGTGGTGGCACAAGTACTAGAATCTTTCTCACACGTTCTAATCGGTTGTTGGGCTGAAAGAAATAAAGTAAAATTAATTCAAACACCCCAAGCACCAAATAAACAATTTAGAATGTCAAAAAATACATATTCAGTTTTAAAAAAAGAAATACAACTTTATGTCATACAAGGTAAAGTTCAAGTTCAAGTGCAAAGAAAAGTGTCGAATTAAAAAATATCTTGAATTTTTCATGTAAATAAGGGCCGAAAACAAATTGTGTCAACAAACACAAAACAATTTACGTACTATAACGAACCAATGAGATATGATTCCATAAAACATTTCTACTTGTTTGCAATATACCGATCTATTATGAATAAGGCCCAATTATTTATTACATTTTGCGTAATATATCGGCACAACTACAATTTTTTCTTTATAATACAAAATTATAAAATCAAAACTCACAAGGATTTTCGTCATAGAAGGGCACAAACACGAATCGCACAACGTTTGAACAGTCCGCCTTCGACAAGTACGGAAACGTTACGGTTTGCGACCTTATAGCAGTAAGAGCGGGGAACGGGCGGAGAGAGTGTGAGAGGGACACAAGTATATTTACCGAGTCATTATTGTCCTTTTTCTCTTTCTGTCAGGGCTAACCGGTAGCGGATTTCATTTTGTGCCCTTAGCATTCAAAATCAGAGTTTACAAAAATTTTGACTTGATCCCTTATATTACTGAGGGTGCGATATGATCGACCTTTATAGGGTTGGTTTGGTTTAAAATATAATAATTAAAATGCAGTTAATTAATTTTTAATCAACATTATATCAATAAGCTTATTCTTTTGTAGCAAAACAACTTTTAAATCAAATAAAAACGTCACAGCATCGTTTTAACGTTATATCAATTTCACATAAAATCGATTTAAAATGTGCAGCTCTGATTTTGTCTTTGGCTGTGACAGGTAGATGCTACAGAATAGTTCTGCGTTTAGATGTCAATCTGACATAATGCCTTTGATAATTCAAACGTACCCACATTGTTCATTCTTAACTGAGCGTTAAACACCGATATCTTCTTTATCCGGCTTTCCCGAATGAAAATAGAATAATTTATAGACTCTGTTACTTACGCTGAATTTTTTGATATATCTTTTATTACTGAGCGCTTCAATTTAATTTCAGACATTTTGATGTATGGAGATCTGCCATTGTCCTTTAGACCTTAAAGTACTTAAACCGCGCACATAATTCGCAAATTAAAATTGATTATAGAGTTGAACGGTAGCATTATTGATAGTACCGTAGTAGGTAGGTTGAGCACCCTTGAGGGCCTCAACTCTCGAATGACCTTGCACATTGCAGAAGGGCTACCTACGTTGTCGTTTTTCGTCCACGTTAATAAATTTAAGACAAGTAAATTGAATATAACGCCATCTAGTGATGTTATGTACCATTAAGCGGGAGTACAAGTGACGTCACGCGTCATCTGGCCCTAATTATTTTTCGATTCGATACGCGTAGCGACATCTTTCGTCATTTATGTTAACGAATTATCGAGTCACATTTTTTGTTCGACTTTGTAAGTCTATATTCTTACTCGTCTCTGGTTCACGGTACCTATCAGTAGGTAACTTCAAATTAGAAAGAATACGAAAGAATACTTAATTTCTGTCACAGATCACTTGTGAGCATGACTTGACTTGCCGTTCGTAATAGATCACCAAAGTTAAATAACGCTCATGACTTGAATGGGTGGCCGCTAGCTTGGCATTTACATCAGAGCAATACCGTTCTTCAGTGGCTATGATAAGCTATTCGCACCAGTTCTTGTCTGAAAACAAGAATCGGATGGGCCTTCGGACAGTCTAAGAACTCCTACAACAGATTTGGCCACACACTCAGACTAAAAATAAAGAAGAAAGATTTCTATTTATATTTAAGGAATCAAACAAATAGGTATACAGAACTGGCCCTTCTTAGCTTAAAATCTCTGTTATATTATATTTATTTACATAATCTTCATGTTTGTACATTGCTATGTTTGCATTTCTTGAGCGAAACCTATGACTTGACAACGACTGTAATAGAAACGCGTAAGCTTCAACAAGTACAAAGACCAACTAGGCTGTAGAAGATACATCTAATAATTTAAGTGGTCGCTGGGCTACGGTATTGACATGAATATCTATTGTCGCACTCCATTGAGGCGGAACTACAATAGCTAAATGGCGGAGCCTCGACTACCGGCCCAAGGTCTTCAGATTACCTGCTAGAACGTTCAACTGCCTGCCATATGCAGATCATGAAATATACGCTTAGTCACAACTAACGCTTCGGCAGCGATAGCCTATTGGAGATAACAACAGACTGCCATGCGGGCGGTATCGGGTACGAGTTCACGGCGCGCACCATTAACTTTTCAGAGTTATATGCGTATCGAATTGTTATTATCGCTTGCTCCGTACACCGGAGAGTATGTGAAGCCGTCGGTCCCGGCTGTCATGAAAATCTTTGACAGTAGTTATAGGGAGTCAAAATAGCACTAGTCTAAACCCTATCCTTTTGAGTTGCGCAGGTCAGACACTTGCCTGTCTGACCTGCTCTGTAGAGAGGCTAATATTCAGTAAAATCCAATTAAGCTAGTAAGCGGACCTCGGGTCGCAACTAGGATAACGCTATGTGGATAATAAGTCACAACAAAAGCTGGTGGTTTATCAGAAAAAAAGATAATTACTAAGATTTTATAAACTGAAAATGACAGGAATGACCTTTAGCTCGAATATTTTAGGTATAATAATTTACTAATCTATCATAATTTTAGTGTCTTTTCAAATCGAACAATTGGCTTAAACTGTTCATGAAATATAAATTGTGACAATGTTAAAGAGTTGCTAGATTTGTTAGAATAATTCAGGCATAAATAATAAACACTAGACATTTTAGGTACCATTGTATTTTATTGTTGTTTATTAGTAGGTATTGAGTGTAGGATGGTCTTCGGCGAGCGCCTTTAGCAGACCACGCTACTACACTAGAGTTAGAGACAAATACCGCAGTGGTGAGTCGACCTGCACACATTTAGAAGAGTCTCACCTCTTCCTCAAAATGAGTGGTAGAGAGATTCACACCGTGAAGCCAACAAGCCCAATTTTTGTAAAATATAAGAAACGCCATTACACTTATCTGCTTTTCCTGGCTGACGGGACAAACGTAGTTTGGCCATTATCAGAAATAAGATGTATGAAGATCTCCTTATCACCTAAGGATATAAAACAACTATCACCTACGACTTATACTGACATCCGCCAAAATGTGTACGAAAAAAAAGAAATCTCACCGTTTCAGAGGACTTCGATAACAAATACTGAGACACGATATTATTTTTTTATATAATAGAAAAATAGTTATAATAACTGTTTATCACCATCACACCCGTGGTCTTGGATGGATTTGACCCGTTATTGTATTACACCTTGGATATAGACTTGGACTCGCTCACAAATGTATGCCCGTTGGGTCGACGACATTACACGTGCGTAATCCCCCGAGGGACACAAATTAGGCTAGACATTTGCCTACTCTTAATATTTCGTTCATACTTATAGTAATCTGCCGGCACTGATGTTACTGGAGGGTTTTTAATCACCAACCATTACATAAACTTTAATTAAATTTCCGAAAAAATAATACCAGCTCAAATATGTACAACCATCCTTCATTTATAAACTAATAGAAAGCTTACCCATTTTCTATAGATGATTGTTTTTTTTTTACTTTTAATTTCAACGTTTCTTTCGGGCATAAGTATGAACTACAAGTGTAGTTTACGGATGGTCATTCTAGATCTAAGCAAATTGTCATTGACACTTGGCAGCGAATGTTTTGACCCACTTGCATCGACTGTACCTATCAGAGTCTTCAAGGTACTGATTAAACCCATTTTCTGTCTGGCGAGAAACGCAGTAGTGTATCATAATTATGTAAAATACACACACAGGGAACGGTTAATACAAAACATAAGGCTATGTTAATATTAAACAAATTTATTTAGCGGAACTTTTTCGCTCTAACTCAGATATTTAAGACATAAATACTTCGGGATTTCCGATACCATGTCCGAGGTTTCGACCGACTTGCATCGGTCGTAGTCGCTAAATAACCTTGTATAATATATACAAGTCGCAAGACTATAAATTCGCTATGTAAATGCTCACAAATATTCTTAGCCATCTGACAGTCATCGCATCGGATAAAGGGTTTTGCCGTTTTATAAATCAGTTATACTTGTAAACTCAAAGCTATAAGCCTAGATCAGAGTCTAAGAGACCTTAAAATGCGATATATACAGCTGTTACGTTACAAATAACTGAAATTGAGTACTTCGGGATTTCCGATACCATGTCCGAGGTTTCGACTGACTTGCATCGGTCGTAGTCGCTTAATAAACTTGTATAATGTATACAAGTCGCAAAACTATAAATTCGCTATGTAGATACTCACAAATACTCTTAGCCATCTGACAGGCATCGCATCGGATATAGGGTTTTGCCGTTTTATAAGTCGGTTATAGTTGTAAACTCAAAGCTGTAAGCCTAGATCAGAGTCTAAGAGACCTTAAAATGCGATATATACAGCTGTTACGTTACAAATAAATGAAATTGAGGTGTGCTCAGCTTATCTTTAGATAGATAGTCGGATATTTTATACCATGTGTTAAGCCTGTGGTTGTTTAGTGGCAACGCGAAAGGTCATGACGTGACTTTTCAGCCCACACAGACTCTTCAGATAAGATATATAGTGTGAAGTAATTTTATATTCCAGGATGATATATTTTTCCAATATTATAAAGAAAGCAACGACCATATTGATTAACAACGAAATTCAACCTATTCTATTACCATAAAAGTCAATCTTTACGTACCATGTTATTTTAGGATAGATTGTCTAGAAAAGACAACCCCAAAAGGATATTGAACTACCTACTTACATTACAGTCAGAGGTCGATTTTATATCAATTTATAATTTTTTATATACCTACCCCTATTTTCGTCTAACTTTTTTCAGATTGAGTGTTCTCAGCGATAAAATAAAGTTGAGATTAGTTTACGTCGTGTTAAGTTTTTAGATAGCTGCTGATTGGTGAAGTCAGTTCAAACATTTAAATTTTTATGATAGCGCAGTAAATGGACTAATCTCGCGAACCATTTTATTATATAATTTTCTTTCTTCGATGATTAAATTCATCACTATAAACGCTCGTAAACTTTTGCAATAAATTTAATGCAACCTTTTTATCACCCTTGAAAATTGGTCGGGACTACTATTTATTTTTACAACGTGTACCTATTATTTTTTATGGCTTAGTTGATCTGATAGTTGAACGAGTAAAAATGTACTGCTATCTTTTTAGTTCAATGTTTGTTTCCATAATTTTATTATAATTTGCATTGCATCCAGTATTCTTGTTAACCGCGCATGCTTTTATTTGTAGCTAGTCCGTGGATAGTATCCTTGGATAGTATCCTCAGCTAGAGTTTAGTCGGGCTCTCCACACTCGCAGGATGGCGACTCTCTGAGCCCCCATTTGTGCAGATGATGGTTGGATCGTCCGTGTCCAGTTCTGAATCGATTGAGTTTCACCCACATTGGACGAGGAGCATCAAAACCAGGGGGTTTTGTGTTTGGGTCTGCGATCTTTTTGGGGGTGGTCGAAGAGCTCCCAAGAGGCTCGCCACTCCAAAATTGGTCCCCAAACGTTCATCTGTCCAAATTGGATGTCTTGATGCCAGGCGGTGCGCCTGTAGATGGTCAAGCGTTTTACGGATTGGCATACTGGGTCTCGAGCACTTGTGCCACTCAGCTGCCGCCGCTTTGCACCTACGCAGGTCCGGTGGTGGGATGTGCGCTAGTACAGGGAGCCATGGGAGTTGGGTGGTCTTTATTAGTCCTGTTATGATCCACATGGCCACGTGGAGTTTGGCGTCGACCTTTTTGGTGTGCACAATTCGGTACTATACAGGCGCACAGTACACCGCGCTAGAGTAAACTAGAGCTTGGACGGATGTTCGAAGGACTGAGGCGGAGGCGCCCCATGTTGTTCCTGATAGGCTACTTATAATGTTCAGTCTGGATTTCAGTTTTTGCACCACATTGTCAAGACGTTGACTGAATGTTAGATAACGGTCAAATGTCACGCCTAGGTATTTAGGGTTAAAGTTGTGTTTGACGGGTACTCCACAAAAAGATACATTCTACATTTTGTTTGCCAGGCAGTTGGTAAGGTGGAAACAAGTTACCTCTGTTTTAGACGGGTTTGGGCAGAGCCGCCATTTTGCATAGTAATCGCCCATAACATTCAGATCGTCAGAAAGTACTGTTTTCCCCGCCTCAAAGCTTTTCGTCTGGAATTCCAGAGCTAAATCATCGGCGTACGCAATTTTTTGGCAAACTGTGTCCGGCATATCGCTGATATAAATATTATGTGAATGATTGTCCGCTCCACCGCTTCCCTGGCGGTATGTCCGAGTTGCACGAGCTCTCTGCAGCGGCCAAGGACTGGCTAATAAACCTAAAAATAGACGTATAGGATCCAGCGCAAAGAATGCCATACGAAATGATGAAGTATCCTCAGCTCCTTGACTTAAGTCCAATAACTGTGTAAATTTTTAAGCTGACTTTATAGGATAACTGCTTTAGTTGCAAATTATTATGTTGCAAATACAACTCTACTCGTACTTAAGCTTTGTCATAAACCTTTAAACTAAGGTTAAATATTTTAATGCGATTAATATATTTTACAACATATCACTTACTACGGAATTCAATATTCGAAATATAGATAGATCTGTAGATTCTAGATTCGTTTTTGCCAGTTTTTGACATAAGCTCCATACAAAATATGTCAAACACGCATCTAAAATCTACAGATCTATCTATAGTTCGAATATTGAAAATGGCCGTAAATCAGCCAAAAACATTACGCCTAAAAACGTAATTACACAAAAAAATACATTCAACCAATTTGATTCGTTCTATTTAATACGATCTTCTTCAAAAAGCTGCTAAATTATTTTCTATTTTTTATTAGAGAGCATACGAGCATCAAAGAGTAATATCGAGGTTAACAGTTAGCGTACGCGGAAACTGGGCCATCAAGTTAAAATACGAATCTACAAATAGAATACATTTAAATAATAAATATCGCTTCCACGAACAAAGAGTAAGAATTGTCGTCACAGAAACTACGAAGTATAAACTTAAAATTGAAAAGCCGCGGTGGATGAAATAGAACTTCATTATGGAGGTCTTAACTATTTACTGGGACGATTAATATTCATTTTTACTTACAGACGAACAATAGAAGCGGAATACTCTGCGATTGTTTAAAAAGATTCAAGCTTAGTGGTTGGAGAATAACGGAAATATATTTATTCAAGATTGCAAACTGTTTGTAAGTCGGTGTTAAGTAATCAAAGTTTGTTATTGGTAAATAGTGACAAGAAACACCTGGACGCCGAGCTTCAACATGTCAAGCAAGTTCTGCAAGACAACAAGCTCCGACCGCCGCGCCAACGTCACAGATCCCCGAAAAACAAGCCAGCCACAGTAGAGAGACAACCTGCTGTCCTCCCATACATCAAGGGCGTGACCGACAAGATTAGCTACATCTTGAAGCGAGCTTCAATCAAAACTTTCTACAAGCCGTCAACGAAGATAAGCCAATTATTACCATCTGTCAAGAGTCAGTTACCCTTACAAGAGGCCGGGGTTTACAAGATAGACTGTGAGTGTGGGCTCTCATACATTGGACAAACCAAGAGAAGCATAAGGCATTTGACTAAAGGAACATATCACTGACATTAAACACAAACGCTCGACAAAGTCTGCTGTGTGTGAACATGTAGAACAAGGAACCAACCATTACCTGCGATTTGATAAACCACAGATACTCGCAAAAGAACACCGCTTTATTCCAAGAATGATACGAGAAGCTATTGAAATTAAAAAACATCCTAATTTCAATAGGGAAGATGGTTGGAATGTTCCTCCAGCTTGGGACACTGTTATCAGGCTAATGAAACCCAAGAAGGACAAAGTCACCAGAAGACATCAAGACACAGTGAGCACATTCTGCGTAGATAGTAACACCAATAGTTGAAAAATGTTCGGGTACTTTGAGATAACTTTTAAATTCAAGACAAAGACAAATACCACCTCAGTCTGTCGTGAACATGAATCCTGTAAAGAATTCGAAACGTCGGCTAGTAATTAAAATGTAGTTTCTAGATCATTCGGTTTAAATGTAATTACAAGTGAAACCAATATAACGCGATAAAATCCGTAAACTGTGGTTTAATTTCAATGTGTAACATTCGCGTAAACCCAAGAAAATATTATGGTAAATAGTGTTTGGTTGTCCGGGGCGATGGGCAGTGTGTCCCAGCGGCGGGCGCGGTCCCCCGTCGTGGGTTGTCACTGCTAATTTGCACACAATTGTTCATCCCGGACTGAAAGTATAGAAATGAGAGGAGAAATGTAGTCGGGAATCAAAGTAACTCACTAATTGGACCCACGAAATTGTATTCCATTCTGGCTGTCGGCTGTACCGATCGATGTTCGTTAAAACTTCATGTCGAATGGAAATGTAAATGTGGATACTTTCAGTGACTTTGTTAATCGCGAGCCATCAAGTGGACTTCGTTACTTCACCGTTCTTTCATTAGTGATGATACTCGGACATAAACCGACAACATGAGAGGAACATTTTGTTTAAAAATTAGTAGCCCATATTATAAAGCAGAATGTTCTTTCACCTTTGTCATACCATTAGCTGTGCGTGTGTGTGTGGTGTATCCTTTACAGCCTTTTGAAGTCTACACTAGACTTAAGCCCTTCCTAATTTGCTCCGTAGTGTCATTGTGAGTAAATCCCTCCTCAGATTTGGCCTACAATACCACACTGCGTTGGCCGGACAGAGTTGGTATAAGTAAGGTTTGGTATCTAGTTTTCCGTCCCTTCGCAAAGATACTAAATATTTGTTTTGTTGATTTTCCTTAGTCTCCTCTTAGTACACCCACTGCATATGTAATAAAAGGTATGTTTTAATGTACTATATATTTTTTTTCTGCCTCCGTGGTCCAGTGGATAGCGCATGCAACTGCTGTTCGGAGGTCCCGGGTTCGATTCCCGAGTCGGGCAAAAGTGTTACCCAGTAGCAGCACATCACAGAGTCTGGTGATGTGCCCGGTAACGGCGATAGGCTCGCTCCCTATTACGTGGGACCTACAAATTCACGGCGAAATGTGGGTGTTATACTACACCTCTGCCTACCCCTTCGGAGATACAGGCGTGAGTCTATAACAAAATAAAAAATAAAATAATTATTGTAATGTGGCATACATTACAATGATAAAAAAATAGTTTTATTGAAACAATTGTCAAAGTATAAATAACCACTGTCTCTCACGGATGGTCTATCACTGCTCCGATAGCTTTCTATTACTTATTGAATAATTAACATACACGTGAATTACAAGTATATTCACTGAGTTATCAAAGCGAATGACAGATACAGAAACCGATCACAATTTTAAATTATGTCTCATTATTTTTTATAGTTGCCCAAAGATTTCCCAATTTGCTGTTTTTCTACCCAAAATTCATTTACCTTTTCTGGCAAACTTTCATTTGAATAGATTCTCGTTATTATTACTAAGTTAGAACATCCACTCAGCGATGTTAAAAGGAAATTACAATACGTATATACGTATACGTACCCATAATATTGCTTTAGAATTCATTGTCTGCGTCTGAATCGACCCTGCACTTAATTAACGTTAACGAACATGGAAAAATAACAGCATAATATTATATTGAATACACAGTGTTATTTATCGTTAAAGTACATTAATTTACTATCCGTAACGGTACCCGCAAGGTTGCTCAATTAAATGTATATTTTCAAGTTTTCAGTTATCGTATATTTGATATGTAATATAATAAATTCACAGATACATTGAAAGTTAAGATATTAATACCAGTAAAATTTTAGCTTTTATGACTTTAAAATTCTTCTTTTTTTTTTCGAACACTTTCTAGGAAATGTTGTAAAAATATAAAAACGTAAAGAAGCTATCTTGTACGCGTACAACATATAATGCAGATACCTAATGGAAATCGACTGATGACCGGTATTGCCTATTATACCTATTTAAATTAACTATGTTTCGATTTAATCGACTTTTTAAGCACATGTTGTAATAGATATAAGGCTGGGTCTAAACTATAGTGTTTATCATAATTACTTAAGAAAAATGCGAAACTTAGAACTTTTACCAAATATGCCTACATAAATCCAACCGATGCCTACATAAATCATTTAAAATAATAACCAACAAACTGCTTCAAATTTGATATTCAGCTGGCAAAACATGATATTGTTCGATTTATGAAGCACTAAATAGCGTGAATTGGAATAGTAATGATTTGTGAAATAGTGTTGGGTAGCAATTAGCATAATTCAAGTTGGTCGATGAAAGAAATCGCGTGTGGCTGAGGGAAGATAGTAGTTTGGAGTAATTACGATTGTTGTGAGCGCCGACAATCACTTAGAAGCGCCTTATCTAAGGCCTACTTAACTCGCGGACTTGGCTATTAAGTCATAAATCGTGGGTTAGTCACGCAACGAGCTGACGATTTGGCTCGAAGCGAGTTATCTTCACCTTGGCATCTAATTAAGAAAATCTTTTTCTTTTTCGCTTTAATTGGAACCATACATTATATGGATACGCAGCTCTATAAACCGACTTCATTTTTGGAACACGTCTGCGATTCCGTCTCTGATAACTGTGGGTTGATGGCACGTGTAACATGAAATATTCATTGTTGGCGCACTAATTTTACAGCCAAACTATGTGGGGCAAATATTTCACGAAGGTAATTTTGGATATGCTACCGCATATACCAATTACACCGATAGTTGTGTACGCAGTTTGGTAATTATGAAGTGCTTCCAAGCGTAAATCTCTTTGTTATGAATTTCATGTACGTATAGGTTGTGTATGGAGCTAGTAGGTATTGTTTGGTTTAATATGTGTTGAGTAATCTCTCAATTACTAGTATCATTGGCGGGTCGGCTTTAGTGACGTCCCGCCGGGTGTATCGACTCACTCGACGGACTCAAGCGATCCATTTAACAATTGGACAGTCAGTTTGACACATAACGGCATGCGCGCATCCCCTCGGCTCAATGCATCCCAATTCTAGAGTGTCGGGAACGCTATTACGCGTCGTGATATTTGCTGTGTTTGGTTTCATTAATACAAATTTGTACGTCCATTACCGTAATGGATTTTCTAATAAGTGTCTGTTACATTAATTTGCAGATAAATATCCCAAATAGCTTTCAAAGTATAATGGAGATAGACTTAAAATAGTTTAAAAAGATCCCTTTGTAAGTACTCAAGTTCCATTAACTATGATATATAAGTATTGGCTTTATTACTAAGCCTAAGTATCAATGATTTTAATCGGATACTCTCGAACAATGATAACTAAAATAAAGATGTGCTTTTAAATATTATTTTTTTATAGATTTACAATACAGTTCACTTAGACGTTTTCATGTTTTCGGAAAAGTTTATTTGAATCTCAAATGAAAATGACCAAAGCTGGATATACTCGTAGTTTTCTATGTGGAGGCTTGCCCTTATTTTAGTTGGGTTTCGTGAAGGAGGTGGGTGAGACTTTTCCATGAAGGGTCTAGTCACTCACAAAACCACCGCGGTGTCCCCGACCTCCCTTAGTGCTCACATGCTGCGGGGTTAGCATGCTTTGCTGGGATCCCGTTGATGTTTAATAACATTATGTTTGACATGTAATAAAATTATTAAAATAAGTATTCCCATCGACAAATCACAGTTTGTATCATGAATTAACATTTAAATTATACATTAGGTACATTATAGATATTTCGAGTTTGCGAATAAGAAACTGTTTTGACAGGCTAAATTAGATTATTTATAGCTCATATTTTAAGCTGACGCTGTCTTGTTGTGAGAAATATAGAGATTTTACAAAATGCAGATCTATACTTTATATAGTGGGTGTAAGGGACGGTGTACCGAAAACTGATACCAGTGATTCAGTACATTATACTGAGACCCTAGGTGGTCGAATTTTCCGAAAAAATCTAAGAACTCCAAAAAATTGCGATGTAAATAGGAAAACGCAAACTCGCACTATCAGCTGTTACGTCCCTACAACGGCGGGTGGTATCGGCAGTTATTACGATGTACTGGTACGCTTACTGTGCCGCGCGCCGCGGCCGATGTCACGTCAGAGTAAACGCACCATGTACATGTTTAATACTTAGAATTTTATAAAAATATTAGTGCGGGTCAACTATAGTTACTATTTCATTACATTATATGGCAAAAAATACAAAAGAAAAATCGGAAAATTCATGAAAATTTTCCGAAAAATTCGGCCGCCAATTGCCTCAGTATCATGCTACTGAATCACTGGTATCGTTTTTCTGTACACCGTCCCTTACACTGTATTGTTTGATAACCAACTATGTACATTCTTACGATTTTTTTGCGCTTAAGAACGAGCGAGAACCTCTTATCGTATTGTTATGTACTGTGAATGGAATAATATGAAATACTTTTGAACAAAATAATCATCTTGTAATGTGCATTTTATGTAGGTAGTAACCGGCACCGATCGTGAACACAATTTTGAACAATTCTAAACTCTATTGGCTTGCATTAAGCAAAGCGACAGCTCAAAACTTAGACATTTCACGAATCAGTCCTTTTAAGAATTACGCATTTCATGAATTAGTCCTTTATGCGCTAGACAGCCATTTAAGTGTTACCGAGACGTTTCTAAGCGCAAAATATTATTTTGTTAGCTGTTCAACACAACCCATTGGCCCTAGCTCGAATTAAATTGTAAATCCAATTGGTCAATAATACGCTATGTCAACAGAATAATCTGTTTCAAATTTGTATATGAGATGTCGATATGGGAACGACGAAAAAAATTATAGAAACAATGACACCAGGTGCAATAGTTAGGTACTAAGTCTCAAAATATTGGAATGCCGTTTTTTATTCATATAGACCAGACCCAATATATGTATTTTTGGCATTTTAGATAGTAAGTCATAACTGGTTTTTATACTAATTGGTTTATACGAAAATTAGGCCAAAACCATTAAATTCCATTAAAGTTACGTGGGCTTTATATTTATTTTATTTTGTGTTACAGATATAAAATCTTTATTCCGAAGATGGTAATAATAACAATTAAATCGTCAATTTCTTTATTTATTTACTGAATAATACCTACGCAATGCAATCTAATGTGTAAACATGATTGCACGGTTGGCGTAGCGGTTTAAGCGGCCGCCTCGCCGCTTGACACTGCGCCGAGTGTTGTGGGTTCGATCCCCACACGAGGCAACACTTTGTGTAATTCACAAATTGCTGTTTCGAGTCTGGGTGTTAATTGTGCCCGTTAGTTGTATGTTTGTAAAAATTCCCCGAGATACAGGATTTAGTCCTAATGCGGGAGTTGTCTTTTAAAATAGAATAGAAACATAGAGCAAACAATGCAATCCAAGAAACCATGGTAAATTTTAGGCCATTGCTGACTGTGGTGTAAGTGATTAATTATTATAAGATAATTAGTCGATAAGTAGACAGAATACGGTACAAACAATCTAGTTTTTAAAGCCCGTTACACAATAGACTAGATAACCAATCAAATATTGCACAACAGTCTTAAGCCTCTACGCTTGAGGCAATACGCACCGTATATCTGACCCGTTCGCACCCCATGCCCTCAAAGGAATATTAGCTGCCAATGTCGTGCCGCTTATCTCGAAACTAATCAGGACATTATGCACGCAGTTGTAGATATGCCAGATATTTCTGAAATAGTTGTTTACCATGTCAAAGGTCGAATATGAACATACATATTTTATAATGAGCATAAATAAGTTCCTGTTGATTGTGCGATTGGCGATACGACACGACTATATTTTTTAAGATATTAAAATACGATATTTTACATGTTAAAAAATTTAGTCGTGGAATTGAGATCTTCATTTTTGAAGTCACCTAAAAAGAATATGATATATGTATATTACTTACTCGATATTTTACTCACCATATATTACTTAATTTAGTATTTTGACTAGTCTTCATCACATGTAAAGGTTTTTATTTAT
The DNA here is from genome assembly GCA_944739405.2 of Euclidia mi. Classification (NCBI taxonomy): domain Eukaryota; kingdom Metazoa; phylum Arthropoda; class Insecta; order Lepidoptera; family Erebidae; genus Euclidia; species Euclidia mi. The sequence continues at coordinate 82,675,134 of OX123183.2, forward strand.
AATTTCACTATAAAGTCTCCCACTATACAGGGTGTTGATATGCATTTGCAGAATATTTTCAGGGGTAAATATTAATACTGTAACTGAATACAAATACATGAAAAAATTACTCAGGAAAAATATTTTTCTTTTCCGTTGTCCTACATTTTAAAAATCAACTCGGTGTATTGACTGCCGCCGCCGCTCAGCTGATCGCCGCGAGGTCGCATTATAGTTACCTAACACATACACGCACACATACCTACCGTACAGTCTTATTCTACACCAGGAAACAGTTTATTCTGATTTACTATCTAAGTAACATTTAATGAAAATAGGGTCTTATGTTATCACACACGCACACAGTTTTAAATAATTTAAGGTGAATAATTATACTGTCTATAGTGCATTATATAAATATTTTGCAAATGCATATCAACCCCCTGTATTGTTCATATTTAAATTGCAGTTGTTGAGTAAGGATCGTAATGTACACACTTAAAAGTATACAATTTAAGGTAACCCGGTTACTCAGGCACTTGCATTTTGTGATTTTATTGGACTAATCTTTAACGTTGTGTAAGGTTTTTATAAGATTGTTTTTCTGGTGTAGTAATTTATTGACATCTTAAATGCGACTCTTATGGCCTGACCAGAACCAATACTAAGAATACTTTCAACTAATCAATACTTTTTTTTTTTTTATTAGCCTGCGCTGTCCCACTGCTGGGCAAAGGCAAATTTAATTAATTACTTAATAATAATATCTATACTAAAATAACCTATTTCAGAATAGATAAATAATTTACAAATCAACAGGTACATAGAATTCAACGTTTGCCGAAAATTGACCATAATTTAGACTGCTACATATATAAACCCCACTGAATCATACGAGTCCCCAGTATTACGCATTAAGTCGAGTCTTGGACATTAGATACAAATCAACAGGTACATAGAATTCAACGTTTGCCGAAAATTTACCATAATTTAGACTGCCACAGATATAAACCCCACTGAATCATACGAGTCCCCAGTATTACGCATTAAGTCGAGTCTCGGACATTCGATGTGAGTTTTGATTAAGCCATCAAACGCAGGCAGGCCCCTAAAAACGATGATATCACTAAATCGTCTGTGGCTTCTACTTAACTTGACGTGTGTCCTTAGATGCTAAATTAATATGAGGGTTACGTAATATTCAGTTATCATTCCGTTCAAACTTTATACAGAAATAAACATTCATGCTTTCGAGAAAAGGATGATATTTAATTTTCCATATGATAATTAAAGTGACCTCTGGGTATTAAAACGACTTCAAATTATAAATACTATCCATAGAATTGCTCAGACTCCTCATAAATATATATATTTTAGGAACTTAATTTTATAAAAATATGTACATATACATAATATATAAACACTTTTGAAGTTTAAATGAAAAAATATTTATATTCGTTCTACTAAATGCTATTAAAACAGATTTTGAGATCTATTAATCAAAAACGACAGAAGCGTTCAACGTTCGACTTCGTAATCTAAGAAATCTAAGTGCAAAATATGATAACATATCAAAAATATGAACTTTTACTGACTCAGTGAATCGTATAGTACGTTAAATTGCTCACTGAGTTCACGAATAGTATAACATTTTGGGATAATTCATACATCGTCTGATGCGAAGAAAGATTGAGCCTGTACTATAGCAATTTATAGGTAGGTAGCATTTTAGGTAGTAGGGCCATGCTGATTTCAGCACGAATGGGTCGGTTCGACCGGGGCGGTACTACCCTCTCACAAAAGATCAACGAAAAGTAGCAGTACTTTTCTGTTGCGTTTTGCTTGGTGAGTGAGAGCGCCGGAGGCCCAGTCCCTCCTTCCCATTCTCTCTTCCTTTCCTTTGGGGATGGCAGAGAGAGTGTGAAGGTTTCAGTGAGGGGCGGTTACCGCAGCATACGTTGGACCAGTGAAGTATTAGTGGAGTTATTGTGTGGGTAGTGGGGGTCGACCCGCCGGCCAGGGAGACCCGTAGAAACGGTGGTACCACTGGCCGCCCGCGGTATAGTATAGGGGCCCAACTGGTACTAACCACCTCGGGAGGCTGCCCCACTAGGCCGCGCATAATCTCGGAATGGCTTATCGTGCCGGTTGGTGACCGGATGGTAGGACCCGGCGACCACTTCCGGGAGGGTACGGGGGCCCTTCCGTCCGGCGGATCGGCTACTGCTAATCCGCACAGTCCAATGACGAAACAAAACTCCACGCTTTGTCACGCGCTGCTGCGGTGACTGCCACCTCTTTTCACACCCCTCCTTTCTTCTTCCGCTCCACTATGGCAGCAAGCATTGGTAACGGTCACACAGCGGCGTCAACCTTTCCCACCCACACGCTACTTGAGGTGGAGTTCGCCAACATCCGCGGACTCCATTCAAACCTCAACGCCGTCCACCACCATCTCGAGATGGCCATGCTTTTTCTGACGGAGACTCAAATAAGCCGCCCTGCCGTCACGACTTATCTGCAATATCCCGGCTATGCCCTTGAAGAGAACTTCTACGCAAAAGCCAGAGTATGCTTGTTCGTCAGGGCGGATATTTGCTGTCGTCGTCTACGCTGCCTAGAGGACCCCTCCTTTTCCGTCCTGTAGATACACGTAAATCTGAGTTCATTAGCCCGGATTTACGTGTGTCTATACCGTTCCCACACTGGAGATGCCGAGACAACTCGACTTTTTGTCTACCTGAGTCAGGCGGCAGATGATGCGCAGGAACAGTTTCCGACCGCTGAGTTGGTCTTTTTGGGAGATTTTAATGCCCACCATGATACCTGGTTGGACTCTCCCAAAACAGACCACGCAGGAAGGGCTGCTCACGCATTCGCTCTCACGCATGACCTGACCCAGCTGGTACTCCAGCCCACCAGGATACCAGATATTCAGGGTCAAGCGCCCTCTTTGCTGGACCTTCTGCTGACGAGTCATCCAGACCAGTACAGTGTGTCGGTTCAAGCCCCATTGGGCTCCTCTGACCACTGTTTGGTCTGCACTTCAGTGCCAACCGCTGCGCCTTTACAACATGTGGACGTAAAGCGACGCTTATGGCACTACTCGTCAGCAGATTGGGATGGCCTGCGCAGTTATTACGCGTCCATTCCGTGGTCTCAGCGTTGCTTTGGTGGGAGGGATCCTTCGGAGAGTGCGTCTGCTGTTGCTGGGGAAATTCTGTTAGGTATGGAATATTATATTCCATCCACTTTTGTCACCAGCAACAGCAGACTTCGGCCCTGGTACGATCGCGAGTGCGCCGATGCTGTTAAACAAAAACAGTCGGCGTACCGTGCTTGGATCAGGGCTCGGTCTCGTCGCGATCCGAGTGTCCATCTCATCAAAGCGGCCTATAACAGAGCCACTAAGGACTGCAAGAGGGCATACACCAGAGCGGATGCACAGCGCGTTGCACGGTTTGGCCAAGAACTTCTGTCGCACCCTACGGGAAGCCGTGGATATTGGCGGCTGGCCAAAGCCGTTCATCCAATTTCTGCCAGTCTTCGCTGCCACCGTTGCGATGCTCTGATGGATCACTGGCTCATGGGCCGCAAGAGAAAGCTGACTTGTTTGTCAATCTCTTTGCGGCCAACTCCCGAATCGATGACCGTGGTTCGCAGCCGCCATCCTTAAACTACTGCGGCCACTCCATGCCTGATGTTCGCATCAGGCAATGCGATGTTCGCGTGATACTGCGGTCTCTCGATATCCGGAAAGCCAGTGGTCCCGACGGTATCCCAGCGGTTGTTCTTAAGAAATGTGCAGCCGAGTTGTCACCAACGCTTACACGCCTGTATCGCCTGTATTACTCCTCTGGCGTCGTGCTGCAGGCTTGGAAGGAGGCGAACGTACAACCGATTTCCACAAAGGGGGAATGTTCTGATCCAGCTAACTATCGACTCATAGCCATCACCCCTATTCTCTGCAAGGTATTCGAACGGATTATCAACACCCAACTTGTTCGCTACCTAGAAGATCGCTCTCTTATCAATGATCGACAATATGGCTTCAGACCGAAACGATCAACGAGCGACCTTCTAGCGTATGCCACTCACCTTTGGGATGAGGCTATGGACAGGCACGGGGAGTCGTTGGCTATCAGCCTCGACATCTCCAAAGCCTTCGATAGAGTCTGGCATCGTGCGCTTCTTTCCAAGCTTCCGGCTTACGGCTTGCCACCTCGATTGTGCAACAGGGTTGCTAGACTGCCTGCATGAACGACGTGTTCGAGTTATTTGCGAAGGTCTAAATTCAAAGTTTATGCAGGTAAATGCTGGTGTGCCCCAGGGATCCGTCTTATCGCCCACACTTTTTCTTCTGCATATCAATGATATGCTCACTTTTAGGAGCATACATTGCTATGCAGATGACAGTACCGTGCATGGGCGGTATCTCTGCCATCCTGCGGCCAAGCAGGCCGACATTGAGGAAAATAGGCGAAAACTTGTCGCTGAGCTTGACCAAGTTTTGAACAGCATCTCGAAATGGGGTGCTGAAAACATGGTCAAGTTCAACGCCAAGAAGACACAGGTGTGCGCATTTTCAGCAAAGTTATCTCCATTCCTTCCCCAACCTTCTCTTCTGGACACTCCACTACCGATACAGGACAGTCTAAATATACTTGGTATGGACATACGCCGCAATCTCAACCAGAGAAACTACATTGAGGGTGTCATTAAATCGGCATCTCGAAAACTCAGAGTCCTGAACAGAGTGAGGAGGTTTTTTACGCCGGAGCAGCTGTGTCTATTATACAAGACTCAGGTTCGCCCCTGCGTGGAATACTGCTCTCATCTCTGGAACGGCTCCGCTCAGTACCTGCTAGATACCCTTGATAGGTTGCAGCGGCGTGCTGTCCGTATCATAGGTGACCTTGAGGCTACTAAGACCCTTGAATCTCTGCAATTACGCAGGGACGTAGCCTCAATGGCTGCCTTTTACGAATTGTATCACGGTGAGTGTTCAGAAGAACTCTTTCAACTTATCCCACCCTCTCCTTTCCTATCCCGAACAACACGAACCGGGTTAAGGTGCCACCCTTATACGGTAGATCAGATACCGTCACGTACGAAAAGGTTCGTTACATCTTATCTTTGCCGTACCATAAAGATGTGGAACTCACTGCCAGCTCACGTGTTTCCTTCCTCCCTTGATCCTGGGTCCTTTAAGCGGGCGTGAAAAAGCATCTCTCAAGGCCGTCAAAGTGAGAGCCGTCATGTCACATTGCTTAACCAGCAATTGGGGATGGTGGCCTTCCCAATAGGACTTCACTGTCAGCTTACCATCAGGCAGCGTGAAGTCAATTTGACAGGTTTTTTTTTAATAAACAAAAAAAAAGCAATCAGATAACTGATAAACATACTTCAATTTCTAAATACATGTCTTAAAAAGATTAGACTCAGACACAAAATTAATAGTTATGTTACATCGCGCGACGACTTGCCTTGTGTGAGAATCGAATTTATTGGCGATGATACACCTGAGTATTCACTTGTAACAGAACAGAGAGCATTCGCCGTTTTCTGATTCGTCGAACCGAACATTTTCACGATTATTCTAGCGAACACTCTAAATTTAAATAGTCCATAGAATATAGCAAACATAGAAATCGCACTACAACAGCAGTTTTACCCAATATGTTTACTTCAGTTTCACTTATGAATTATATCTAGAGTAGAAATAGAGTATACATAAACAAATGACGTTTCTAAATATCCATTTATCTGCATTTTATTATTATAAAATGCAGATTTTAATATGAACAGCTTTGAACTCGCCTTGCTGTACTGCAGGGAGTTATGGCGCCAACACTGATGTATGGTAGCGAATCATGGGTATGGCAGACGAAGCATGAAAGTAAAATCAATGCTGTGGAGATGAGAGCTTTAAGGAGTATGTGCGGAATAAGTTTGATAGATAAAATGCGTAACAGTGTGATACGGGAAAAGTGTGGTCTAAAAGATGTAGTGACAAAGATTGAAAAAGGAATATTACGTTGGTTTGGACATTTGGAACGGATGGATGAAAGAAGAAATACGAAAGGAGTGTATCGTGCGAGAATAAATGGAAATGTCGGTAGGGGACGTGCTAGGCGGACGTACGCCGACCAAATAGGTGACCTACTGAAAATGGGCCAAATAAAAAGTACCTATAACCGATGCGCATGCATGATGAGGTTAATGAATTTCAATGAAGCGAAAGAGGTATGTTTGAACCGAAGCATGTGGCGTTCCATAGTCTCTGCCTACACCAATGGGAGACAGGCATGACGATATAGATAGATAGATAGCTAGAATTTGAACAGGTATAATAAATGACACAAGTGTCTGTTCCTACGTTCAAATTTATTTATTAATATCAAGAGTTTATCAACATTCTATTGAAATTAATTCTAAATAATCCAAATATAAAACGAGCGGTTGGATTCAAATTATCGAAGGTGGGACACTTGTATAAATGATCGTGCACTATATTACTGCACAGACACTTCTGTGAATTAATTTTATTAGATTCCGAGCATGTTACGTAAGATTGTGGATTAGGGACCGAGTTATTATTACTATTTCGCGATTTATTCAACCTTTGTTTGTTGCTGTTAGTGTTAGACGGGCCAGGTGAACCAGACTGCGTATTATGAAATATTCGACACTGATCTTTGATGAACGAAATAAAACTATCTAGTGTAGGTATTTTATTATTGCGTTCAGTCATCTCGAATGCGCGAATTGTATCAGTGTCAAACTTTTTTAAAGCGTGTTGAAGCAACATAAAGTCGGAAAAATCTTCTAATTTTAAGGTCCTAAGAGAATTAACCGCGGTTACGAAGTTATCAATAAACAGCTGGGAATTCGAGACAGATGCGGCACCGGACAGTTTAAGATTTAAAGCTTGGTCAAAGTAAGTAGACGCTAGGACGCGCGTGTATTGATATCTGTCAAGTAGTGACTGAAATATGACTTGATAATTCTCAGCACTGGGTGTGACACCTGCAAATACGGACTGGGCCTTCGGTGACAATTTACCTATTAAATAGTACAACCTGTCAGCATCTGTCAGAGAACCATTATCGTGCACTGTAGACTTAAAGCTCGCATAGAATAACGGCCAATTTCGTATATCTCTGTCAAGCGACATAATCTCGATTGGCGGTAATTTCGGCTTGCGGGCCGCGGCGACGGGCTCTGCTGAACATTTACCATCCAATTGTGATTGTATACGCTTAATAATACAATAAAGATCTTCGAATGAGGTGTACGCTTGATAGTTCGGTTTTTCATCAGGATTGATAGAAAGTAATCTTGCGTTATAATCGTCTAACAACTTATGAAAATCTGTTCGAATACTATCTACTGTCATACAATAACTGAGAAATGCTTCGCTATTACTGTCAGAAATAGAGGCGGATTTTGAACGCTAGTATATGTTTTGAATGCGCTCAAATAAAATATTGCGTTTTGCTTCTAAGATTGTCATCTCTTTGTCTTGCGACACGCGTGACTTCTTTTGTTGTGACATGCTTACGTAAGTATAAGCTAATGAGACATAAACAAAATAAGAATATCTAATGTACCTATTATTTTACCTATGTAAGTAGGCTAAGTAGGCAACACTTTAGAGCTGTGGAATTAATAGTTGCTCGAAATATGAGATTTACAAGACAACTATGATAGTTCCAGAAATAATAATTGAGTAAATAGGTAGCTACATAAAAGTTTACCTACTGATGCGGGCGGAAACAACCATGTGACGGTTATGTGAATATATTAGGAGTATAGCTAGGTGCTATAACTGCCTAGGTATAGCGATATAACGTATAAAAACGTAAATGAATCCGGCTCGAAGGACCAAAAAAATGGTTCGGCGTTACACCGAAACCGTAGGGTTCTAGGCGACTTGGAGAAGGAATGGACTGTATATAAAGGATAGCGGGTTTTAGTCGCTTAGGATTGGATACGGGAAGAGGATGTAAGGATTGGAATGGGAGAGATGATTGTGAGTGGGTATAGGATATTCCAAGGATGGGGGGCACTTACCTTGTACGGCAATCTTCTTCGTCTCAGAAGGGCAGTCTCCTCGTGGTTTCGGGATGAAGCTGCTTGATTCACTCCACTACACAAATCACTTCTATTCGCGAGCGGTTTTGTATAAGCGGTAATAATTATAGCGGGAGCGGCGCGGTGCGGTACGGTATGGCCGACACGTATTTTGCGAATCTCGAAAGTTCTAGACTGTCCCTCGTGTCGACGATCGCGGCGACCAATCCGCGAAAGGCGTGCCCCTTCTTGGGAATGGGAGACAGGGACGGAAACATGGTATCGCTCGCACTAGACAAGCGTGGAACGATTGACGTTGATGCGATTAGTTATAGATAGGAAGGTAGATGGCGCTACCAACAAACAAAAATGACGAGTAGGTCGTCGATAGACGACATTGTTTACAATAGGATCAAGTTCGGCGGGTCGCATAAACTAAACATTCCGTCATTCAGGCACACACACATTCAAACATTACTACAAAGCTTATTTAATCTACTTTCATAAAAATATCATTCGAAATATCAACACCCGAGTGACGAGTCGTAAGTTTAGGTTTAAGGTAGCACGGCAAGTGGCCTTGCTTCGCGGGTGGTCAGATAACGACCGCGTGAAGCATTAGCGATAAATGTCAAATTAAAGCGGTAACTTTGAGCGGCTAAGGATCTATTGTAAACATTATCGATATTTTATCGATATTTATTCTGAGTGAGCCCATCACTAGTCAAGTTAAAATTAGTGATAAACTACGAAGATTCTTCCCTAGATTAAAATTTTAGGTCAAAGTGAAGTAAATATATTGGGTTTAACCGCCATTGTCACTGTGTCATTGGCTTAGTTAGAAAAATACTCAAATCTTTACAAAATCATATTATATATACAGGTCAAATTAATTACCCCCTTATAGATACGCCTAGGTCTAAAATAAGTGAGAAATAAAATAATTTAAAAAAATTAAACCAGGAGCCCGCATGGTGAGTAAGAAAGAAAATAAAATTTTGTGCGTAATTCTAACTGGCACCGAACTCAAAAAGTGTTGTTGTTAAAAATATTAGATTTTCTGCTGCCTAGTGCGAGCATCTTTAGATGTTGGTAAAGGCTCTTGGCGATTAGTCCATTTACTGACACAACTATTGGCACAATGATCGCCGAGTTCACATCCCACATATCGACAATCTCATGAGCTGGGCCCAAATATTTGAACCCCTTCTCTTTTTCTGCTTTTACGAGATTGCTGTCACGCGATATGGTTATAACGTCTATCAATGCGAGTCGCTCTGCTCGGTCGATCACTACAATATTACGCTTATTGGCTACAATAAACCTGTCTGTAATGATAGACCTATACCAGGACAACAACGTGCGGCCATTTTTTCGAGAACTGGGTCCGGCACATATTTGTATCTGTAGAACGGTGAACCAATGAGATTAAATTTAAGGGCTAGTTGCTTATGGATTATCACTACACCATCAAATCTGACTTTTTCAGTCTGTCCATCCTAAGGTTGCCTGTAAGAGATCGCACTTTGCGATAAGGCCGCCTTTGTGCATTTACTATTTGTATACCTATTACCTACATTTTAAGCTATTGTACCAACTGTATTTGCACAATAAAGATTTATCTATCTATCTATCTATCTATCTATCTTGGCCACTTGATTGTGTCTGTGCAAATACTGGCCATTGGCAAAACTAGAACAACCGGATACTATATGTCTGAGAGATTCCCCGGGCTCGTGACATGCCCGCCATATGTCAATCGCACCGTCCCTCAGTATATACTATCGGTAGTTGTTTGTCATGACAACTTCGTCCATAATTAGGAAGACAAAACCTTTGGTTTCACCGAAGAGAATAACAGAAATAAGAGAATAGAATATTAATAAAAATTATTACACAAACCTGCAGTACTGCAGGTTTATGTAATTATTTTTATAAAAGTAAAAGACAGAGGAGGATTAGTCTCACCTTCAAAATATGTATTACATATTTTTCAAGTTACAGTAAAGATTGTACGTGAAGGCAGCAATAGCCTGTGTGCGATAGCTGAAAGTTTGTGATGATCGATGAAAACACTTTTCTTGAAATATATAATTGTATTCAGATATACTTATTATTCAAAGAAATATTGCAGTATAGCTTCTACATCAGAATAGTGCAAAGGCTTCCTTTTTTTTGCAATAACTGTCACCCACATCGGCGAATACGTGGGCCGAAACTAGTCTGTAAAATAAAAGTATCGATAAAGTTATAACGTCACTATGTTTATGCGTCACAATCTATATACGAATAAATCAAAATGTCAATGAACGAAGTATCAAACTTTCAAATGAAGTTCTATTAAATTTTGACGGGTAATGGGGCACAACGCGGTGACCTATGCCAGACTTTTGAATGATGGGATTCCTCCGTCTATTTACATAATATATATCATAGCCCAAGAAGACAGGCCTGCTCGATTCGTCAAAATTCCTGGCAATTTTTGCCAAGGGTACGTCATCGGGAAAGTATGATGGTTCTCAAACTTTTCGTATCACAATTTACCCACAAGCTTGTGGGTAAATTGTGAATTGACAAAGTTGCTTCAATTATCATAATATATAAAAGTCCATACCTATGTTATGTTATACCTATTCGAAATAAAAAGTAAAGGCATATTATAAAAGAACATATATAAAATAAAAAAGGAAAATAAATCAGTAAAATCAATGTAGGTAAATAGGAGCTTCTAATAATCGATATTAGTTAGGTGGTATAGCTTTCTTTTTTTACTATGCGTAATTATGCTTCTATTTAGCTTTCGTAATCGTATATAAGTACGCAGATCTTAACATCGATTTTATAATGTCATTTTTGTGGGAAGCTTTTTTTTATGTCTTGTTAGACGACATTTGTCACATGCGTAAATATATAATTTTTATAACAGAATGATTTTTTTGTGGTGCTCAATATTTTTTTATCTAATATTTTAAAAACATCCAACAGTTCTTTACTTGGATATATTAAGTTGCCCGATATATTAAGTTAACACATTTACTTTTACAATTCTTGTATATAACACATCACCATGATGATAGAAAAGTTTGGGAATATCAGTTAAAAATGAGTAAACGAGTGAACACGAGCGACTTTTTAATGTGTTGGAAAGAGAAACGTTTTCAATAGCTGAGTACTTTGTATCTGTCAATGCTGTCAGCGGAGTACTGTTGCCAGTACTGTAAATATATTGTACTCATTTAAATCGATAGGTAATTTGTATAAAAATATTAGGCCAGTAAGTGTAGCATTGCTGAGCTCAAAATGTTATTAAATCGTAACAAATAACTATGAGATATGGACTTGTATGGTATTTTGTTCTTAAAAGATCTCCAATTAGACAATATTTACCCTAAGCAGCTTTTTTCAAAAAGTGGCAATGAAAATGTGACGTCATTTTGACGTCATTTCGCCGACCCACGGCACGCTGTCACCGAAGTGAGCAGGCCTGTCTTCTTGGACTATTATATATATAGTCTAAGAAATGTATCGAGTCCTCGATGACAGAACTAAAGCAGGCAGCACCAACCAATTTTGACATCTATCGTTTACTCGATGACTTTACATTAGTAACGTACATAGAGATGTGGGCATGTGAGCTATAATAATTACGCATAGTTAAAAAAGAAAGCTATACCACCTAACTAATATCGATTATTAGAAGCTCCTATTTACCTACATTGATTTTACTGATTTATTTTCCTTTTTATTTTATATATGTTCTTTTATAATATGCCTTTACTTTTTATTTCGAATAGGTATAACATAACATAGGTATTATTGAATGAATGGTACGTTCCACACTAGGTGAAATGGTTAATATTTATAATATTTATATTGTAAAACCTCTTTTGTAGAAAACAAAAAAAATATTTTATGGTTTCCGAATGTCCTTTCTTGTCACTGTCAGATGACGGACTTGTATCAGTAAATAAAAATCTAGTAAATCAAAATACGAGTAATTAAATAATTGGCTCATTGTTATATAAAGAATTAAATACTATTATGGAAGGTTTTCGTGATACATTATTTTATTTTGGTTAAAGCTGCGTGAATACAACAACTTAACGTGTTCAACGAGAAGTTTATAATAATATAAGTCATATAAGTTTACAAGTTTCATTGTTGTTGGAACACCGATTGGAATTGGATTGGAACATGTATGATGTCTAAAGAAGCATGAAGTTTTATACAGAAGCTAATAAAGTGTACCAGTATTTTGTTCCTGACATTCAAAGCCTATTTTTATAAGAATATTTGGTTGAAAATAAAAATAATGGTTATTGTTGTATTGGTGTTTTTCATTTATAAAGACTAAAGCGTTCGTTTTTATTGATATTCAGACTGTCATATCCGAGAGTGCTAGGTAAGACGCTAATATAAGACTCACAAATAACTTACGGCAGATACTCGCCCGTCACCTTAATTTTATTACTATAGTCGCTGTGACCGTATATTATGGTACCTACTTAAAATAAGAGGCTTTTTAAAGAATCTTACAAACCCAATTTTACCCCCTTGAAGATATATATGTCAGTCAGGATAAATTATTTTATACTTGTAGAGTAAAGGTACTCTGCAAGTATAAGTAAAATCTCTCTACAAGTAAAATTGGGTTTGTAAGATTGTTTAGAAAGCCACTTATTGTAAGTAGGTACCATAATATGCGGGCACAGCGAGAATAGTAATAAAATTTAGGTGACGGACGAGTATCTGCCTATGACGTAATTGTAAAGTAGAATACGCAGGAGTGTTAAAAGAGTCTCTAAGAAACATCCTATGTTGATATTAGAAAATTGATATGATGTCAATGTCGATTGGTACTTTATTTTTCGTATACTTATAGATAATTTTCACTTATATTTCTACATGCTCGCAACCAAAATATGGTGTTATTTACTACATATTTAAAGTGGCAAAATTTGCATGTTTACTTCTTATTGTGTCAATAGTCATAGCCTACATTCAAAAGGAACACATCAAATATGAAACTACATAAATATTTATCATAAAAAGGCTTAAAACGTATAAATATGATACATTTACACGTTTCGAATCTTTTCTCACCAACAAATTCTAGGTGAAAATTGTTTCGACAAAATGACATTAGATTGACATTAACTTTACTTTGCTTATGTCAAATCAGAGGCTCAAGCACGAAATATTTACGAATTTGTTAAGTAAATATAACGTGTTCAACGAGAAGTTTATAATAATAATAAGTTTATAAGTTTCATTGTTATTGGAACACCTTAAATGTATGATGTCTAAAGAAGATTTCGGTTATTTGTACAGCTAAGAAGCATGATGTTTTATATAGAAGCCAATAAAGTGAACCAGTGTTATATACCTGACAATCAAGGCCTATTTTTATACGAATATTTGGTTGAAAATAAAATAATGGTTATTGTTGAATTGGTTTTTGACGTGACAACGTCTTATAAATTGGTTTGCCGGGTGACACTTCAAGAAACTGCGTTACGCTCCGCTCACGTTATGCGCTCACAATGAGAGCGAGTGAGAGGCACGCGTCCCGCCTAAGAGCGAGAGAGACAGACATAAAAAGGGAAAGGCACGCGTCTTTCATCCTTCTTCCTACTATACGAATGAATATTCACATTAAAATTATTTTACCACTCAAAGTCGTTGTCACGTAAAACTTTCGCCCGTATACCGACTTTACAGGCAACCAACTGGTTTTTTTTTTTTTCATTTATTACTAGAGCTTAATAAGATGAATAGATAGCTATCTTATCACATGTCGTCTGACTAAAGCGATCGTTTTTATTGATATTCAGACAGTCATATCCGAGAGGGCTAGGTAAGACGCTGATATAAGACTCACAAATTATTTACGGCAGATACTCGTCCGTCACCTAATTTTTTTTATTATACTCGCTGTGCCCGCATATTATGGTACCTACTTCAAAATAAGAGGGTTTTAAAACAATCTTACAAACCCAATTTTACCCCCTTGAAGATATATATGTCAGTCACGATAAATTATTTTATACTTGTAGAGTAGAGGTACTCTGCAAGTATAAGTAAAATCTCTCTACAAGTAAAATTGGGTTTGTAAGATTGTTTAGAAAGCCTCTTATTGTAAGTAGGTACCATAATATGCGGGCACAGCGAGAATAGTAATAAAATTTAGGTGACGGACGAGTATCTGCCTACGACGTAATTGTAAAGTAGAATACGCAGGAGTGTTAAAAGAGTCTCTAAGAAACATCCTATGTTGATATTAGAAAATTGATATGATGTCAATGTCGATTGGTACTTTATTTTTCGTATACTTATAGATAATTTTCACTTATATTTCTACATGCTCGCAACCAAAATATGGTGTTATTTACTACATATTTAAAGTGGCAAAATTTGCATGTTTACTTCTTATTGTGTCAATAGTCATAGCCTACATTCAAAAGGAACACATCAAATATGAAACTACATAAATATTTATCATAAAAAGGCTTAAAACGTATAAATATGATACATTTATACGTTTCGAATCTTTTCTCACCAACAAATTCTAGGTGAAAATTGTTTCGACAAAATGACATTAGATTGACATTAACTTTACTTTGCTTATGTCAAATCAGAGGCTCAAGCACGAAATATTTACGAATTTGTTAAGTAAATATAACGTGTTCAACGAGAAGTTTATAATAATAATAAGTTTACAAGTTTCATTGTTATTGGAACACCTTAAATGTATGATGTCTAAAGAAGATTTCGGTTATTTGTACAGCTAAGAAGCATGATGTTTTATATAGAAGCCAATAAAGTGAACCAGTGTTATATACCTGACAATCAAGGCCTATTTTTATACGAATATTTGGTTGAAAATAAAATAATGGTTATTGTTGAATTGGTGTTTTTCATTTATTACTAGAGCTTAATAAGATGAATAGATAGCTATCTTATCACATGTCGTCTGACTAAAGCGATCGTTTTTATTGATATTCAGACAGTCATATCCGAGAGGGCTAGGTAAGGCGCTGATATAAGACTCACAAATTATTTACGGCAGATACTCGTCCGTCACCTAAATTTTTTTATTATACTCGCTGTGCCCGCATATTATGTTACCTACTTCAAAATAAGAGGGTTTTAAAACAATCATACAAACACAATTTTACCCCCTTGAAGATACAATATGAAAATCCCTCCTAAGTGTTATAAAATGAATCCGCGCCGCGGTCCAAATTGTATGTTTCTATCTTCAGCAGTGTGATTATATTATGTCAGTCAGGATAAGTTATTTTATACTTGTAGAGTAGAGTATCTACTTATTTGTAGAGTAGAGTACGCAGGAGTGTTAAAGGAGTCTGTAAAGAACATCCTATGTTCATATTAGAAAATTGATAATATTTCGGTGTTGATTGGGACTTTGTTTTTCGTATACAGTTTTTCACTTATATTTTTACATGCTCGCAACCAAAATATGGTGTTATTTACTACATATTTAAAGTGGCGAAATTTGCGTGTTTACTTCTTTACGGTGTCAAAACGTATAAATATGATACATTTATATGTTTCGAATCTTTTCTCACCAACAAATTCTAGGTGAAAATTGTTTCGACAAAATGACATTAGATTTACATTCACTTTGCTTATGTCAAACCAGAGTTCGTGCTGCCGTTTTTTGCTTATTTGTTAGAAAGCTCGATACATTTGCATGACATTTACCGCAGGATAGTCGTCGAAACAAGGAGCAAGTATACATGGAGGGAGCATTTCAAAATGAGTAGAAAACGTATATGCATCTCTTTTCTCTTTAATTACAAAACTGCATATGTTCGAGTATGATAGCCATAGAGCTTTTATACAGCCTTGAATGACATTATGCCAAGAAAAATGTTTTGTCATGTCGATGTTCGTCCAGCTGGAGTGAAAGCCGTGTCGAAATAAATTGCAATTTTAATTGCTACAAAATATTACAATTGCAGATATGACCACTTCTAAACATAAAAAATTACCATAGTTTGTAATGCCGTGGGATGTAAAAGCCAAATTGACCGAAAATGGTCAAAAAATATCTTACCACCGTAAGTCATAATAAGTAAAATTGTAGATATCTGCCGTAATAATTTTACAATAATGATATTTGTAAAGCTTATACTTAAAGATAAAGATAATGACCACCGTTGACACATATTTTTATTCCAATAGTCGCAATGAAATAAATATAATAGAATATTTCGATAAAAAATATGAGGATAGTGTTATAATACAATTGTCAGTTAGAAAACCAGTTTCTGAAAGATTATAATTTGAATAATTGGTTATTTATGGTGATTTTTTGTAGATTTCCAAAGAATGAAGGTTTGAAACTAAATTGGGTCCGAAATATGAGTAAGGGAGAATGGTATAGGTAAATTCACGAAAGTTGACCACAAATGGCGGCCGTCGCGCATATGTACACATGTGCACCAATGGCGTTGCTCCGTTCTTGACGCATTTAGGGAATGCGTCAAGAACGGAGCCACGCCATTGGCACTCCACCCGCGCCTCACCCCGCACTTCCACGGGGACCTAAAAAATGATTTCTGCGCAGTGGTCATCTTTCGTGAATTTACCTATAACAGTCTAATTCTTCTAAAGGTTGTTCGCTTGATTTTGTGTCTGCTTGTTATCAAGAAGGATTTCAAAGAAAAGTTTTGCATTCTTATGCTGTGCCTACTATTTTTACTAACCAGATATCTAATACTGAGGTTTGTTCTTCTACTTTCTTATTATTAACTTATATTTTTATCAATCAATATATACCAACATTGCAACTGTTAAAATATGCTATAGTAATCAAATATATGTAGGTATATCATAAACATATTTGTGTTGTAATTTTCAGAAATATCCGAAATAACGAAACCTTATTTTTAGAAGTGACAATAAAGCTTCAAGAGTGAACATGGCTTGCACTTCTGGAACTCAGGATGAAAATATTGTTCGTAAATGTTAACTGTTTCCGCCCATGTACATCCCATTTTGGTAATACATATAGTATCAGACCTGCCGGGCAGTTATCGTGTGCATTACTTTGTGGTATAAATAAATGATTTTGACTATTTAGACCCTTTTTTCAATTACTTTCCTTAATGCTATAAAAAGAGAGGTAATAATAAGATATGATCAATCATATCTTATTATTACCTCTCTTTTTACAGTATTTGTTTCTTTGTAGGCACCTAAGTACTATACTCTAAATAAAAGCTCGTAAGCTAATATACTACTGGTATATTACTTAATCAAATGCTTATATTGTCTCTACATACCGAATTATATACCAATACCAATAAAAGATTAATGCATGAGTACATCACTATTGACAGTCATTTCTTCTTTTGAAAAAATTGTGACATGAGTATTTCAAGAGGTAATAAATACAATACATCTGTCTCGGTTACACATATGAAATTTTATACAAGTAAAAAGAAATAACGATAGGTTTCTTGTTTATGCTTAAAGCTATCACTCCATGTATACTTGCTCCTTGCGTCGAAAGTAGTTTGTGCTGCCAATATTAGTTGCATTTTACGCACGATAGGGGCGCTGTACAATTGTCATACAAATTTTGACATTTACGATACGAATACTTTCTCGAGAGTTTTTCGCGCTCGAAGCTCTGGTGAATGCTCAAGTGTATCATCGTAACAGTCGTGGTCGCTAGCCACTTCACTATCATGACAGTAGCCTACTGTGTCGATGACCTGTTGTTTGGTTACAGTAACCAAATACTTACAGTAAAAGAGGTCACTTGAAAATGTATCATTGAACTGAACTTGACGAAAGTACAACCTGACACATTGTATGTAAAGCAATTCAAGTAAACATTGCATAAAACTTGCCTCATCTCGAGTACGGCTCTTATGAATTTCATTTCAAAGTATTTTTTTACTAAACAATAGAACAAACTATGCAATAACAAATAAGTTAACTGTATATCACATACACACTACAATACAAATGAACGACCATTGTGCACAATTACCATACAAATCATCATAATATTAAGCAGGGTTTCAGCAAAACGTTTATTTAGTGTTTGTAGTGGTGGCAGTGGGCGTGGCCCACCATTCACCCGATAGTTAATGTCCAGCCCAGTAGCGGACTTCTGCCAAGAATAACAACACAGGCCTTTTGTACTTGAATAGCCTTTGCTCTATTTAAATAGCACTTATTCCCTTTCCAAACACTGTTCAAAGTTTCACGATAAATTGTGGTCCGCTTACCGACTGATAACCGACTGAAACGTTTCATTTGTGCTGTCTGTTCTAATCTGTTTTAAGTTCTGTAGATAGTTATTTTTTTGTAATAAGTATTCATGATTTCACGCATTTTTCCTACCCCGACGGGAAAAAGGCGTGAGTATATGAATGTGTGTCTCATGATTTACTTGCAACATTAAATCAGTGTAGTATTACATTAATCTTCTTAATATATAAAATCCTTGCGTTACTGACTGACTGACAGACACGCTACAGCCGAAACTATTGGGCACAGGAAGCTGAAATTTGGCACGCATGTTCCTTGGGAACCGCAGAGGTGCACTAAGAAGGGATTTCCCGAAATTCCCACGGGATCGGGAAATCAAAACGGGTAAATTTAAAAAAAAATGCAAGCGAAGCTGCTGGCGTCCTCTAGTATAATTATAATATAGCAAAATATGAATAATAAGAGAGATACTTCTATTCATAGAATATCACAAAAATAACTTGTATGTATCTATTCTGCGAAAACCGTAAGTAAACTATATAAATTACTAGAGGACGCCAGCGGCTTCGCACGCACTTATTTTCGAATTTCCCGTTTTGCCCGTTCCCGTTGGCATTTCGGGAAATCCCGCCTTAGTGCACCCCCACGGTCCCCAAGGAACATACATGCTAAATTTCAGCTTCTTGCGCCGATTAGTTTCGGCTGTAGCTTGTCTGTCAGTCAGTCAGTAACGCAAGGATTTTATGTATACAGATTTTCAGAGAATTACTTTCGATTACATAATATAGGAGTCTTATATTTAAATACTTTTTATTTAGAACGTGTAGATGTGAATATATGAATTGCTTTTGCCATCAACTGAGCATACTATGCTACTACGGAGCATTATTTTTGACAGTGGAACGATATTTTTTTTCATCGTATGTAGTAAAAAACAAGTCACTGGCACCTCTAAATAGAGTTAACTGATATTCTTGCTCATCTTACTTTGAAATAATTATGTCCGAATAAAAAATTATACCGCGTCTTTTCACATGTCGCTGCAATTGAACAAAAATGTAGAAGTTCGTGCTGTGCGTTACCTCGGCACGTTGGGGTATCGGGGTCACCGCGGTGTTCAATGAGTAGGCTTCGGACGATTTGGCAGGAGAGTCTCACCTCACATACATACCTATTTCACCAGCCTGAAACTCGTACCATAGAGCCGCGCACTTTATGGCTTAAATTAAGGTTTCCACTGCAAGAGTAAACGAAGAGTTCGCGCATACGTTATCTGTGAGTATATAATATTCTAGGACAACACACTTACCGCCATCTTATTGTTAGCCAGGCAGAGCCTGTACTATATTAATAGGGTAAGTGATAAACATACTAATAATTATATTCTCCAATCTGAACGTAACACATGTTCACACAAGACGAACGATATACGTAAACTATCTATTTTACACATACATTCAGTACTCTTAAGCTGCCAGACCCCTGTTTAATTAAAACAGAGAGAATGACCAGTGGACTAAAAGACTTACGACTAAGACTTTCAATTCAATTCAATTTATTTAAATAAGTACATACACAATTCATATAATTATTATACACGCAGCACCATCTAGTCCCAAACTAAGCAGAGCTTGTGCTATGGGTACTAGACAATGGATTGACATACATATTTTATACTTACATATACCTTAGATACTACATACATTATACAATTTTGTTAGTAATTATACTTATATACTATGTTAATATTGCTTCACTTATGGCCACAATATTGATGTGCGTTCTTGTGGCACTTGTCCGCGGAAGCGACGGAAAACCACACCTTTCGGCCAAAAGTCCTCCTTCATAACAACAGGCAGAAAGGACGTCGGGATCCGCACCACAAACGCCTTGAAGTTGACGTTGCGTCGCGACTCCAGCAGCTGTACTCTCGGCATGTGTTCGACTTTTGGCGCACGTACTCCGCGATGTCCTCCGCCTTAGTGTTGTAGTGCAGGCGAGAGATGTACACGGGTGTGTTCGGCGCGGCAGCACGCAGGGTTGTACCTGGCTCCACAAGAGCCGTGCCGCAACAGTTCTTGGCGGTCTTCTGAAGACGTTTCCTCCTCTGCACCGTCACAAAACCATCATCTGCTACGTCAGCCTGTTTTGTCGCCTTTTCCGGCTTGGACTTCGCAGCTACCGGGGTGCTCGCAGTTTCCTGCTGAGCCTTTATTGATGAAGGTTGCGCGGCGATACACGGAGAAGTCACGGGGACGGGGGCAGGGCTGCGGGGCGCTTGTGTAGCACACTCAGCAGTCACATTCTTACGCGGCGACAGAACAGAATGCGTCAATACATCGGTCGCAAGCTTCGCGTCAGCGCGAAGCTTGCGACCGATGTATTGACGCATGCACCTCGGCGCGTGTTGATGTTACTACGCGCCGGTGACCCACTTAAATCGACAACCTTCCGTAAGTCGTCTAACTCCGTGCGCAAGAGTGCGACGGTATCTTCAGATGTCTCCAACGTC
The DNA here is from genome assembly GCA_944739405.2 of Euclidia mi. Lineage (NCBI taxonomy): Eukaryota > Metazoa > Arthropoda > Insecta > Lepidoptera > Erebidae > Euclidia > Euclidia mi. The sequence goes on from OX123183.2 coordinate 82,695,955, forward strand.
TTGTATACATCCGCTAAACTTGCCTTAAGAAAAACTACGTCCTTCAAAAGGCTTGTAACATCGACGTGGTCGAAAGTGACAGGAGGTAACTTGTTTAAGTCCCTCGCCACAAACGTCGGCACGTCTTCAGGATCGGTCTCTTTGAGCAGTGTGATGATGTCTTGTAGGCTTTTCTTTGTCCCGTCACGCCTGCGGGACACCATCTGGTCACATTTATTTAGCGACCTGTATACAAGCAGCTTGGCAGCCGCAATGTCCTCCTCGCTGAAGTTCTTTGCACAGATCTGGATAGCCAACACTTCGTCCACGACATCCAGCTTCTGCTGCAGGAACGCCAGCAGTTCGTTCACCACAAGTTTATCACTCATGGCGACAAAAATTGCGAGCGTCGGCTCGCGCCGCGCGAAACAAAAATATTAAATTAATTTACGCGACACACGTCCGCCTTAGAGCGCAGTCAGACTATGACTTTGCGTTTAGTTTAAATATCTGCATACTAAAACATCTTTAGAACGTCTGGAGAAACACGCTGCTTTATCATCAAGTGTTTGAACTCTCATGCTTTGCCAATTCCAACAGCAAAACGCACTATGTAACTATAGTCTCTCATCTATACTAGTAATAAAATTTATGTTTTCCTTTAAATGGAACTTCGCTCACTCCTTTTCCCTGCATACTTTAAATACGTGTCAATTTACATAAATACTGCAGCATGATGCGTTAAAAAGAGTGTAATGTTTTTTTTGTTTTCATGTATCAATGTAAGTAGGTAATACTGATAGTAAAGTAGTTTTAAAAATTTAGCTATAGGTACTTGTTCCTTCGATATTAATTTTCACTGTCTCAAATATCATACTCTTCTGTGCACGTGATGTCTTAAGAACATCGACAAGTTTCATCTCAAAGTCATAATTTTACTAACGACGTATCTATATACTTACATGCGTCTTTAATTTTAATATTAATCACAATTCGCGATAACTATCAAATAAAAGTTTGATTATTTTCTATGTTCACATTAGTCAAGTGTTTTCAAACAACGCTTGTACTGAGACATAAAATATTCAAAAATCAGAATGATAGGTTTCATAATTTATGTAATTTTATAAATGAATTTATCATTATTAAGCACAATAGTGAACTAATACTACCATCTGTAAAAATACTCGAACGTTTATATGTATTTCACTCGCCTATCAACATGAAAGGCCGGTGATACAGATGCTAGTATAGATATGCTTTTTCATGTGCGCGTGATCAGTTGCAATAATATGATTGCTGTATATTACGCAGTTATGTAATTATTATTTGGATAACTTATTAAAATAATTGATCATAAGTATGTGGTTTTATGAGTAAAATCGTAACTATCTCAAATATTATTTTCCATAAATACCAAAAAGGTTATTCTAAGATATATTTTTACTTACTTACTTTACGGACTGCCTCGTTGGTCTCGCGGCATAAATGTGCTCGTGGGATTAGGAGGTCTCGGGTTCGATTCCCGGGTCGGGCAAAGTGTTATTGGGTTTTCCGTTAGGAAATTCTCAGTAGCAGCACGGAGTCTGGTAATGTGCCCGGTACGGCAATAGGCTCGCCCCCTATTACGTGGGACCTAAAAATTCCTGGCGAAATGTGGGTGTAATATTACACCTCTGCCTACCCCTTCGGGGATACAGGCGTGAGTCTATAAATAAATAAATAAAAAATATTTTTACGTATTAAATTTGTTTTTTTTTCAGTATGGCAAGTAACAGTCACGTTCTGAAAACACTAAACCAACAGTACAGTCAATATTGTAACACCTGAACAATATTTCACCAAATCAAGTTGTGGACAAAATTGGTTTTATCTGTAAATATACCGTTCAAATTAATAGTCATAATATTATTCTTTTCGAGTAGTTTCGTCGCAGGAACCGCGGTAAACCCTTCTTTCATTGGAAAGTAAATTACATTTAAAAGCAACGTAATATATTTTAATTCGAATAGTACGTATTTGTTCAGTAACTCGGGCGAAGAATCGCGAGTACTAGGGCGGGGCGAATGCCACTCGGACAAGGCACAGCAATCGGAAGATTGATAAAACATACGGCAAACCCACAGATAAATTGCTGCTGAATACAAACTAGCTCAGATACCCATCAGTAAAGATAACTTCATTCTGACCATGGTGTTTACTTTGGTACCATAGTTCATAATTCGTTCACTGGTCTAAGGCCTGGAATATCGTTATCCCTTTGAGTGATGGAGGTCAGACAGTAGTCGTTATGTGAAAAAGAAAATATTCTGTCAACTAGTAAGATTAGAAAGCGAAGGTGAAAGGCTTGGATGCTATAGCTTGTATTACGTTAGTACATACTTAGTTCTATAAAGGCTTTCTTAACCCCCAAATAAGGATTGCAAAGTTCTATAGTACTGTGATCGAAGTTTCAATGGAACCATAAATACTAAGTCTTCACTATCCAACAGTCTGCCTGTCAGCAGACTGATTATCTCGAAAACCATAGAAGAATTGACATTTCGACGGTTTGAAATGATAGTTATAGGGATCTACCAATAGAGCAAGTTGCCAGGGGCGCCATAGGTTCCTTTTTCTTGAAGTAACAAAATTTATGGAATGGGTTCTCCTATGTGTTCTTAAGTTTGTATACATAGTCCCTATTTTACCTAGGTGAAACATTTACAAGGAGCAGCTTCTTAGTGATAGCCCAACTGAAAAAGTAATTCAAATCTAGTAAGACTAAATTATAGTGGACGCCGGGCTTCAAGGGTGTTCCCCTTGAAGCCCTATGTTAGCCCTCTTCTATGTTACAGAGATGACGGTAACTCAATGTTAAAGAAACTCCAACTCCATCCAAGCTGCTGTTTTTTGTGAAGAAAGAGAAAATGAATCATTGACATTATTAAGGTAAATACTGTTCCTTCATGTTGATATTCGCTGAGTATTTCCCCAGCCGAGTCAGCCCATTCACGTTAAAACCAACAAAGCTCTACCTACTTAATAACAAGAGTTTCCAAACCACACTATCTCAATTTGTAAACTTGAACGTTTCCACGAATACGTAGTCAAAATTAGTTCGCATAATCAGGGGAACGCATTTGTAGAACTCAGTTTTATTTTCATAACTCACGCTCGTCTGATTAAAATATATAATCACTTATGTGTAATTATTTCTGAATAAAAGCCCGTCGTGATAAATAAGCTTTTACTGTCAATTAATAACACGGCCATAGTTATTAACTAAAGATAAATCCGGAGAAAACGTAAGATTCATAAATAATTCTTATGTCGGACGATAAATTCGGTTTAGTGGCGTTCGATTTCGGTAAATATCTCTTTGGTGATCTAAGTTTCGGTGTATGTTAATGTAATCGTGTATTTAAACGTTAATAATCGAAATTATTTTCTTTGTTTGGTATATAGTTATGCAAACTTTGTGATGTATTGAAATAAGTATTTTTTATGTATGTGCACATGCACATGTTTCAATTAAAATGAGATATAATAATATATAATAGATAAGTTTTACATAAATCTTGTAAATACTTTAACTTTCTCTTTATTTTACATAATACGTATAAATGATGCACTATCACTCAATACAGATACAGAGGCGCAGGTTATTTCCTCAAACAAGTAATGTCTAATTAGGTTCTAAAAAGGTACTTCTGACAGACAAAACTTAAGTACTAAAATTTTAATGATAATGTGACTCTTTATATATTTTACCCAGGGTGAGGAGTAAGCCCAACACCGTTGGAGACGCTAAATCAAATAAAGACGCTCTACTAAGATGAGTAGCGAGGCAAATGCAAATAATCTTGTCAACAAAACATTGAGCTAGAGATGTACTGTTAATTTAGCATCGATAGAGACGCGTACCGATGTAAAAGTAACACATAACCGTGTACCTGGGTGCCTATGTAAAGTGGGTGCTTTACTCGCATTTACATACATACATGCCTTTCAGTGGGTTATTAAACACACCGTCGCTTGAGTAAACATCGTAAATCACACAAAACTAGGGGCTTTGTACACAGAATTTGCGTTTCTTATTTCTTACTAGGTACGTAGACATTGTTTATGTACGCAGCTCGTATTATTATTATAATTTAAAACTGTAAAAACTGGCCCCGTGATTTTTGATAAGGAAAACTATTTTAAAACCAAGGCCAACACTGTTAATGTCAAAAGTATAGACAAAACAACACAATTTAGTTCAGTGCGGTTTAAATCAATATTCTTGGTATAAAAGTGAACTGTGCAGCGGGCCTTATAGCGTATAAACAATGGAAAACGTCTCTAGTAATGAAGAAATAGAACATATTGTGTTACGAGAATAGAAGGCAAGGAACACATTGTGTATTGAAAATTGTCTTGTAACAACAGCGCTCAGCGATCACGTACTTTCACATCATTAATAACAATATTAAATTTTACACAGACCTTACAGAGATTCTTCAGAGCTTTTACTAAGGACGTATACTAATCACCTATTTAAATCCTCCGTGTTATAAAACCTTTTACATGAGTAATATTACGAAATTAATTTGTTAATTCTGTAAAAAGCATTGGAACATTCGCCCAGTCTGAATGAACTAACACGCTTATATAAAGAAAAGGATCGTGGGATTGCTATACTTAAACTAAATTAAGTGAAACAATTGTGAACAAATACGAACAAGTACGTATCGTATAAAAGATCGAGTGCTTTTAATCGAATGAACATGATGATGAAGATACATGACCGAATTGCTTGACGCGTAACTTTTCCTTTTATCATCTGATTCTAATAAAAGACAGTAATATGCACGAGGCATTTTTTCCGTTCCGAATTTGACTGTTAAATTGAGATCTGTTTGCTTACGTTAAGTGATACTGGTTCTAGGTTTCATGTATCAGCTAGAGGCCTTTACAACGATCGATTAGACAAAGAGTAGTCTCATTTTCACCCAACTACGGCGAAGCCAAAAGGAAGGGTAATGTTTTTCGCAGTCTATGTATGTATGTTTGTATGTTCCACCGTAGCACCTAAACTACTGAACCGATTTTAATAAATAAGGTGTCAATAGATTCGTAATAATGACGCGGATGACATAAGCTATATACATTTTATTAACATTTTCTATTACGGAAATAATACCTCAGATTCCATCGTCAAAAAATATTAACTCAGATAATCATTACGTGTTTGGTATGAAAAGAGAGGTATTGGTGAGTATCTTACAAATATATACACTATTTGATTCAAACTATAAGTAATAAACGCAGTTTTACTTACAATTCGCGCTCTTCAGAAGCTTTGAGTTTTCTATTTTTCTTCCTTTAAATGTGACAATGTAAATATTGCACGGTTAGTTAACAAGCGCCATCGGGATACGAAAAAGAATAAAATAAAATAATAAGTTTAAAAACTATAACCCGACTACGTAAAAAAGGGGTCTAAAAAGGACGAATTAATAAAAAACCTCATTCAGAAAAGTATAAGTAGGTACAGAAATGCTCAAGCTAGAGCCGTGGTCGTACCAATAATTGTATACTAGTGTACATGTAGTTTCCTGCCATGTTTGTTTAAGTGTTCCTGGACCCAAATTAGGTATACAATAGGTGCGACATGGCTCTAGCTTAAGCATTTCTGTACTTATACTTTTCTGAATGAGTTATTTTCTTCTTTCGTCCTTTTTAGACCCCTTTTTTTTACGTAGTCAGGTTATAGCTTTCAAACTAATTTGTTTAAATATTAGACTTTTAAGTACATTTAGTGAAGATCATGTCAAAGTTGTTGAATGCTTAGTCTGAATGTACCATTTTCACATTGTGTCCATTATAATTAGGTGATGAATATGCAAATAGATTTTGCCCTTGCGCGTGTGGTTTGACGAAAGTTTCGTATACGTCTTGATATGTGATTAAATTTGTAAGTTGCAGTCAAATACATAACGACTTACAAAATGTCGGGTTTGATAGCTATCAAGTGCTATATCTATCATGTATCGTTCGTATCTATCACCTCTTCAATTTTTGATCACAACCATAAAATAATTGAATAATAACTTCTTAAGTAGTAAAGTTGTAATAATTTTCAACGTAATTGATGTATGTATGTATTGTATGTTTGCCAATTTACAAAATCTGAGTGAAAAAAAAAAAATACTCTATAGGTAATTATTTTGAAGGACCACTGACCAACCACTTATAATGTACTTAATAGAGAAATAAAAAATATGTTAGCAATAAAAGAAATTAATCTATTTAAAAATGTTTTCTAGTTTTAGATGATCAAGCAGAAAGCATAACGTTGCCAAATTTAAGCTTTTAGTAATTAATCGATTTTTGCCGAGGAGCGGCGCTCGCTTAGGGGCCGATTATTTGGACAAAAGTGCAAGTCCATGCGCTACTTTGATGTATAACTTACATTATGCAAAGTTAAATCTGAATCTATTAAGTATTTTTACTTGAAAGAGCAACAAACATAAATACTTCTATACATCCAAACATTTCCCAAACTTTCATGTTTATAATAGTAGTAAGATTTCATCAAGATAAAAATGCGAAGAATAAGGAATGTCAGAACAGAACAGTTAACGGTCTCATTCTAAACACAATAAAACTGACATAATAAGGTCCGGTTCCCACCGATTTCGCCATCCGAAACAAGTTGTGCAAATTATTCCGGAAGGCCCGGTTCCTACTACGGCGGACCTACTACCACACTTTCGGCGGACGCAGTCATCGACTGCAGAACTAGTACACAGGGTGGACGATAGGGATAGTGTCAGTTATACTACCGCAAACTCGTTCACATTTAGCCGGTCCGGGTGTTTTGCGGCACATCACAGCGACAAAACGTCCAATGGAATTTTTACCGGTTAGTATTTTTTGCGGTTAGTAGAAAATGCCGTTCCGACATAGTTGGAAGCGGGCCTTATGCTATGCATTTATATCACCAATTTTTATATTAACATGGTCGCGTTCAAAAATATTGGCTAAAGTGCAAAATATTGTTGTTTGTGTACGTTGGTTTAATGTTTGCAAAGTCCAACGTGACCAAAAGAAATTGAACTTCCTATTGGTAAAGTTGATAAAAATTATTCATAAGTTTAAATCTGATTTACATGTCAAGCTACCGATGGAGATTGTTTTCCTTTGCCTTCTGTCAGTATGACTGTAAATAATAAAACATGAATAATATATAATTATACAAGTTCCTGTTAAGTGAGTAAAGATATATATTATTTAGAAAAAAAGTTGCCATAATTGTAACAATGCAGCAGCAGCCGCCACGTTGGTAATCATTAGTAGTCATAAGCAACAGAGCGTAAGGCACGAGAAGCCGCATATTCAACCACACAATATCAATTTCTCTAGCCCGTGGGCCACTTCATACCAATGCCTACGGCTACCTATGGCTTCAAGGACAGCGAATAGGTTGCGTTTGTGAGCACGCAGAAAAAGAAACCGACAAAATGTATTCATTAAAAGAAAGTAGGTACTACATATTGCCAACTTTCCATTCATAATTCGTTCTTTATTTTGTGGGCTTATATTTATATCGCGTCATATTCACGGTATTGAATGGCTTTCCATTCAAAACCGTGCAAATGACGCGATATAAGCCCAACCAATCGGCCGCAGTATTAGTTTCGTACTGTTTCGTTTCCAGCATAGATTGACGTCGGTGATTTGGCATGGACATTAAACTACTGGGCAATGTTTGTACACGAATACACTCTGTGGATTAGTCCTGAGTAAATTGACAATAGTCTGTTTAATTTAACCTAATAATAAAGAGGAAATCGTTTTCGTAGATACATAGTAATACGAGTTTGTAATGTATAGTTTTTGTTCTTTTAGGCACGTGTAGACTATTTTTAATTTGCGGTGGAATCCAGCGCTGTAGGATAGGAAGCTACTGTGCCGGAACATGATTTAGAAAATAACACTGTCCGAATTCTATTGGACAGATCTGGGTTGAAAAAGATGTTTTATTTTTCCAAAAATATTGCTGAGGAGAACAGAGTGACTCGTTATTTCCACTTTGCCACATGATAATAGCCTGTAGCCAAACAGTGTGGAACTATAAATAGGTAAAATTAATTTAGGTCATACTAACAAAAGCAGTGACATGCTATATCTTAAAAGTAAATACACTAAGAGCATTTACAGCACACTATTTAATATTATTTTACTTTTTATGCAAGTATTGTTGGTAATTGCTAAAGGTTTGGTTTGCCTGGTAACTTTATGATGCATTTATTAGAAAAATCTTGATATAAATCTCCAGTGAATTACTACTCAAGGATAAAACAAGAGAACAAATAACTACGTAATGTACGTACTACAGTATAGTTCTGACTTGTTCGTTGATGTTGACATCGAACATCGAACCTACGCTTCTCGAAGTGGCTAAGAGGCAAAAGTTCACCTTGCCACTTTGCCATACGGGAAACATCATAAGACTGACGTTGGTGAATAAAGGAAAATAAGATAACATGAACCAAGTCTTATTTAAAAATACACATATAAATAAATCCAAAAAATACGTATATTTAATTAAAACTAAATAAATATTCATTATAAAGGAAATATAACAGTTATTATGAGTGTTCAAAAAAGTAAAATATCTTTAATTCAAAACTCAATAAATAACGCCTTAAAACAAAATAATTATACCAGTTATTTTGTGTTATTATTGAACCTTTGTAAAACTGATAAAAATACTAATTAATATTGTATGTACATTTACGTAATGGCGGCGCAGTGCAGTTTCCAGAACGCGACAAAAATAAATAAAAATATTAAAAAAACTGGTCAAGTGCGAGGCGGACTCGCGCACCGAGGGTTCCGTACAAACCTGTAGGTAATATATAATAAATAAAAAATGATGTGATTTAACTAAGTTTTCGAACTTTTTGTTATGTGCCATAAGACGTTGCTTTATGCAAAATTTCAAGATTCTAGATCGACTGGAATAAACCTTTAGCTTTGACTTGAGCATTTCATATGAATTTAAATTTTATACCTCTATCTCCTGTTCATGAGGAAAGGGATAGTAACTTTAAAATTTTTAAAAATAGTTTTATTATATTATATAACTAAAAATTTACGGTTTTTGCATTTTTTCCTTTATCTGTACTATAACACGTTGCTTCATATCAAATTTCAAGATTCTGAGTTCACGGGAAGTTCACAGTAGGTTTAGATACAGAGTTTGAAAATATAGTAAAATTGCTGTATCTTTTGATTGCTTTGAGATAGAAGTTTGATTTTGTTACAGCTTAAAAGTATTATAGACCCAAGTATTTGATATGAATTTCAATTTAATAACTTAACACGTTCATGAGGAAAGGGATAGTAACTTTTAAATTAATAAAACATTTATTTTTATATGATGTAACTAAAATTTACTGTTTTTGAAATTGTTCCTTTATCTGTGCTATAAGACATTGCTTTGTATCAAATTTCAAGATTCTGAATTCACGGGAAGTACCCTGTAGGTTTTGATGTCCTTGCGAGTTTTGTAAATTTGCAGCATAAACGGCTGTATCTTTTGATTGTATTTGCTTAGAAGTTTGATTTTTTCTCAGCTTCAAGGAACAGTAGAATTGACTATTTAATATAAATTTCAGTTCGATACCTCCACGCATTTCTGAGAAAAAGGGTCTTGACAGACGGACAACAAAGTGATACTATAAGGGTTCCGTTTTTTCATTTTGAGGTATGGAACCCTAAAAACCGTTATTTCCTCAAATAAAGATAAATATTTTACTTTCCTGGTGAAATACGGCGAAGCCAAAAGGAAGGGTAATGTTTTTGGCACACTATGTATGTATGTATGTTCCACCGTAGCGCCTAAACTACTGAACTGATTTTAATAAATAGGGTGTCAATAGATTTGTAATAATGACGCGGATGACATAGGCTATAAAATTTTTATTAACATTTTCTATTACGGAAATAATACCTCAGATTCCATCGTCAAAAAAAATATTAACTCAGATAATCATTACGTGTTTGGTATCAAAAGAGAGGTATTGGTGAGTATATTACAAATATATACATATATTACACTGCTTGATTCAAAATATAAGTAATAAACCCGGTTTTACTTACAATTCGCGCTGTTCAGACGCTTTGAGTTTTCTATTTTTCTTCCTTTAAATGTGACAATGTAAATATTGCACGGTTAGTTAACATGCGCCATCGGGATACGAAAAAGAATTAGGCAAAAGAATAAGTTTAAAAACTATAGCCCGACTACGTAAAAAAAGGGGTTTAAAAATGACGAAAGAATAAAAAACCTCATCCAGAAAAGTATAAGTACAGAAATGCTCAAGCTAGAGCCGTGGTCGCACCAATAATTGTATACTAGTGTACATGTAGTTTCCTGCTATTTTTGTGTAAGTGTTCCTGGCACCCAAATTAGGTATACATTAGGTGCGACACGGCTCTAGCTTAAGCATTTCTGTACTTATACTTTTCTGAATGAGTTATTTTCTTCTTTCGTCCTTTTTAGACCCCTTTTTTACGTAGTCAGGTTATAGCTTTGAAACTAATTTGTTTAAATATTAGACTTTTAAGTACACTACAGTACTTTTTTAAGTACAGTAGTAAAGATCATGTCAAAGTTGTTGAATGCTTAGTCTGAATGTACCATTTTCACATTGTGTCCATAATAATTAGGTGATCAATATGCAAATAGATTTCGCCCTTGCGCGTGTGGTTTGACGAAAGTTTCGTATAAGTATGTCTTGATATGTGATAAAATTTGTTAGTTGCTGTTGTAATTTATTTTTGTATTTGAGAATAAAAGATGTGTTTCATCTAGTTGTTATTTTATTGTAGTAAGTGGTAACCTAGTTACATCGAAAAAGAAGAATTTCGAATACTTCGTAAAAACACTATAAAGCCAGTATTATTACAACACCTTAATCCCACTTAATCAAAATTCTCTAGAATAAATAGAACATAAAATGAACTCAAAATATATCAATTAAAAGGAAAAACAGTATGAAAATATATACTAAGTACCAAAGTAAACGTGTAAAATATGTATGTGTATACACTAAACCTAGTACACATCTACCATGTGCCACACGCTGCTATCGTTTAGTTAAGATGTCAGCGGGCATATCACTTGATTTGCTATATTTTAGGTTTACCAAATTATCACTAATCTTTTCGCTAATAATGTGATATTTGGTATCTATATGTTTCGCCCTATGGTGGTAATTTAAAAAGTACCGGATTTAAAGCAAAACTCTGTGCACTCTGACTATCAGTTCCAATAGTTATGGTATTAGGTAATAACTTTTGCCTTACCATAAGATCTGAAATTAATTCAGTGATAAATCTCCTTAAATAAATCGTTTCCTTCGTAGCTTCAGTTATTGCCATATACTCGGCTTCCACTGAGGACAAAGCTACGGTTTGCTGCTCCCTTGAGGCCCATGAAACCGGGCTGCCTGCTAACTTAAAACAGTAACCCGTATAAGAACGGCGATCTATATCACAGATTGCCCAATCGGCATCGCAAAATCCTACAAGTGGCATATCTGATTTTCTATAACAAATCGAATAATCTAAAGTGCCTTTTAGATATTGTACTTTTGACTTTCTTCGCGGCTAACCAATGAGTCTTGTTGTACCGAGTATTTAACTGACGCAGGTAACTAGTCGCGTATGCGATGTCTGGACGAGTATTAACACTCAGGAACATGAGGCAACCAATTAATTCTTGATAGGGATATACTTCCAGATTATGATTACTATCATTGCTGGTACTGACCTCTAGTTTTCCAGATATTGGAGTTGTACAAGTTTTACAATTCTCCATTCAAAACTTTTGTAAAAGATTATTTATATAACTTTACTGATGTACTTTTATTTCGTCATTTTTCCTGGTTATATTTAAACCAAGATAATAGCTTAAATAGCCCAAATATTTTATTGAAAACATTTTTTCACGTCATTTTTGACAATGTCACATGTCTTGTCTTTTCTATAAAAAAAGAATTATGTCATCGACAAAGACTGCAACTATAACCAAATCTTTTCCAAAAAGTTTGGTATACACACATGGTTCAGATGGAGTTTTCACAAAACCAAAAGACGATAAAGTTTCATCTAACTTTATATTCCAGGCATGTGGAGCTTGTTTAAGTCCATACAGGGATTTTTGTAAGAGACACACTTTGTTTTCCATACCCTTTACTTTAAAACCTTGAAGTTGCTCTATGTAGACTTTCCCTAGCCTATTTAAAAATGCAGTGTCAACGTCCAAGTGACGCATCTTCAAACCCAATTCAGCTGCGAGAGCCAGTAGAGTACGTAAAGAGGAGTGCCGCACGACAGGACAAAATGTCTCAAAATAGTCTACACCTGGCGTCTGGGTGAATCCCTTAGCAACTAATCTTGCTTTGTACTTCACAACATTTCCTGCTGGATCTTTCTTTAACTTATAGACCCATTTACATGGTATAACTTTCTTATTTTCTCTGTCAACCAATTTCCATGTCTTCAGCTTCATCAATGACTTATATTCATCTGTCATTGCCATCTGCCACTTATCAACATCATCAGCCAATATAACCTCATTATAAGTTCTAGGCTCATCAGACACTTGACTAGACACTTGGTATGAGAAGTAATTAGGAGGTTTTCGATCTCGTGATGGATATCTATGACCATCATTTTGACTAGTAGAAACTAAATCAACTTCTTCAATCTTCAACTGAACCTTTAGGAAGAAGTAGTAGAAGAAGAATCTTCTACTACTTCTTCCTAAAGGTTCAGTTGAAGTCTTAGTATTGTTGACATTTCTATTATTTAAACTAGAAAAACAATCTTCAAAAAATGTTACGTCTCTAGACTTTTGTAAGATTCTAGGACAAGATGGTTTTGTAAAAAGATACGTATTAGCGTCTTCTATATAGCCTACAAATACAGCTTCATCAACCTTAAGATCCAATTTCTTACGGTGACAAGAAGGTATAATTATGTATAAGAGCTCTACACCCAAAATCTCTGAGATTACCTAGGTCTGGTTTGCAACCATTCCACAACTCGTAGGGAGTTTTATGATTTAAGGCACGGTGTGGGCATCTATTCTTTAGGTATATAGCCGATTGAACAGCATCTTCCCAAAAAATCTTTAGAAAGTTCGCTTTCACCTATAAGAGAGCGTGCCTTTTCTACGATTGAGCGATTAGTACGCTCGGCAATACCATTCTGCTGAGGACTATATGGTACCGTAGTTTGATGCTTTATACCACAAGATCTAAGATAACTTGAGAATTCACTATTTACGAATTCCTTTCCATTATCCGTCCTTATTGTTTTAATTTGCGCCCCAGTTTGTCTTTCAACTATAGACTGGAAGTGACAAAATCTATCCTTTACCTCTGTCTTTTAAGAAATAAAATATACAAATATAGTTCTCGAAAAATCGTCTATAAAAACTAAAAAGTATTTATTAAAGAGCTAACTGACATTGGTCCACAAAGTTCAGAGTGGATCAGTTCTAATATTGAAGTTGCTCTTTTATAAGTAATCTGCTTAAACGGTTTTCGAGCTTGTTTCGCTTGAACACAAGCAACACATGGATTTTTATCCACGTCTTTATAATCAATATCCTTATGACTATTTTTCAGCAGATTCATACCAACGCGACATAATAGACCTAAACGATTATGCCATACCTGATACTTAGAAAATTAATCAGAGTGCACGTCATAGGCTCTAAATTAGGAAATATTTACGTCACAATCAAGTGTGTACAATCCACTGGGCGAGCCATGTAAAACCGCATCACCTGTAAAGGAGAAGGTTTTTGAATTAAATAAATTACAACCCGACTTATCAAACATTACAGTAAAACCTATTTTAACTGCTGTCTTCACAGATAAAAGATTTGTTTGCAAGTTAGGTACAAACATAACATCATTAATTGTATTGACGTTGCTTTTGGTATTTATAGATATTTTACCGATGCCTTCAGCGTCAATCTTAGTCCCGTTTGCAACTGTTACCTTATTATCAATAGGTTTTATGTCTACAAACCAATCTCGTCTTGAAGTCATGTGTTTGGTCGCACCTGAATCAATGTACCATTTATCTATGTCATAATTATTTGTTGCTCCTAAAGCAGACACAGGGGTCGAGTCCTTATTAGAGGGATTCTTCCTTTTCATGACCTTATTTTTCTTCAAAGGACAGTTTGGTCTCTTGTGACCGGGTTCTCCACAACCATAGCACACAATTTTCTTTGCCTTTAACTCAACAGAAGTGGCATCAACTTTTGACTTCATAGCTGTTTCCAGTTTTATCGAGCTTTCCTTGGACATTTCGTTCAGTAATTTGGACTTTACCAGTTTGATTGTAACGTTTACATTACTATTTTCAAAAGACATAATCAATGGGTCATATATCGACGTTAGACCTCCCAATAGAATAGCAGCAATGGACGTATCATCTATTACTTTGTCTATATCCGCCAAATCTTGAGCAGTGGAAATAACAGCATTGATATATTATTCTCAAAATCTTCAAGTCTCAATCTGTATAATTTCCGTTCTAAATATAAACGCCTACCCATACCTTTGTCCTCATAAGCATTTTGTAGAGCTTTCCATGCTTCCGCTGCAGTAGTTACATTTCGGACATGCGTAATTGCAGATGATTCCAGGGTAAGACAAATTTTAGTTAGTGCCTTCTGATCGCTCCTCATCTTTGTGACATTGCAAACGTTCATCCCTGTTGGGTAGCCACTGATAGCTTCCCACAACTCCTCATGCATAAGATAATTACGCATTTTAAACTTCCACGTACTATACCCTTCTCTATTATATAGGGTGAACGTTGGAAAAGAGGAACTACGCATACCTCGCTCATTTGTGTCTCCATTTGGGTTTGCAATCTCAGAAGTGTATGCGAAGAACTATTATGTTTCGTACCCCAAAAAAAAATCACACAAATATCACTTCAACGAATTATTATGAAAACACACATTACTTTTCTTTTATATAAACAAATACAAGAATGTCGTGCTGATAACGATTTGTTGTAATTTATTTTTGTATTTGACAATAAAAGATGTGTTTCATCTAGTTGTCATTTTATTGAAGTAAGTGGTAACCTAGTTATATCGAATAAGAAGAATTTTGAATACTTTGTAAAAACACTATAAAGCCAGTATTATTACTACTACTATAATTGCAGTCAAATACATACCTACTTACAAAATGTCGGGTTTGATAGCTATCAAGTGCTATATCTATCATGTATCGTTCGTATCACCTATTCAATTTGTGATCACAACCATAAAATAATTGAATATTAACTTCTTAAGTAGTAAAGTTGTAATAATTTTCAACGTAATTGATGTATGTATGTATTGTATGTTTGCCAATTTACAAAATCTGAATGAAAAAAATATTACTCAATAGGTAATTATTTTGAAGGACCACTGACCAACCAATTACAATGTACTTAATTAATCAATTTAAAAAATGTTTTCAAGTTTAAGATGATCAAGCAGAATGCATAACGTTGCCAAATTTAAACTTTTAGTAATTAATCGATTTTTGTCGAGGATCCGCTCGCTTAGGGGCCAATTATTTGGACAAAAGTGCAAGTCCATGCGCTACTTTGATGTATAACTTACATAATGCAAAGTTAAATCGGAATCTATTAAGTATTTTTACTTGAAAGAGCAACAAACATAAATACTTCTATACATCCATACATTTCCCAAACTTTCATGTTTATAACAGCAGTAAGATTTCATCAAGATAAAAATGCGAAGAATAAGGAACGTCAGAACAGAACAGTTAACGGTCTCATTCTAAACACAATAAAACTGACATAATAAGGTCCGGTTCCCACCGATTTTGCCACCCGAAACAAGTTGTGCAAATTATTCCGGAAGGCCCGGTTCCTACTACGGCGGACCTACTACCACACTTTCGGCGGACGCCGTCATCGACTGCAGAACTAGTACACAGGGTGGACGATAGGGATAGTGTCAGTTATACTACCGCAAACTCGTTCACATTTAGCCGGTCCGGGTGTTTTGAGGCACATCACAGCGACAAAACGTCCAATGGAATTTTTACCGGTTTGTATTTTTTGCGGTTAGTAGAAAATGCCGTTCCGACAGAGTTGGAAGCGGACCTTATGTTTTGCATTTATATCACCAATTTTCATATTAACATGGTCGCGTTCAAAAATATTGGCTAGAGTGCAAAATATTGTTATTTGTGTACGTTGGTTTAATGTTTGCAAAGTCCAGGTCAAAAAAAAAACATTGAACTTCCTATTGGTAAAGTTGATAAAAATTACTCATAAGTTTAAATCTGATTAACATGTCAAGTTACCGATGGAGAATGTTTTCCTTTGCCTTCTGTCAGCATGACTGTAAATAATAAAACGTGATTAATACATCATTATACAATTCTTGTTAAGTGAGTAAAAATATATATTATTTAGAAAAAAAGTCACCATAATTGTAACAATGCAGTAGCAGCCGCCACGTTGGTAATCATTAGTAGTCATAAGCAACAGAGCGTAAGGCACGAGAAGCCGCATATTCAACCACACAATATCAATTTCTCTAGCCCGTGGGCCACTTCATACCAATGCCTACGGCTACCTATGGCTTCAAGGACAGCGAATAGGTTGCGTTTGTGAGCAAGCAGAAAAATAACCGACAAAATGTATTCATTAAAAGCCAGTAGGTACTACATATTGCCAACTTTCCATTCATAATTCCTTCTTTATTTTGTGGGCTTATATCGCGCCATATGCACGGTATTGAATGGCTATCCATTCAATACCGTGCATATGACGCGATATAAGCCCAACCAATTGGCCGCAGTATTGGTTTCGTACTGTTTCGTTTCCAGCATAGATTGACGTCGGTGATTTGGCATGGACATTAAACTACTGGCCAATGTTTGAACACGATTACACTCTGTGAATTAGTCCTGAGTAAATTGATAATAGTCTGTTTAATTTACCCTAATAATACAGAGGAAATCGTTTTCGTAGATACATAGTAATACGAGTTTGTAATGTACAGTTTGTGTTCTGTTAGGCACGTGTAGGCTATTTTTAATTTGCGGTGAAATCCGGCGCTGTAGGATAGGAAGCTAATGTGCCGGCACATGATTTATGAAACAACGTTGTCCGAATTCTATTGGACAGATCTGGGTTGAAAAATATATTTTATTTTTCCAAAATATTGCTGAGCAGAACAGAGTGACTCGTTATTTCCACTTTGCCACATGATAATAGCCTGTAGCCAAACAATGTGGAACTATAAATAGGTAAAATTAATTTAGGTCATACTAACAAAAGCACTGACATGCTACGAGTATATCTAAAAAGTAAATACACTAAGAGCATTTACAGCACACTATTTAATATTATTTTATTTTACTTTTTCAATCAATCAATCATTTTATTTGCTGAATAAAGGTATACAGAGATGTTCTATATAATAATATGTTGCATATTGTCCTCTTCATTCTACCTAATCGGCATGCAAAATTTAATTTCATAATACTGTCTGAATATAATACCAAATTATAGTTTTAAAATAATTCATTAACATAATATAAACATAGGTACTAAATTCGATACTCAACAGACAAATAAAATAATTAAGTTAAACAATATAAAAACATGTACAGTCAATGAAGCTATTAAACAATTAAATAATGATAATCAATACTTAACGTATTGATTAGAGAATATAAGTGAATGTCAATAGTAATAATGATTATATTTATGTCATGTATAACAATAATTTATTTATTTGCCATCAATGAAATCATTAATTTTATAATAACACTTATTTACTAGAAAATTGTACAAACGCTTCTTAAACATATTAGTATTAAATTTTTTAAATTCATTAGGTACTCTATTATAAATGACAGGTGCCATGCAGTATATACTCTTGTGTAATAGTGTCGTATTAGCCTTATGTATACGAAGCATGTTCTGTGTGATGGGTCTCCTGTTACGTTTAATTGTATCCGCTAAGGTTTCAAATAAATTAGGGTTTGACTTAACAAAAATTGCTGCTTCAAATATGTATAGGGAAGGTAACGTCAATTAATTATGTTTTTTAAAATATGGTTCACAACTCTCCCAGCTTTTTATTTTAAATATCGCTCTTATACAGCTTTTTTGTGCCTTAAACACCATGTGTGTGTTAGTTGAGTTGCCCCAGAATAGTATACCATACCTCAGATAAGACATCGATGTTCCATGGTAGGCTGTACGTAGGGCGTCGTGATTTAAGACTGGTGCAAGCTTAAAAAGAGCATATGCTGAACTGCTAAGTTTTTTACACAGTGCTTCTGTGTGAGTTTTCCAATTAAGTTTGCCATCAATAATAAGACCCAAGAATTTTGTGGAGTCAACTTCATTTATTTTTATGCCATTGTAATTAATATCTAGGTTTTTATAAATAGGAACTCGTTGCGAGAATTGAATTAGATTGGTTTTAGTTAAATTTATTTTGAGATTATTATTGCCTAACCAGTCTATGATATTCAACAATGTAGTATTAATGTCATTCTCATAATTATGTTTATTCGTACACTCAATAGCGACTGTACTGTCATCCGCAAATAATGTAATGGGGTGACTTTTATGCAGTTATTGTTGGTAATTGCTAAAGGTTTGGTTGACCTGGTAACTTTATGATGTATTTATTGGCAAAATCTTGATATAAATCTCCAGCCAATTACTACTCAAGGATAAAACAAGAGAACAAATAACTACGTTATGTACGTAGTACAGTATACTTTTGACTTGTTCATTAGGGTGGAGCGACAAAAACTTTTTTTTAATTTCCATTTTCCTGTAATGTCAATCAAGGACCTTAGTTGCAGGAGCTTTCATGTAAAATTTCAGCTTTTTAACTAAACATCTTGAGGTAGCGCACGAGACTTAAATTTTTTGAAAATGTGCCATATTTGCGTCTCAGCCAGAGCTATATTTAAACTAATCTTACTAATTGTTTTATAATATTAATACTTAATTTTATTTATACTATCGTCACCTATAATATAAAAAACCATTTCGATCGCTGAAAGGGTCAAAGAACATATCACAGCTGTCAAAAATCGACAAATTAATAAATCTGCCATAGCTGAGCATTTGCTGGAATCTGGACCAAACCACTGGATAGAATTACATCAACCACGAGTCTTATCCACCGATCGCCACTATTACTCCAGGATAGTACGTGAAGCGGTTGAAATAAAAAAACATAGAAATTTCAACCGGGAGGACGGATACAGACTATCGACCACTTGGAACCCAGTTATCAACAAATGCAAACAACGCCGCAGTAACACATCTCATCAGTGTGTAGACGTCATAAGTGTAGTGTGTCGAGGTACCGACAGTGCGGATAGAACTAAAAATATCAAAAATACAAAACAAGTGAGGGTAGCTGCCGAAACCCGCGCTTCACAAGGACGGCGCTGAGCTGACATCAGTCCCTCCGCGACCACAACCGTTGCAAGCCGGTAGAAACGTAGGAGAATAACAGAGGTATTTATGCCTTGAAATAAATAAATTATCGCGACTAAGACCCGCTAAATAATATTGTATGATGTATACAAATCGCGAAAGTTTAAAATCGATTAAGGTCACAGTGTTGGCCTTAGTTGACTTTTCGAACGCCTTTAATACCGTCAGTCACGATATCCTTCTATCAATCCTTTCCTATCTCATGATCCCACCTGGTTAGCTGGACTGGTTCTCAACGTATCTTCAGGGACGTCAGCAGGCTGTCCGCATTGATGAAACCTCATCAAGTTGGCGTGACCTTAGCTCTGGCGTTCCTCAAGGTGGCATACTCTCTCCTTTACTATTTTCTATTTTTATCAACTTCTTGACCCCTAAACTTCGATGTTCGTATCATCTTTACGCCGACGACTTGCAGTTATATTCCCAGGCGAGAGTGGAGGACGTGACATTAGCGATAGCTGATGTGAACAGAGACCTGAACACCATCCTGGCTTGGTGCAATGATTTCGGCCTTGACGTTAACCCAGCTAAATGTCAGGCTATAAGCGCATGACAAACAGATTAAACCTAACATCCGTACCGCCAGTCACATTCAATGGGTTAATTATTCCATTCAGCCCAGTTTTCAAAGACCTGGGACTGTATATAGATGCCACTCTTGACTGGAAGCCCCAGGTTACCGACGTAAGTCAGAGAGTCACCGGTACCCTTCGGGCTTTATATCATCTCAAGAATTTCCTGCCGCCCAAAACTAAGACCATGCTTGTGCAGACCTTAATATTTCCCTTAATCGACTATGGTGATGTGTGTTATTATGACCTGAATGCAGAATATCTCAACAAGTATGACCGGCTTCTAAATAACTGCATTCGATTCATGTACCATCTTCGTAAGTATGATCATGTATCTACTTTTCGTTCCGAATTAAAATGGTTACCTATCCGTCAGCGCCGTAGTTTGCGTGCTCTTCCTACACTCTTTTCTTTTCTTTATTCTTCTTCTCCCCCTGATTACTTGACCAAATACTTTCAATACCTCTCTTCTACTCATGATAGAGCACTTCGTTCCTCTCATAATTTACTTCTTGCGTGTCCCACACATTCTTCTGTTTTCGTTAACTCTTCTTTCATAGTACAAGCTGTACTGCTTTGGAATAGGCTCCCTCCTGAAGTCAGAATGTCCACCAACCGTTATGCATTTAAAATAAAAGTACGAGAGCCACCCATCATTCTCATCAAATATAGTATATTATATATATATATATGTATATATATATTTATATATATTATAATTATATATATATTTGTATATTGTATATGTTTATACACATATTTATTAGTATTTATGTACATATGTGTATGTATATTTGTTATGTACTCTTATGTAATATAATTTTGTATTTACTTTATTTATACAATTGTTTCGCTCACTCTATATCACTTCATTTGTTTTTACGTACTTAGGTACTCTTATATTATTGTATAATTCCCTTTTACTTTAAAAACATTTCTACACTATGTTAAATGCACCTACCACACTTATCTCTCCACCACCCAGGTTGACTGGTAGATAATGCCATAAGGCATTAAGTCCGCCTATGTACTCTTCTTTTGTGCATTAAGAAATAAAATAAATAAAAATAAATAAAAACATATAATTACCACATTTTCAGAGCTTGAACGTCTTACATCAGTAGTTTAGAACGCTTTCTCTGGCGAAAACAATTGGATTTGGCGTTGAAAAGCAAGAAAAAGGAAATGTCGTGCCTAATTGTACAGCACTATCTATACCTTCAGTCTGCAGACAGATAAATACGCTCCTATTACATGTTTGCCATACCTTTCTACGGCCTGACTGTGGCAAGGAAATTCTTTGATTTCATACAAATTACTTCGTGAAGAAATTCTGGAAGTGATTTCAATGTCGTCGTATTCTAATATTGTTAGAAGTCTCGTATATCTTCTTATAATAGTCATTTAATGCCTAAATTTTCGGTATCAGTAGTTGAAATTCTTGTACTTTCTGCCCCTTGAACTCTTTTCTTTTATTGCCTTTAAACACTCCGAATAGCCAATTCTCCTGCGTTCGACTCATCTACAAGGATCGACTGTTCCAAGTTGCTATGCTACAAGAAAAGAACAGATTTTCAGGATTTACAAAGAAAACATTTCACGACAGTTTATTAAACAATAGTTTATAAGTAATCTCGCAATTACAATTAATATCTTTTACACGTGTTAAATACCGGCGTCAGACTACATTTATGGGATGAGATCGAATTAATACCAAACCTGGCTGGTGCGACGATTTTCACGATAAACAGTGACAGTTTCTTGGAATTATTGTCAATATAGTTTTCGTCTAACAGCTT
The DNA here is from genome assembly GCA_944739405.2 of Euclidia mi. NCBI lineage: Eukaryota > Metazoa > Arthropoda > Insecta > Lepidoptera > Erebidae > Euclidia > Euclidia mi. The sequence continues at coordinate 82,717,880 of OX123183.2, forward strand.
CTTCTTTTACTTATTAAAAATAATAAAGCTAACGTACATGATTATTGCAGAGACTAAAGTATTTACGCTGGAAAAATGAAATTCGGGGCTATTGGTTCGTTTTAATATAAGCACTGCCTTATGCTGATACTGCGTGCACCAAAAGCCCAAAATCGTGCATAGTTGACGACATGTATCTATTAAGCGAAGCCGAATCGCCAAAAAAGCCGTAAGCTGGATAAAAACTGTATGACAAGTGTTGCTATCGACACGAAAAGAATTTAACCACTCAGGAAGGATTTTTTATGTTTAATGCCGAAGGGAGTTAAATAGGTATGAAAGATTATTTCTATATAGTATAGTCCACTGATTTGAAACTAGTCCTAAGAAAAGGCAGGCAATATTTAGATATATATATCTAAACTAAGCATTCTGATTGTGCACTTCAACCACCGAGAATGGTCCATATTCCTGGATTTTTCACACTGTTCTATTTATTAGTAATACTAAATAAATCAATCTGGAGAATATTTGTGAATGGCTTAATGTAGGGAATAGATGTCCTAACAAAATCTTTTTCGATGTCAAAAGCAACCATTAAATTTTTTTGTTTTTATCGTTTAATTACGAAATAAACTAATACACCCTAAATCCAATTGTTTTCGCCAGAAAGAGGGTTTTAAAACTATTGGCGTAAAAACGTTCAACCTCTGAAAATGTGGTGATTAGGTGTTTTTATATTATAGGTGACGATAGTATAAATAAAATTAAGTGTTAATATTATAAAACAATTAGTACTATTGGTTTAAATATAGCTCTGGCTGAGACGCAAATATGGCACATTTTCAAAAAATTTAAGTCTCGTGCGCCACCTCAAGATGTTTAGTTAGAAAGCTGAAATTTGACATCAGAGCTCCTGCAACTATAGGTCATTGATTGACATTACAGGAAAATGGAAATTAAAAAAAAAGTTTTTTGTCGCTCCACCCTATTGTTCATTGATGTTGGCATTGAACATCGA